>OZ025299.1:230651694-231001694 GCA_964019185.1 Maratus speculifer
GAGTAAGCAGGAAGGGACAATAGATGCTTGCTTTTATACTTTTATTGCACTTCATTGTAGAAACAAAGTATTGGAAAACCAGTTTTTCTGAATTTCACAATTGAAATGTCTCTTTTGTTGGTACATTTTAGTTCAGTTACAAATCACAGTATTTTTCATCGGATATTTCTGATCCCTTGTTAGTACAAGATTTTCCTTTTTTCATTCTTATGATGACTTACATATTTTTAATTTCTTTTTATTATTATTATTATTTATCCAATAATAAGTGCGAGATTTTGTAATTTCGATTATTATGGCAATCGATAACACAGATTTATTGGTACACTTGAAAACTGTGCCCAGAGCAAAGTTTCAATTTGGCGACCCCCCCTCCCTGATCTTGATGCTAAACCCCCCAAAATGAAGTTGGTAATATAGATTTGGTGCGCCCTAAATTTCAGCACCCAGAGCGACTGCCCCCCCCCCCCAATTTCGCACGGCACTTTTCCGTAAAATTTGGGGGGGGAAATGATCCAAGAAAGTTCAAAAAATTTTCCAATAAAGAAAAAAAGAGGAATTATTTAAATTCTTTTATATTTAAAAAAGACCCCCTGAATGTGTCATCAAAACAGCGATGTTGGATTGTGGAAAAAGAAATTAACAAGCTGCAAACAAACGAAAAAGAAAACAGAAAGAAACGATAAGCGTTATTCAAAAATTAATAAGTTATTCAAAAGTTACAGCCCCCTACAAAAAGATCCACTACAAAGCAGCACCAAAGAAAAACAAGTGTCTAAGGTTTGTTGTGTTTACTACTCAAAAATCAACATTATCAAAATAAGGCTCTGAGCACATGTGTATTTTTCTGAAGTTTAACTGAATTCCAGTAAACTTCTTTCTTCCCCGTTCTGTGGTTTACTGACAATAGAAAACGTGGATTTTTACAATGGTTCAGGAGATAACTTAACAGGGCTAGCAAGTTTCTGCCGGGTTGGTTAAAACTAGCAGGTATAACCAGTTAAAACTGGCAGGGCAGAAACTAATTTCTGCCAGTAAGTGGCAAAAACTGGTAGAAACTAAGAAATAGTACTAATAAGAACTTTAACTTGCAATGATTCATAATTCACACATGTATTTAATATGTAAAGAATTCAGTTAAAAGTTTAAAATAATGGTTATTAATGTTATTCAAAGTAGCAAAAAGTTTTAAAAGGATCATATAAATATACTTTGTTTATATAATAATTTTCTGTCACTTGAAAAACAGAAATTTTCATAATGGTAATCTGATGCTGTACTAATTTAACTGTTTTTATTATTGTTTTAACAATTGGATTTTGATTTAAAAGTTAAAAAAAAAAAAAGAAATTTACAATAAACTATATTTTAACATCACTTTTCAGAGTATTTTTAAATAAATAATACACTGCAACAACTTAAAAAATATCTACTACTATTTACAAAGAGAAATGGTTCTTATGAAAATATATATGTAAGTAAATAATTGTGGCACAAAAATAACAGAAAAAAATTTAATGAAATATCTTATACAATATTGAAAGAACAAATTTATTTTTTGTGGGAAATTAGTATACTAACTGCATTCCATAATATAGGATTAATTTTGCTAACCATTCTTAATCTAGATTGCTTTTTATTTTGTTCTGAATGAAAGGAAAGTAAAAAATATTCTTTCAAGACTAGTGTTACTTGCTGCTAATATTACTGTTGAGGATGTAAAATTTGAAAAATTCTAGAACTTCCTTGGGGAAATGTGTCCGGAAAAAGAGTCAATTTTACTATTAAGTGTTGTTACATACGGCACAAAATTTAGATTAATATCAAGGCATTTTTCTTGTCCTTTCTTTATGCTCATTGGTCTATCAAATTCTAATACAAATTTATTTTTTAATTAAAACTCTTCACAATATTTTATTTGTTATTTATCCTGTATAAAATGTATGTAAGCAATTTAATACTAATAAAAAAAATCTTGGATTATTTCATGAAATGAGTTTATGCCAATTGTTGCCAGTTTCTGCCAGTTAAAATCAGTTGTAACCACTTTCTGCCACTGGCATGGCAGAAATCATTTTCTGCTGGCAAAAAACCAGCCTTGTAACTTAAACAACATAACTTAAGGGAAAGGTCCCTGTCGCACAGATAGATTGAAGTTCAACTGGAATAATCATAAAACATAAAACACGCCGACTGCTAACCGCAAAACGTATTCGTGTGTGTTTGCATCTTTAGATCATCTGCTTTCCATAGATACGTTTGGTTGCGCAGAAAGGAATTGTGCATGGATTTTTCTTCTTTTTTTATTGTTAAAGAAAAAAGATTTTTGGTGATGGGCTTATATATTCCAAAAAATAAATTTGTTCAAAACTAGTGTGCAGTGTTTTCGAGATTTAGGGAAGTTACAGCATGTATTTAAAGTAAAAATAAAAAACAACGTATTAGAAAAAATTTCTGGATCTGGAAAATCGGTTCTGTAATGTAAATATTTTATTCCTACATTTTTTTTTTACAGTTATTTTAATAGTTTAATTAGTCTAATAATTTAGTTTTTTGCCTTACTTATGCGATATTTTGAGTATGTTATCGCCTTCTAATAAGGTAAAATGATTCCTTTTGACTACAGCGGGTGCGGCGATTATGCTGATTTTTTTTCAAAACGATGTCTATATTCGAGGGTGCAGCGTTTCTTCCCTAAATTACGGTATTTTTAAATGCAGTTTGTTTGAAAGATGCATCTCAATTTATTTTTGAGATATTGATTTTTTTATAGTTTTTAGTACCATTATTTAATTGTGGCAACAGAAAAACTGGATTTCTATCATTTTCTCATAAAAATGGGGAAAAAATTAAATTAAAATAAGTGCTATGTGAAGAACATCGTTTGTTATAAAATCCGATACCTTTTGGTTTTATTTCGTTTTTAATACATAAAGGTTTCTTAGTTTATTGCAAACTTACTTTACAAATGATACAACTCTTTCTCTTAACCAAAAATGTATTTGCGTGACTTTCCTTCATATTTACTTAATTCATCCCAGAAATATGAAAGAAAGCAATTTTATTTATTTGTGCGTAATAAAATTTTCCCAATTTTAAAAAAGTTATTTTTCATAAATGATTTCTGATAAAACATGGAGCTATTGTAAAAAACAGATGAAGGCCTATGTGTCATAGATGCCTAATTAGCTTTGCCTAGCTTCTTGATTGATGAAATTACTTTTATCTGTGTTTGTCTATTATTTTGCAATAATGACATAATTTGCATATTTTTCTATAGACTGTTGATTAAGACTGTATTGTAAAAGTGGAACGCTTTAGCGAATTAAATAACATCATTTTATAGAAAAAAGCATGCTTTTTAATTTTGTAAACTATTGTTTAGTCAGATATACTTAGATTTCTGTGGAACCAGTTTTACTTTTTAATTAGAGGCTTTTTATTGGTAGACACACTAGCCTTTTTTAAAATATCTCCATTTTTATGGAATTGAATGCCTCTTTCAGAAGGTTAAAATAATTATTCAGTTACAATAAGAAATTACTTGACGCAGTACATAAGGTAGATTTAAAATAATATTTTTAACACTTTTATTTGTAGCAAATATAGTTTTGGTAGCCATAGCTTACAGGCATCATAGCAAAATGTGATTTTATATCAGGTAACCAAGAAAGTTTGTGCGGTTTTCATCAGACATAAAAAATGACCCACAAAAATCTCAAACACTTATTTTATTCTTTGAAATAATCATCATTGGCTTCAATTACATGTTCCCAACGAGACGGAAGCTTATAAATACCCTTTTTGAAAAAATCTTTTGGTTTAGAGTCCAAAAACTGGGTTATAGTTTTTGTGACATCATCTTGGGTTTGGAACTGCTGTTCCCGCAGGTGATTATCCATGGCCAAAAACAAGTAATAGTCCGATGGGGCTGATGTCTGGGTAGTAAGGTGGGTGAGGCAAAACTTCCCAGCCCAATGTTTTTATCACGTCCCTAGTGGCTTTGGCCGTATGAGGTTGGGGGTTATCGTGGAGGAGAAGAACTCCTCTCCTGTTGACCAGTGCTGGCTGCTTTTCTGATAGGAAATAGACATGTTTTCCCTAAGTTCTTGTCATTCCACTCAACCTTTCTTCTATTTAACATATTACTATATTTATTTACAATAGATTAAAGTAAAAGTTTCATTTAAAACAAATTCTATTTTTTTTGCTTTTAAATAATTAAAATATAATGGAAATAAAGTTTCAATTTAAACACTTATTATTTTTTATTTTTCCTGTGTTTAAATTTCAACTTATAATAAATACAATACCCTTTATCTTTCTTTTATACTTCAGCATAAGTAACAGCTGCTAATATTCCATTTACTTACCTTTCACTACTTGTTAATCTACATTTCTACGGCACCGACATTTTCGTTTCACCCGGCAAATATCTTCCATCCTTCATAGAATACTTACGATGTTTTTCTAAAGAGTTATCAGACCTAGCGATAGGTGGCGTAACATGTCCATGAGCATACGTAGTTTCCCCGTGGCTGACTGCTATTGGACCGTCTTTCCCGGGAACCTTCGAGATACCGGAAGTGGCATTAGACCAGGAAGCAGATGTCACGTGAGGGGGCGTTGTCAATGAGGAGGATGGGATATTTAAACTCTGTTGTTTTGCTGGTGAAGGTTCGCCTTTTCTCATACAGTGTCGTTATGTTAGAAGTCCGGAGTTGAAACATTAGTATGCCAGTAAAGTTGTTTTCTTTTAAAGTAAATATAAAATTACAAGGTCCAGCTTTATATAGGAATTAGAGTTATGGTTTTTAAGATGAATGTGCTGCTGAAAGAATGGAACTGACATTTTGAAATGACATTTTAATGAATACTTCAACGTAAACAGCAAAGGTGCCGGCCACCTATAGCAAATGTCAGATGAGTTTTTACTTTTATTTTTATTTATTTTTTTAAGAACAATATCTCTTTTTAATCTCTCCTTCTTATACATACCTTTTTTAATTTTTACTTCGTCTATTATATTTCATTTAGAATTAATCTTGTCGACTTCAACTTATCGACAGTGAGCTTAATGCAGTTGTTTTTCGTTTTACAAGCATTACGATAGCCGGTGAATGTGACGAGCTAGTAATGACTTGAGGATTGTTTGGGCAATCATTTTCCCTGGGAGGATCTGAAGCTGGTATGCATGAGATCTCCGTTGGGATGTTGCTGTAATTGAGCTGATTCATTGTTTATCTTTTCTGCTCCACTCTCCATATAAATCTTCTTGTGGCAGAGGTAGATTAATGGAAAATGTTTCATGTGGCAGGTGAGACATTTTTGGAAGGCACTCTTGAGTGGCAGCTTGAGTTCCTTAGGAGCTTTTATTATTAGAAAGAAGTTGACTTGACTTTGTAGTAGTAGGAAGGGGAGATGTATATTTAAGAATTAAATTTGAGGTCAGCGATTAGAAATTATGAAAATAAATGTTTAGGATGAGCTGGGAATTATGGTTTGAGTTAAACTTAACGATAAAATATTTTTCACAGAAATATTCATATTTGTTTGTTTGATTTTAATTATGATTTTAATAAAGATTGTTATTTATTATTTGAACCTGTTTATTTTCTGCTTCTTTATATATATTCATTTGACATTCAATATCTTCTTTAATGACAAGTTATTTCAGGGCAGACAATTCAGCTTATATGCCCACTTGCGTATAAACTCTGCATAGCTATTCATTTTCATTGTATAGGGAATTACCATTAAGGTAATTTCCCTATCATATCGGTTATGGGCAATTTTCTTTGCCCACACTTCAAATACTTGTCTTTCATTGATTCAGTTTGATATTTCTACTTGGCTCATCTCTGGAATTTTTGATATTATCTCTTTTCGGCTCTCCATGTGTTAAGTTGTAGAAGGATCTCTGTGATGGGGGGGGGGGGGGGGCGTTGGATTTGTTTCCTAATGTTAAAGTTTGAAAAAAATTTTGAAAATTAAAAAAATTTTCTAATCGAGAAATTTTTTTGAAAATTTAGAATTTTTTTTAGAGAAATTTTCTTGGAATTTTAAAGTAGCTTGGCTTTCATTGATAAACGTTTATATATTGTCTTTCTGATTTTTTTAAATTTTTTCTGACTGAGCTGTTTGGTGGTCTGGCGAGAAGTTGATTCCTGGAAAGAACATCATTTCGATTGTAAAGAGAAGTCAACGTGTGTTCTTCAAGCCGTCTCTGGTTTTCCTGATATGCTTGTGTAAATTGAAAGATTCTGAACCAAGAGAACTCTGGAGTCCTGTAGTGCTTGCTTTTGAATGGACTTACCAGCATGAACTTTGTAAGAGAAATCTGTGCTGACACAGATTGCCTTGAGCTGTTATTTCTGCATATTCTCCTAATGAAAGGACTATTTTTATCTAATCACCCGGTGATTTAAGATGGCATTCATCTGGTGACTTTATTTTGAAATCCGTTATGCATGATGAACAGTTATGTGTGTAAGTCAAGTCCCTTTAATAACTGAGCAATTCATCCTGGTGTGAGAAGGTCTAAAAGACTGTTTTGAGAAGATATAGTGATAAGAGTAAAGTATCTTAATGATATTTAAGTACACTTAAAGTGTCTTTTTTTATCTGGACTTGCTGCAGCACTTTTTGGTATGAGCAGGCACAGAAGAGCGGTGCTGAGCCGTTGTTTTTGTTTGGCGGGATTGGTAACTCATAACACTTTTGTGGACACTGTATTTGAACTTTTATAAACTTTTATTTGTGTAGTTTCAGACGTCGGCCACCGTGATTTGAAGGAAGATTTGTATCAAGAGGAGGAATCATCTGTGAAATTTTCATTTTTTTTATATTTAAGATGTTGTTATATTTTTGTTTAAAAATGAATGATATTTTTAAAATTTAAACTTGAATATTTTTGAGATGAAAGTTGTTTATTAGTAATGTTAATAGTTTAAAATATATGAATAGTAAAAATTTGAACCTTTGCGCAAGTTCCTGGCATGTTAGATCAGGATTCTGTTTGATTTCCTTTTCCAGCTGGACTTGGTCTAAGATGGATGGACGACCAACACGGGGCTTGTCTTCGAGGCTCTCGTCTCTGGACGAAAATCTGCTGAACCACTTTTGCGCGGTCCTTTCACTCACTGAAGTCTCTCCAAACACAGAGCATATCCTTCTAGTGGCCTCTGCAGCTTTGTTTCCTAATTTGAATTTGTAGAGCAAAATAGGCCTCAAAATCTCCTTTGTCAACGATTGTACTTCCTACAAAACTGATAGCGAAACGTGAGATTTGTTAAACAACTCTCTACTGATTGCAATTTAAAGGCAATGTACAGAAATGATGTCATCAGAATCAGTATGATCACGCCTATGCAATAAAAATAGCTGCTCTCAAAAACCGCACGAACTTTCTTGGTTACCTGATAATAGGATAGATGAGCCAGTAATAGACACCCTTAAGGAATTTCGGTACAACTTGATTATCCCATCGACCAATTTCAGATACAGTACAGAACCATTTATCCGGAATTGTTGGGGTCAGATGCATTCCGGATAACTGGTTTTTCCAGTTAACTGGTGGGACATTAAAGTAGCACCCATTTGATAAGTTTTATGGAATATATGTGGTTGTGTTATTACTTCTAATTTTAAATTAATTATTAGATTGCTTGAACTAAGAATCAGATGCTAATAAGTTCAAATGTTAAGAGTTTGAAAGAAGGTAATTTATGGGAATTCCTTGGGGAAAAAAATTCTTCTGTTTTCTCTACATAAAAATAAAAATTAAAACATCTAAAATATCTAAATATGTTTCATTTCAAATACATACACCTGTTATTGAGTTATACAATTGTTTCAAGCAATTTATATGTCAAACTGGCAATGTATGACACTTTTTTTGACTAAGATTCTAACATCAATCTATTAGAAATATCATTCCGGATAACTGGTTTTCCGGTTAACTGGTTTCCAGATAAATGGTTCCATACTGTAGTTTAATTTAAAAATAATTTTGTAAAAATGGAATTTTTATCAAACAGCATTTTGTGAATGGAGCCATTTTTAAGAATTAGAATTTTGCAAGGATGAAAGTGCATAAAAGCGATTTTAGAGCGACAAAAATTTAATTTTGGATCAGTATATCCATTTTTAGAGCAACAAAAATTGTATTTTGGAACAATAAAAATTGATTTTGTAGCAATAAAATCCGATTTTTGCAATCCTTGAATGAAATTTGCATGTTTTTTGCAATTGTTCAATGAAATTTGTGTATTTTCTGCAATCTTTCAGCAAAATTCGCACATTTCCACGATCATTCAATGTGATGTGCATTTTTTTTCCTGATCTTCTGACAAAACCTGTGCTTTTCTGCAATCTTTTGACAAAATTTACAGGGTTTTACGATCTTTTGACCGTGTTTTATTTGTTTTTTCATGAAATTAGCAATTTTTTGACAAAATTCACTGTTTTATTTTATTTTTTTGCAATCTTTTGACTAATTTATGTATTTTTTGAAGACACTTGTGATTTTTTGTGATATTTAACTAAATTCACATGTTTTCATGATCTTTTGATTACGTTTTATTTGTTTTGTATGAAATTAACAAACTTTCTGACAAAATTCATGTTTTTTTTTTTTTTTTTTTTTCTTTTTGCGATCTTTAGAGGAACATCACATGTTTTTCTCGATTTGAACAAAATTTTTTGTTTTTTGTGTTTTTTTATATTTTTGGATGAAATGCACATATTTTTCACAACCTTTTGGCACAATATTTTCATTTTTTCCTGAAATTAGTGACCTAGAAAAAGTTAAAAATGGAATTTTTTTTTTTTTTTTTTTTTTTTGATCAACAAAATGTGCAAAATTTTATATTTTCTCGCAGATATATATGCAATAATTGTATTTCTGCACAGGTATGTGCTGCACTTTAAACCCTGAATTTTGTGAAGGAGCCATTTTTAAGGATTGGAATTTTGTGAAAGGGCCATTTTTGGGGTTTAGAATTTTATGAAGAGGCCGTTTTAGGGATTGCAATTTTATGAAGGGGATACAGTGTCCCTAATTTTTATCTGTATCTACCCCTGACTGTATAGAATTTATTGGTACAAAATTACATTAGGGACATACAGCGTCAAAATATTTTGAATTGAAAATAATGTTACTGCTTCTGAAATGACAAAGCATTTTGTCTAATAACCTCTCCATTTATATATATTTTTTTCCTTTTGCATGTGTACCTGATACTAACTTTGAGACACTATCCAAAATGCTTAAGTATGTAATGATGCCACATTTAAAAGAAAACTGTCATTTTCTTTGATAATACTGAACAGTTTAACACAATTGCATCTAAAAAAGCATAAATTACTGCAATTTTTAATCTTAGGTATTAAAATTAGTATCGGAAGTAAGAGTGCAAATGTTCACATACAAAAATCTTGACAGTGATGACTTTAAGTTTTAAGTGAAAATGATTTGAAAATAATAAACATAAAATGCCATTTAAAAAAAAAAAAAATGTAAATAGGGATATGAGATGTGAATATGTAAATTTTGAGAAATTGAAATTGATTTCGGGTTTAGGTTTCACAGGAAAAAACCTCTATGATCATGTCAAAGTGGAATAAATTTTGTTCTTTTCATTCCAGAATACGTTGATAATTGGCCATCATAAGCACAACCAACCATTTTAACTATGATATTTGTGTATCAGATGGCGAGGGGACTGTAAAGAGAATGATAGAACAGCTCTTTATAAGTAGCAGCTACTTCTTCCTCTAAATAACGAATTTTTCCAACATATGGTTTTGCTAATGTAAACTTAGAAATGAAAGAAGTTAGGAAATAATAAAGCTGTAAAATTAGTATTCCTATATAAAATCTTAAATGTATTAATAACTAAATTGTGTATATAAATAGCAATTACAAAATAAAGAAAACAAGATTTTGTAAAATATTGAATTGTTTGCAATCAAATATTAAATTATAATGTTATATTAATGATTTATATTATCTATTTATAAATATTCACCAATGTTGAACACTTTGTATTAAATATTTTGTCATAACTTTAACTCTTTAATGATGGAGAACACGAAAATATTTGCACCCTTAACTCCTGGAGCTTGAAAAGAAGGATATCTGAAAATACTCATCCATTTTCCGCTTTTAGCTTTCTTAAGCTCTTAAATAGGGAAGGGGTGGTCGAAATATCATCTTGATGCATATTTAATCCCACAATCCTCTACATACTTTCATTCGTTGCTGTCGGAAGTAACTGAGGGAGGAAAGAATACTGATCTGCTTGATTTTGTTTTGATTGTTATTTCCTTGCATACACAATATATATGTACTTATATATTATCCTTTTCACCTCTAGGGAGTAGTATTTATACTGCATGCATTCTTACTTTATATATTTTATCGGTCTGTTTATGAAATTATCAGAATTGTAATAAAGGCTTCAACTGTTGTTCTGTGACAAACGCCTTTCTGCAAAGAGATTTTTTGGTGCACCTCCTCATATAACAAATTGTGTATACATATGTTAAAAATGACAATAAATAACAGAACAACAAAACCTAGTAAGCATTTTACAGAAGCTGTTTTATCCATGAAATATTATAATGGGAAAATAAAATCTGGTTAAAGATTCAACAAGTATGAGTACAGATACAAGAATAATTCAGCAACTTTCTATCCCGTTATTTATATTATTAAAAATTTTGATACCATCTATTAGAGTATGAGACGAACAAATTAAAAATTTCTTTATTTTAGAATAAAGCTCATACTCAGTTTAAGAACTGAAAATTCAGAAAGTTTTTAAGGTACATTTTAAACGCAAATAGCTTTTAGTTGATGCTCAAAATAAATAAATAAAAACTTTCTCGTTCAAAATTGCAAAATTTTCTGATATTTATGACTGTGTTTTCTTTATATAAAACAATGAAACGGGCAAACATGATTATTGAACCATTCTGATTTTATGTATATATGTATATAAATGCATTACATCTTGATTTATAAACGATTGCTATCTCATGACGATCTTTCTGTGATTTTCAGTTGGAGAATTCGCTCCAAAACGCCAGCCATGGCAGTGATTTCAGAAAGAAATTTTATTCCTATCAAAAAATAGAAAAAGGACGTCATGGTTTTTGAATAAGAGTAGCTGCACAGTTCATATACTTAAGTTTAAAAATAATTTCATCAGTTAGAGCAGCTATTTTGATTTTGAGAATATAGTAATCAATATTAAAGCTGTTCTCAAATCCAAACTACTTTTTTTTTTTTTTTTTTCTGAATGTTCATGGAATTATTTAGAAAATAACTTCTAGTTCTTTTTATTAAAAAAGAAAGACTTGATTAGTATTTTCAATTTATTTATCAAGATAAAAGCTTTTTTAAGAAAATTATGATAGAAGTCATGTTTTATCTTGATTTTTGGAACTCTACAGCCAAAGAAACTTCGTCATTAGTCAATAAATGATTATGTTATACGATATAATCTATTAATAATAAAATGGAAAACACAATTCGATTCACAGTAGACGAAAAAAATTGCCCTGGTAAAGTTACCATGAAAAAAAAGGGCTCACATTGAGGAAGGAAGGGGGGGAGGATTACATACAGAACTTTCAAAGGAATAAAATAAAGCAAAACAGAAGAGGAATTTTCTTTAGGGGAAATTTTTCCTTAGTCTGTTTTTTATGATAAGGTTAAGATTTCTGTGGATAATACAACAGATAAAAAAGACTTATCTATTTTCTGTAAGGGTGGGCGAATATGGACAACAGTGACAAACTAGAAACCGTTATGTTTGTGTAACAAAACGGCTTGAGTTTGAGTTGCAAAAATGTAAACCTGTATTGTAATTTTGACAAGCTATACCACATAAATAGAAAGACCTTTAGAAGTAAAATATAGCTTCATTACCATCCCTTTATATCTGAAGAGAGAAAAGGGGGGTTTTAATCTGCATCGATGAAACTTATTGCAGCTAGGGATGCAAGAAATGTTGAAATACCCATAAATCATCCGTTTTTTGTCACAAAAGTTCAGCTAAATAATTTTTTCATTTGTATTTTTCAGAGAACATTATAATATTTAATTTTCTTGTCAATAATATACATAGTTTTTTTAAACAAATGACTATATTATATATGTGTTAGTAATACAAAATTTTGTAAAAAATCTTTATTCTTCATGAATAAATGATCATGCAAAAAAAAATCACACAAAACTAATAAATCATACAAAAAATTCTTTAATGATTTTTTTGTATATGAAAAGATTTAAAGAAATAAATATTTATATACAATAAACTTATTACATCTGTATGAATAACCATACAACGCTCTATTAAGACTTACTGATCCTTCTTGATTAATAGAATCTTGAAGGGAAAATAGTTACATAAAATTTCTAAACAACTGAATGGTTTGGATAATTATGCATTTTTTTTTTACTGGAGAAAATCATTATTTAAAAAAAAAAAAAAAGAAAGAAAACTTATTTTTAAACAGGGTTGGCATGGTTTAAACCAATTGGTTTTAACCATGGTTTAAACCACGGTTTAAACCAACTGGTTTTTTTCTCAAAAAAACCAATTGGTTTTTTTAGAAGAAATCTAATGACATTTTCTCTTTTTTTCTTTATAATTTACGTGTTTCAGATTATTTGATATAAATAATTTCTATTTTTAACATTTTATTTCAGTAATAAGTATTATATATAGTGGATTTAGGTCTTTTTTATGCATAGGGTTAACTAAATTGTTTTTTTCTCAAAAAAAAAAAAAAAAAAAGTTTTTTAGAAGAAATGGAATAACATTTTCTTTTTTTCTTCATAATCAACGTGTTTCAGGTTATTGGATATAACAATTTCTACCTTTTAACACTTTATTTCAACAATAAGCATTATATGTAATAAGTTTAGGTCATTTTTTTATGCTTAGGATTAAAATCAGTACACATTGGTGAACACATTGATTGCTCTAAAGAAAAAAACTTCAGATATGTGAATTGATCAAAGATAAAATAGATTCAATATTTAGTAAAAAATACTTAATTTTTTTTAATAATGCAGATTATTTAAATCCGATTAATAACATAACACAACAATCTTTTGAGATTTCGAACAATCTGTAAAAGACATTTTTCTTGATTGGGGAGATTATCTTGAAGAATTAAAAGCTAAATATGAAACCAAATAAGAGAATATTCAAAGTCTGGTTACTAGTTAGCATGTTAATAATGATTTTTTCCCCCTCTGTTATCTACTGAATCTAATGACAAAAAATGTAAACTTCAAATTGTCACTCATGAAAAAAAATAAAAAATAAAATAAAATAAAAATAAATAAATAAAAAATAAAAAAAATCCTATAAAGTATTTGAAATTTATTATTTGAATAAATGTCTAAAAGAATATGTATCAAACTACATCCAAATGTTTATTGTTAGTAATCAAAAGATTGTTTATAAAGATTTTCAGGACATCAATGGCTTACTATGTTGAACAGTTAATTCTTTGAATATAAGACTGTATGCCAAAACTGTTTAAATTAAAATATGAATTTTTTCAGTTTTCTATACAAATGCACTGTAATTACTTAATTTAAATTATTTTAAAATTAAGTTACACTGTTTATAAACTAATAATGTCTATTTTTATCAATAAATATGCATGTATATGTAATAAGAAAGGATGTTTTAAAAAAACCCGGTTTAAACCAAAAAAAACCTGGTTTAAACCAAAAAAACCGGTTTTTTTGGTTTTTTTCAAAAAAACCTGGTTTTTTTCCAACCCTGTTTTTAAATAACAAAGCATGATGGACTAATTATGCTATTTTTTCTGCGTTCAAATAAGAAAACTTTTTTCTTTTCTATTAAATAAAAGACATGATGCTGCCTGGCATAAAGAATGTTTCCAGATCAAAGTTAAATAAATTTACAAAAAAAAAAAAAAAAAAAAAAAAAATTAATATCATAAATAGTAAGATTTAAAAGAAGGAAAATGTTAGATAACATTGCAAATGGAAACTGTTGAATAAATTTCTTTTCTATCTTCATTTTTAGGTAAATTTCGTATTAAAAAAAATCTCTGTCGGCTTGGCCTATAGATAGGGAGGTAGATGTTGAAGTTAAATGCTTATATAAACAACCAAAAATAAAATATGATTAGAAATAAATCCAGTTTAACAACTTTATTTGCCGCTTTTGAAGAATTTTTAATTTAATTTTTTTGTAAGAATCTTGTGTGACTTTTATAAGAATTATAAAATAATAATAATAACAGCAACAAAAATGAAAAAAGATGAAATTTTTACAGTCCCTTTAAGAACTTTGACTAAAAATGGTGTCATGATAAGATCCAAAGCATTCTATGTGCAAACAAATTTGGCATGCTTCACACATCCAGGAGCTTTCAATCCGCCTATTAGATAGGATCTTATGCATGCTTTTTGCAACTGGCAATTTTCACATTTGTATACAAAATTATTTGAAGGATTTATTTATTTTTTGTTTGTTTGTTTTGTTTTATTTACACTTCTTGATAAAATTTCAATCAATTCTAACCTAAAATCCATCAGTGTTCTAGGTTTTCTCTGTAAAGGGAAATTAGTTGTTGAATATATAATGAAAGCATTGTTTATTGCACTGTTGACAAAAAACCAGATCAAATAGATCCACCATTTTCTGGATTTCCTTGTGATATCGTAACATTTTCTCTTTTGGTCTGCTGAGTCTACTCCCCCCCCCCCATTTTTTTTGTTATATTCCACAAAGACGAGGATATGGGATAGTATTAATAACTCCTCCAATTCTGTGTTTTACAGTAGTCTCCTGAAGCTGAGTATTATTTGACAGCATGAGAATTTATTTTTTATCTTTCCACACCATGTACATTAAAGATGGAAATTCTGCACACTGGAATGCTTTGGAAACCCCAGTTCAATTTTAATTTCATCTTTTTCATACCTGGTGGGAGATCTTTCCTGTTCGACATTACTGTTCTGCTTGCTGAAATACGTTTTTTTAATAAATGTTTCATAAGATGAAATGAGGTAAAAAAATCTGTCAAAATATAAAGGTTTAGATAGATGTTACCACATTATAGCCAAGACCATAACTAGATCATGATTTTTGGTCTTTCTTTCCACAATAAATTTCAAAATTATGGATATAGCCAAGAAAAGATGGGCACATCATCCAAACTTTTATTCCCCGTTTCACTGTTCTTTGCATATACTGAACGATGCCTAGTTGGGCTTTATATTTTATCATTGCCTCGTCAATGGATAAATCTGTACAGGGTAAAAGATGTTTTTGAAAAATTACCTTAAGATCGTTCATAAAAGGATATATTTTTTGCATCATGTAATATTTTTCATGTGTTGGAAGCAGTTCTTTATTTTTATCAGACAGATGCAAAAATTTATGTATTGCAATTGCAATAAATCTATCTCTTGGCATACTCTCTTTCATGCTTTCATTTCCTAGCATGGGATTTGTAGACCAGTAATCAGTCAGCCTCAGTAATTTATTAATTTCCATAAAAAAAATTCCATAATTCTTCAACATGGTTCATCGGCATCCAATTCTACTTCTTCGTTCCTATTGGTTCATTAACATCTTTCAAAAGTTCTTTCATATGATCTCATAAAGGTTTGTGTTTATTCAGATAATCTCGCACATTTCTTCGGTAAACAATAATTTGAAATAGTCTGCTGCATTTGATCCTACTAGTAAACTGTGATTTGGGCCTCCCGAAGACTTCTCAGTCTTATTGAGAATTAATTGGTCCTGGATAACTTCTGACCGATTAAATATGTTATCTTCATTAAATGCATCACAGTCCATTCTTGTATCAATATCTTCATTAGCACAAGCTCCATTTAACACTAAATTAGTTATATCACCTTCCGTTCTTAGAAAATTATCCTCTTTTTCTTCTGTTATATCGCCTATAATTTCTTCATCAGAACCCTGATTATTAATGAACGAGCAATTTTCTTTTGCTTCTAACAGCCATCCATCATCTTCGCTGTCTAAATCACTATCATCTGATCGAAATAACATTTCCTTTATTTCTAATTGGGTTAGAAGTCTTTCTTTTACTCATTTTGAAAAAGAAAAAAAGAAATATGAAAATCTAAATATTATCCACAAACGATATAGTTCTCTTGAAGAAAAAAACTAAGTAGTAAAAAATGCAGCTTGTCTGAATAGAATCACTTCAGTTGACAAACCGGGAGACTATTACAAATCATTCCATCAGTGTCATCAAACAAAGCGATCACGGACAAAAGCGACGAATCCTCATGCCGGGGTGAAAAGTATCTCTCTTTACACTCTACCCCTATTTCTCTGACAACCGGCCACCTCAGTAGGTAATCGACAGAGCTGGAATAGTTGTTAAAGGGTTAAAAACTATACAATTTTTCTTGCATGATGTATATAAATATTATATGCATATAGTACATTTAGCATTATTTTTTCATTTATTATGTTATATATTTACATGCATTATTTGGAGTAATACATGAAGTAAAAATTTAATAACTTAAACCTTAACTTAATTTACCACATTATGAATTCATGAAGATTTTACATTCTAAAGCATTTTATGTAAATTGTTTAAACTAAATTAAAAGATTTACATAATCATTTAATAAATTTTTGAAGGATTTTAGGATTTAGAAGGGTTAATTAAATTTGAATTTACAGGGATTTTGTGCAATATTTTTAACCCCACTCAAATCTTTTATTTTAAAATGTTTTCTTAGTATTTTGTAGAATTATAAAATGTACAAATATGATGTTCTTACAATATAAATATAGAAATATTTCCAAATTGAAAAATCCCCCTCCCTCAGCGCCAAGAAAGCTGAAAAGATACAAAGGTAAAAGAAATCATCCTTTTAAAAATATTTTTGTTTTGTGTAACCAATAATGCTTTTGGAACAATATAAAGTAATGTATCTGTAACTCATTCTACACAGTATTACAACTAATTGACTTATTAAAAGAATTTTATAATAAGTAATTTTTATAGTTCTTATAAGTACCATTGGTAGGTTTTTCAAAAAAATTTAAATTTTAATTATTTTGAGCTCTTATCTAGAAATTGAAATGAAATTAATAGAAATATATAAATCTATACAGAAAATATAAATAAATACATGCACAATACAGAAATAATATTATACTATTATAATATTTTAAAATAATAAAAATAATTGATTTTTTTTTAATCATGATTTTTAACAATCCTGTTTAAAAATAAAATCATGCCTGTAAATAAACAGTTGAATTCACCAAACAACATTTTATCTAGCTTATTTATGTATGAAGGATAGAACCTGAATGCATTAATAATTTAAAATTAAAAAAATTATGAATAGAATTTTCACAAATATAAGAAAACTTCACAATTTCACAAAAACAGGACCCTATGAGAAAAGTCTGGGCAGACCCTTGCAATTTCAAGTGACAACAGAACATAATGTTGCCAAATGGCAAGACAAAACTTGGTGTTGCCACAGATATTATTAATAATTATTTCCCAACTTAATTAACTTCAACAAAATTGTCTTTTTTTAAGTATTGGTAACTTCTTTTTTTGTTAAAGCTGTTATTTAGTTTGTTACTTTTTTTTTACAGTTGGAGCCTAATGGTAGAATGCTTAAAATGAAAACAAGCGATGATGAATTTGTTAATGTTCAACTGCACCAGTCTGTAAGTGTTATTGAATTGTGCTAGAAACTTACTATGCTGTTTTAAATTGTACTCTTCTGTTTTAAATAATTGAAAAGATGAAGAAAATAAATTTATTTCATACTGATCCAGATCTTTTTATGACTTCAGTGACATCTACCCGATGTGATTTTGTACTTGGTCGCTTTTATGCAAATGTATAAAACCCAAGGCTCCACTTTCTGGTTGAGATTTTTAGTTTCTTTTAGCAATCATGTTGAAGAGAAATTCTGGAGTAGTGAAAAATGGCTTAATTTTCTAAGAAGCTATAATGATTTTCCCGATGTTTTGAATTTTATATGCATTAGCCTTCATAAAGAATTTCTTGAAGGTAGCAACACTTCTATTAAAAAGTTTATTCATAATTTAATTGCTTTGGCATTAAATTCACCTTCCTACTTAAACTATTCTTGTCAGCAATGGCTTATCTATATAAAGAATTGTGCGCAACTTAATAATATATTTCAGAGTCTTTTTAAAATGTCTGAACCTATTGAATTGGACGGGTTCACTGCATTTCTTTTTACCATTTATACAGACTTTTTCTGTGCTCTTTGTGCTGTGTTTGAACAGTGGTATGAAGCAAATGATTTAACCGAAGAAGAATTAATGAAAATAGATTCCAAAATAATTTTTTGGCTGCCAACATATGATATTGAGCAAAATATTGAGCCTTCCTGCTTTGAAAAATATATTTCTGATTATTGGGAAGAAAATTTACAACAAATGCTTTTGTCAGATGGAATTCATAATAGATTTAGTGCTCACGAATCTGTAGATTGTTGTGAAAAATTTGATAAAGAAAAAAATATTTTTAAAGTCTTTCAGTTTACAGATAAACTAATCTATGAATTAATGGAAATATTAAATAACGAAAGAAGCATGGAAAACTCAGAAGAAGAGAATGTCCAAACCTTTACTGAAGTTTGTATGAAAAATATTTGTATTTTAAAACCCCAGGCTGCATTGTGTACATCCCATAAGAAGTGTTATGTTAAAATCTGTCACATGGCAACTTGCCTTGAACCGTTCGTGTGCAAAGGTGACAAACCCTGTAATCTGACATGTGAAACCAAATTAAAAAGTGCCAGAATGCACGAAAAAAATACAAAAAAGCCAAAAAATTTTTGGAAGACCATCACAGCTGAAGTATTTCTAGTTGATAAAACAAGATGTGAAGTTTCAACATTAGCTGAATCATACAACTGAGACATAGAGACCTACCTGCAGATCAGAGAGTCTTGTGAATGTAACATGCCTCTTTCAGTGTTGAGACATACCTATCACGAGTATCTTGCTCAACTACAAAACTTTGATCCCAATCCTCGCAGAACTGAATGTTTAAATAGACTTAGAAAAAAGTTGATCAAAAAGAATCCTAATTCAGTTCAATTTAATGTAGATGCATTGAGGCAGCTGTCTTATCGGGAAAGTTTACTGGAAAATGCAATGAAAAAAATGGTAAAATTTCAAGAACACTTCTGTCTTTCTAAGGGGCACAACATTAAAAAGTGTAAAACCCAATGTTTTAGTAGAGCTGCCAATACCGTTGCTGTTAGTACTTCAAATGCATTCGGTAGAGTTATTCTTCTTTCAGAAACTTGCATTACGATTCCTTGTCAGTTAAAATCTATTGATAGTAAAATTATTTCTGATAAGTCATCAGATTCAAATAATTGTAAGAAGCCCAAATAAGATGCCCAAATGCCCAAATAAGATGCCAGAAACTCACAAAAAAATGAAAAATGCCACTGGTCCAATTATAGGCAATATTACTGGTTTTAATAATGTTGATCCTATTTCTGAAGAATCTAAGAAAGAAACAAAAGATGTAAAGGATGATCTGTCCAAAAGGGTCACTGAGGATGACGAGGATATTGATTACATATTGAAATTAATAGGTATTGGTGAGCCTGAAAAAAATTTAGCGGCTGAAGAAATTAATGAAGCAATGTTGGACGAGGATAGAACATATACTTCCCAGGAAAAAGACTATTATAAAATGATAAACCTAAAAATATGTGCTTACTGCAAAAAAAAAAAGAAATTAGGCAAAAAATGTTTAAAAAGTGTTCCAGGTGCAAGGAAGAGAATTTTCCTGTGCAGCATTATTACTGTTCCCGAGAATGCTTGCTAGAAGATTGGGCTGAGAAGCATTAGGAAGAACATTTGAGATTTAATAAGCAAGCATCCTAAAAATAAATTGATAAAAAATAAAGAAAATAAGATTTTCTTAATTAAAATATCTTTTTCTAGCATCTAATTCTAGTTTAAAACCAAGAACAAGTGTGCATTCTACAAAAACTGTTTTTCTGAAAGTGACAATTTATTTTTAAAAAGGGCCACAGGGTTGTATTACTTTGACTTTATGCATGAAAATGTTTTTTTCAAAAATTAGTCTAAATGCACTTTAACTTTTTCTTTGGATGGCAATGGATAAATATATTTGTATTGATGATCAAAAAATCAATTATCAAAAGTTTAAAAACACAACCATATACTCTAATCTGTAGTATAAGATTTTTTCACTTTTTCAACTTTGAACTGATTTTCAAAAAATAATGTCATGATGATTAAAAAACTATAATCATTTTCAGATTGAATGTTAAAAAATACATGAATGAAATTGGTCTAAATGCACTTTAACTTTTTCTTTGGATGGCAATGAATAAAAATATTTGTATTGATGATTGTTTTGTATTAATTTGTGTCTTATCTTTTTGCCTACAATATTTAAATCTTTTAACCTCCTTAGTCCTGAGATGAATAATTCAAGGGACCCCAAAAGCTGGTTTTAAAATTACTATACAACTTCTCTAAAGATGTGTCAGTCTATATATTATTTCTTATGATATACATGCATTTAATAAAAAAGCATATAAAAATATAACTATTCTAGTAGCATTTAAATTAATTAAAAAAACTACAGGCAACATCAGGACTAAAGAGGTTAAAGTATTACAGAATTCCCAGTGATGATTTGAAATTCATCAAATAGTCTCAGGGGGGGAGGGGGAATCACTAAATCCATCAAATGATCATAAAAATAAATAAATAAAATTTAAACAGAGAAATTTGAAGAACAATTGCCAAAAAGAAAAAAAAAACCTATAATTTTGACAAAAGATTGTGAATTAAGTAGAAAATTTCTTTGTATGCCCATATGATCAGAGATTTTTTTGAAAATTTGAAAGTCTAGAGATTTTTAGAGGTTTGGTTGGGAATTTGCTTGGAACCCTATGAGAAAATTTTATAAAAAGTTTTAGGAAAACAATTTTTACTTTATCACTGTAAAAAAGGCAATATAAAAGTACAAGAAATCATTAAGAATACAACAGGGTGCTTCTAGCTACTTTTTTTTTTTAATGTAGAATTTTGGACACAGAATACGGTGGCACTATGTGCACTAATAAAGAATAGTCAATAATTTAACGTATGACAAGGATAAAGTGCAATATATTGGGGGGGGTCTTAAAAAACAAGCCTCTGAATTACCCAATTTTGATATTTTAGTACATAATCAAATAATTCACACACATTTCCGAATGACCAGATGATACAGTTGGTAAAGCACCAGACTTCCAATTTTTTCTATTAGGGTGCTTATGGTTTCTATAACATGACAAGGCTTCTTCTTTTCCAGACAAAATAACAATTAATTATTTTAAACTGCAATAAATAAAAGTATAATTATTTAAATTGAAGCTAAATACAAATTAAAACATACTTCTGTGCATATGCATATGAGCTTATTTATGTGCAATACAGAGAAATTGCAATTTTATGACAGTTTGGTGGATCTAAAAAATCTATATACATATACTCTGGTTTCCAAAATTTTAGGAAAAATCACAGAAAAAAGTGATAACTCATTCAAAAATGAACCTATCAGTATGAAATTTCCATATGTTGTTACTTAAAAGATGCTGAATAAAATTAAAAAATACAAATTAGTGGTGGTGCAATCTGATTGTGTCATTTGTGAGAAGCATAAAAAGCATGCTAGATAGGACAGCTGCTGGTGTTGCTGTGATTATGAGATAAGAAAACTGGGATAGCCAATTTATTAGTATAACCTTGAGAAATCAATTGTCTACATAACTGTGATATTGATCTATTGCAAGATCAAAGTCAGACAGAGGTAGCCAGATGGCTAAACTGAGTCCTTATGTTGTTCATAGGCTTTGAAAACAATTTCAAACCACTGATTCAATCTCTAGAAGATTCAGCCAAGGACAGGCAAGAATTATGACAACCACTGGTGACCGATATTTGCAGTCATGTGTACAAAGGAATAAAACAGCACCCCCCTCATCTTAGATCTTACCTTGCTGCAGAAACTGGAAGGTTTGTATCAACATCTACTGTGCTTAGAGAACTTTATGAAGATTCGCGTCTTCGAGGTTCGAACTTTATGCAACCAGGCATTTGTGAGCTGCTCTCTTCACGTTACTGGAGGTAACATTTAAGGTAGGAGGTCAACATTTCCATTGGATGGCTGGTGATCTTTACGCAACGTGACCAGACTTTAGTGTGCCACTCGCCTTGCATCACCAGAGGAAACATTTTAGGTAGGCATTTCAACATGTCTACTGGACGGCTGATCAATAGAAGCATGTTCTCTTCCTGGACGAGTTCCAATTTAACCTCCAAAGCGATAGCAGGCATTGTTTGATTAAGAGAGACCTTGGAACACGCTATCTTCCATCAAACATTCTTAAAAGAAATTCATATGCAGGAGGCAGTGTCAGTGTTTGCGCTAGTATCTCTTTATGTAGACATACAGACCTTTATGTGGAACTATGAATTCTCACATTTATAGAGATGACATTCTTGATGCTTATGTGTATGTGTGCCCTTATGCCAGTGCAATAGTTAATGATTTCCTGTTACAGGACAATAATGCTAGACTGTGCAGGGATCACATCGTAGAAGATTATCTTCAGCACCAAGTAATTCTACATATAGATTGGTAAGCTCAATCACTGGACTTGAATCCCATTAACCATGTTTTGGATGCTTTGCTTTAGGAAGATATTCACTACTCTCAATCCCTCTTCTCAGACCATTGTCGACCACACTTACAATTGCTTTACAAGAACAATGGCTTGCACTTCCCAGCAAATTTATCTATCACATAATTGATAGTATCACACATTGCTGTTTTGTTGCAAAGGGTGATCATGCTCCATATTAATGGTACTTTTCCTATATCATTAATATCATGGAGGCACATTTATTTTTCTTATTTTATAATTGTGTTTGTTTATTTTGTAAATGTGTTAATTTCTAAAACACCACAATTGTCTTGTAATTTCTTTCAATGTTATTTTGTACTTTACTATGTGCTATATATTGTAGCTCAGTTTTATTAAAATGTTCCTGTAGCATTTTGAGTAATCACTACTTTTGTTGTTTTCAGGGCTGGCCCAAGGGTATTTTGACATCCGTGCAAGCATCCGCCTTGGCGTCCCCTCCCGAAAAAAGGAAATATTGCTGGATTATTTCTAAACATTTATGCAGGGTGATTAAAAAAATGTTGACAAAATTATATGACAAATCAGGCATACGACAAGGATAAAAAATCACACAGAAACATGGGGCTGCAAACCACTTATTGAGTCACAAATACATGGTGTTTCATCCTAACTCAATTTGGGTTGATGGTAATAAGTTTCAGAAAACTGAAGTATATTATAATAAAACATTTAACAGATATTCTCACCTTTGTTTTAATTGTGATAACACCAGACAAAAGTGGTAGAAGTTTGCATTATGTGTGCCAGCAATATGCACAATATGCCAGCAATATTATCAGAGTCCCCTCACATTTTGGACTCTGATAATCAGTTTATAAGATACCCTCGATTGCTTGAGCAATACGTTTTTCCAGATATTTTCATAATGTTATCACATTTCACACAAAATAAGGTACATATTGTTGCATTTTCATAACAATGTTTTTTTTTCTCCCAAAATTATTACTTTCAAGCCTGATGTAGCTAGAATGAAATACCCTGTATTTGTGACTCAATAAGTAGTTTGCGACCCTATTTCCTATGTGATTTTTTATCCTTGTTGTAAGCTTGATTTCCCATATCATTTTGTCAATGTTTTTTTTAATCACCCTGTTCGTAAGGAGACTGCCCGCTATGAGCTATGCTCATCATTACCCGTTCACACACTAAAAACAAGCTAATTTGATTCACATAAAAAGGATTGCAGAAAATTGAATTATAGTTAAAAAACCATTGTCAATCTCCTTGTTAGTGAGTTCTCATTTATTTCCTCTTACCGAGGAATTTTAAGGTTCCTGTCCCTGTAAGCAAAGACACTCGCCAGCTGCACTATATGGCCAAAGGTGACCAGCAACTTGCGATTTTAGACATTTTGTTAAATCTCTAGGAAAATACATGAGGTATTATTCTGAAACTCTCAGTGTGTAAACATATAAGTACCGTATTTTCGGGAATACCCGCCGCACCCACCGTAAGCGCCGCACCAATGACAATCTGTTAAAAAAAAAAAGTACATCGACGTAAGCGCCGCACCATCGTAAGCGCCGCACCCAAGCTGCTGATATTTATACAGTATAAATCTCTAAATTCCGAAATCGTTCGTAGACGCGGCTTTTAGTTATTTCCGAATTTTAGTGATCTTCAAAAAACAACTTTAAAATGTAAGTAAAAATTATTGAAAATCATCATTAAAAAAGAAAAAAAATCACATATTTATAAAAAAAAAATCATAAATGGCACATTAAGTTATTTAACAGCAAAGCCAAGCATTTAATCTTATTAAAATTAAATATACACAGAGCATTTTCACGATTACGATTTTATTTATATGTTAGTATTTAGTTGCTTTAATTTAGGCCTACTGGTCATTACTTTTTCCCCAATTACAATGATATTAGCTCAATCTCTGTAATAAAATTCCTTTGTTCCAGGCCTAATATTTTATATAAACTGTTTATGAATTTTTCTGTTGATATTTCTTTGTTTTCTTATTTTACTATATCAAGATAAATAAACTTGGAAATGAATTAGAAGAAATGATTGGTACGGCCATCTGTCGGCAAAATGCAGAATATAATCTAGATTATACTAAAAAGTTAAATACATTTTTGGTGCTGCCATCTGTCGATAAGATAGGATAACTGAACTATATAAATATAAAACATTTGATGATCATTTATGCTATCTGTATTTGAGGTTTCCAGATTTTAGAGACTGTTACAGTATATAAAATATTTTCACTTGAACAGTTAAAAAAAAATTTTTTTTTTCACTTAAGTGCCTAAAAAATATATTTAAAATGTAAAGAAATATCGTATAGAGACACTGACGAAAAAACTAAAATAAATAAAATAAGCTGTTGAAGAAAAAAATCATTGGACGAAAGACACTTAGATTTAATGTATGCAAATGCCTTAAAAACTGTAGTAAAAATATTACTGAAAAATGTGATGTAATAAAGCGTATTGCTATAAGAAAATATTTTTTAAATGCATACTAGTTTATGTTAACTCCTCAGATTACTGCAAAAAAGCAACATTTTGTCACTGGATCAATAACAAACAGAGAAAAATATAATAAATATCAGAAACTTATTTATAATATTATAATCTTACCTGTAAATATTGCAGAATCATTTTTCCCTTGACTGTTGATTTATTATTATTATGTATTTGTTTTTCAATTTAATAACGTTTCCTATCACTGATCCGTTATAAATAGCAGGTATGTAATTTTAATATTAAGATTTCAATTTTTTGTAATATTTATAAAATTTTCTAAAAAAATATTGGATTACATATAATAAGAGAACACTACTTCAAAATATCTTTAAAATATGAAAAATTATTATTGGAATGAAGTGAAAATATAGAAAAAAATATATACAAGATTTTATCAACATGTTTAAAAATCTTCAAATCCATCAAAATCGGAATTTTCACTGTCGGAATTAAATAGTTCTAAAAATTGTTTATCAGTTAATACGTCACAATTTTCATCTTCACTATCATCAGATTCAGATGAATCATCACTAACTGTATTTTCCATGATATTGGCTGCTTTGAAGCCCGACATAATAGTTTTAGCACTAATGTCTTTCCATGCCGATGAAACCCACGACGCTACTTCTTCGTAAGTGGCTTTGCGCATTTTTCCAGAATTTGTAAATGAATGTAGCCCTTCCATCATCCATTTTTCCCACAGTTTTCTTACTTTGGACTTGAAAGATTTATTCACAGCCAAGTCAAGAGGCTGTAAAACTTTAGTTAATCCGCCAGGGATTATTGCTGGCTCGGCTGAGACTTTTTTCAAAGCAGTTTTTACGGAATCACCTTTGTGGGCACTCATTGAGTCCATAATAAGAAGCCCACTAGGCTGAAAAAAAGAATTTTTTCTTTTCCTCCACACTTCCGCCAGCCACTCATACATGATTTCCTCCGACATCCATCCCTTTTCGTTACACCGTATTACGACGTCGGAAGGAAAATTTGCCTTAGGCATAGTTTTGCGCTTGAAAATAATTAGTGGTTTTAATTTGTCTCCATTCGCAGCGCAAGCTAAAACACAGGTAAATGAGGTTCGCTCATTACCAGTTGTTACGATGCCGATTGTTTTTTCCCCAATGGTGTTAACAGTTCTACTGGGGGGGGGCAATCAAAAGTTAATGGAACTTCATCCATATTAATAATCTGTGCTGTTGAAAAGTTGTTTTCCTTGATTTTTTCAGCGACATACTTTAAAAAAGATGCTTTTGTCTTTTCCCAATCTGCAGGCAGTTCTTGTCCCACAGTTGTCCTGGTTCTTACAGACAAATTATTTCTCGACATGAACCTAAAGCACCAGTTGGGACTACCTTTAAAATTTGTAAATCCCATGTTCGATGCCATAATCCTCGCTTGAAACCGTATCTGAACAGTTGAAACGGGCATTCCTTTTTCCCTTTGCTCCTTTACCCACTTGGCTAAATTTCTCTCCAGATTTGGCCAAACAACAACGCCACTTCTTCGTGCCCTCTTAGATTTTGGCATTTCCTTCAAAATAGATTTTTCAGCTCTCCATCTCCTTACGCAACGCTCATCAACTCCATATTCTCGTCCTGCAGCACGATTACCTATTAGCTCTGCCTTATCAACCACAGCAAGCTTGAAAGCGGCGGTGTAACTTTTTAACTTTTTGGGAGCCATTTTCACTTGAAAAAAAAAAAAAATAAATTGCTTAAATAAGAGCGTCAGACAAAAAGAGCAGAACAGTACCGTAAAATAATTCTCAGCTAAAAAGAAAAAAAAAAAACGTGTTTGTAGTACGCAATTAAAATCCAATCGGAAATAGGCGCAATTACTTGCGCCAATGAGAGGAGCGCAGCAGGATGCTAGCTTCCTCCCTAGCATCTTTTCCTAGTAGCGTTCAATTCTAAGTGCTCTTTCCACAGACTTCTAGTTCTTTCCACAAAGTTCTAAACTTTTCTTCGAATCTTGGTCATCCTTGTGTAAATGCGGTTTAGGTTCCCTTAGAAAGACCCCCCACGGAGGGCACTTATCCTAGGGCCTATATCCCTCCTGCAGATAATCGGCCGTCATAAATAACACTATTAACACCACAAAGTTCTAGTTCTTTCCAGCAAAAATCCGTCAGATTTTCGATCAAAGACTTTTTCAAATTAATTTTAGTGTAGGATTTTTTTTTTTTTTTTTTTTTTTTAAGTTAAGATATTATTTCAGTCACACACAAAGACCTCCTTAATGCTAATCCTATGGATGAAATTTATAAAGATATCGTGTTTGCATTTCAATATTTTTAAATGATTTTTGGGCATTGGATAGTTCAAGTCCATCTATATGCAGATCGTTTTATACTTTTTCGATTTTGAAGATTGTTTTCACTTTCGAAACCGACTCCCAAAATGAAAGTGCCCTCATTGAAAAATACCTGTAAGCAAAAAGCGAAAAATGTTCTTTCTACAAATCTATCAGAGTTAATCAATGCAAAAATCATTTAAAAATATTTAAATTCAAACGAAATATCTTTATAAATGTTTCCCATAGGATTAGCATTAACGAGCGGGTCGCTTGACTGAAGTAGCCTCTTAACGAAAATATGATACAGTTGAACCTCAACATTTTAGAATCAGCGGGATCACGGCGATACCGTATTTTCGAGATCTGTTAAAAAATAATTTTAAAACAATATCATGCCCCCCCCCCCCCCCAAAAAAAAGCAACTTTTTCCTCAGTGTAAAGAAATGACGATCAAGTAAATTGGTGAAGTAAATAATAAAATACGAATTACATTGAAACACAGCACATATGCTAAAATTAAATTACACATGTTAAACCACAATTGATTAATAAATATATATATAACCATTGTATAATACTACAAATCATTATCCACAGCGAATACAATCCACAATTGTTTATCATGCCTGCGGCAAAAAATCGATTCTTAAATAGCTTACAGCACTACAAATTCCTTTATATAAATATATACCTGCATATCTTTATTTAATATTTTAACTATTGATAATTGATTTAATGATTCCTTTTGTGGTAGATTAGTTTATTTTTTATTTGGTACATACGCATCTATCCTTGTTCATTTACAAAAATTTTGTAAGTTTAAATATTTCTTGCTCAAATTTAGACTTTATATTCATCTTAAGTTATTTCGATGATTATATTATGAAGATATAAATTAAGAAAAGAAAAAAAAATCCACAAATCCACTTAGCGTAAAAAAAAACTATTTTCGTTCTTTTTTTTTCTACTGTATTCAAAGAAACAAAACAGAAGCAATGCGATATTAGCCGACTTACGCATCAAGGTCAAAGGGCAACATGTCCGCACATTGAGTCATGAAGAGGATGAGGAGAAAAGGTGACTTTAAATAACCAGTGTCTCTCTCTCTTTTTTTTTTTATTAGCAGAAACAAGAGATAACAAAATTGCACGTTTGCTTTATAGTTATAAATACTTACTTGAGTGCTTTTATTAGGCACTTCTTTAAAAATAAACATAGTAAAAGGAAAAAAAAAGGATAAAATAAGTAGTTTTGTTCAGAACTTTTCGTACGAAACAATTTTTAACCATATCATAGTAAAAATTAATCTATTGAAAAAATTCACTTGGATGATGCGGATATTTTAAATTTTCCGGGTGCCGGATTGTTATTTTTATTTATTAATTATTATTATTATTTTATATGGTCCGGACCGAGCTGATCCCCCCCCCCCCCTATAGATCGGACTGCTTCACTCAAGTAAAAACATCTACTCGCTAATGTTAATCCTATGGATTTTTTTTTTTTTTTTTTTTTTTTTCAAATGCGTTTGCATTTCAATATGCTTAAATGATTTCTTTGTATTTTATATCTGAGATGTTGATCCCTAAGAAGACACCTTTTCGATTTCGTTTACAGATGTTTTTAGTGGTATACTTTGACTTTTAGAACCAGTTTCGAAAGTGAAAGTATACTAATAAAAAAACCTGTAAACAAAATCGAAAAAGTAAAGACTCTTTGTGGAGATTGACTTCCGTTATCCAAAGCAAAAAATATCATTTAAAAATAATGGAATGAGAATGACACTTTTTTTTTCTTTGAGATTAACATTAGTTAGCCGATGTTTGCACGTGGGTGAAATAGCCCTTAAAGTTGCCAAGTTAACATCGACTCGTGTAGCACATTTAAACTTATTCTTGCAAAGTCATATGCATTGAAAATTGTTTATATTCTATTGGCTTCTTTTAAATGTTTATCACGGAAGTCGGCCTTTTATTATTTTTTTATTATTCGCCAGGCCCGTTTTTGTTGTTTATCACCTGAATTAACTCATTTGGGGGAAAAAAAAACTTGCTGATTCGACCGGTTTCAAAGTTTGGATTATTTTTGCCGGATAAAAAAAGAGTGAGTTATTGAAAAAAATAAAGAAAAATCTTGCTCTCTAAAGTTTTTACTATGTATAGGAAGTCTATTTCAAAAGAGTTCTATACCGGGATTTGAGCTCTCTTTGGGCAGTTTTATTTTCTAACTGGAAGGAGGATCATTAGAAGAAAAAAATGTGACAGCTGTACATTCCAATATCCTACAGGTAAAATCATTAATAGATGAGGGGAAAATATAATAATTTTTAACATGAGAACCGGTGAGACCAACATTATTTTTGAATAATGTTGATTGTTTAAAAATAAACAACTAACGCATCACGGACACCTGCGGTTGAGAGACGTTTTCAAATGTTTTGATACCAATTTGAGAGCATATAATTGTTGATTAAACGAAAAAAAAGTGTCAAAATCATTTGACAAAATAAAAAAAAAAAAAAAAAAAAAATCATCGTACCCGCCGCCCCGGCGTAAGAGCCGCACCTACAATATTTTATACTTTTAAACTCGTATGCGCCGCGGCTCATACGCCCGAAAATACGGTACTTGTACATTTCTGTTAAGATTCTTTCCCCGAAACTCCATAGGAGACTGTCAGCAAAATGAAAAAGAATGAATATTTTTTAGATAACTGTCAAAACTAATGTAGCAAAAGCATTCAAACTGTAGATTAAGATTTAGTGGCTTATTGCAATAAAATGTGTTCATTTTTATGCGGATAGCATAGTATACTCATAAAAAAATTAAGGTTTTTATAAAAAACAGTCCCAAATTTTTCCAAGATTTTTGCTTATAATTTGCAGAGTTCTTAATATAAAATAATGTTCTTTTCCGAAAATATGACAAACAATATTGTCTGCAATACCCAGTAATTAGAATTAAAGAGTAATAAAAATTGTATGAAAAATGAACAGGTTTGCTAAATAGTTTTTCCTTTCACATATGTAAATGCTATAAAAAATTCATTTGCATATTGTGTTATCTAATTGTATTGTATAGAGCAACTTTGTGAAAATCTCATAAACATAGCTTGAAAATTCTGAAAGTGATCACTTATAGAATAAGCTCAAAATCCGTTATTCCTAAAATGAAGCTAAAAGATGAAGGGCTGTATCCATTTATCTATAAGTTAGTGTCAATATAGACTACACAATATGGCACATACCTGGATACAACTTCTCTCTTTTTTTTTTTTTTTGCTTCATTTTGGGAACAACATTGTTCCCAAAACACCAACATTGTTTGGGAACAACATTGTTCCCAACAGATTGTGAGTTTATTTTACAGACGAACCATTTCAGAATAACCATTTTTTGAGACTTTTACTAAAGTTGCTTTGTACATTTTATTTAGCTAACACAACATGCAAATGAAATTTTTATAGCGTTAATGCATGTACAATGAAAAATTATTTCGTAAGCCTGCTCATTTTTCATACAATTTTTATTATTCTTTTAATTCTGATTACCAGGTATTGCGTATAATATTGTTTGCCATATTTTATGAGAAGAACATTATTTTATATTAAGAACTCCGCAAATTATATGCAAAAAAGTTGGCAAAATTTGGGACTGTTTTTATAAAAACCTTGATTTATCTTCATGTATAAACGTTATCCTCATAAAAATGAGCACAGTTTATTACAATAAATCACTTAATCATAATCTACAATTTGAACGCTTTTGCTACATTAATTTTGACAGGGTTATTCAAAAGATATTCATCCTTTTTCAATTTGTTGACAATCCTCTATGGAGTTTCGGGAAAAAATCTTCAGAGAAATGTATGAACTGTTCTATTATGTTTACACACTTAGAGTTTCAGAATAATTCCTCATGTATTTTTCTAGATGTTTAACAAAATGTCTAAAATTGCAAGTGGCCCGTCACCTTTGGCCATAGCTGTCAACTTTTTTCACTTTTTTGGCCCAGAAAAAATTTATAGAAAATAATACCATTTCAAATCATCGTAATCTGCCAAATAAATAGGTAAAAAAAAAATTATTAATTTTTTCTGGGCCAAAAAGTTGGAAGAGTTGGTAGCTATGCCTTTGGCCATATAGTGTATTATTATTATTATACCGCAGACCAGGCCCCTGCCTGCCGGGCAATATGCCTAGCTTAACGAGTTTTTTTACCTGGCTGCGGGGCAGAAGCCGCTTGATTGCACAAGCTGAGATCTACCTGAATGTAGCTGTATCGCTATTATTTAATATTAGTTACTATCCTGGCCTGTTCTAGGTTACTTTTAATTATCTGATTGGGTTCATTCGTACGATGTTGTAATTGGAAGGGAATAAAAAGAAAGGGGGTAACGCTAATTCTTCCACAGAGCTCATACGAGCTGCCTATACGACAACCGATACTCGACTTTGATTTCGTAATTTAGAGCCTTGATCGGATGACGAGATCTTCACCTGACAAGGCACCCCGAGAGGTATAATTCACAGGTAACTTGGAGGACTTTGCACCCACGACGGATTTTACATGCACCAGGTGCCGTTAGCGTACATGGTGGGTTTTTAGCTAGCGGTGAGCCTCAAACCCACGATCTTTACGTCTATAAGCATGACGCTCTGCCATCTGGGCCACCGCTGCCCATATATTCCTATTTGTCTTATATTAATTTTCTCATATCTTGGTAGTTGATGTCACATGTATTGGTTGTTGTAGTCACAATCGGGATTACCAGTTGATATTTTCTCTGATAGTTGTAATTAGTTGATATTTTCAATTTGTTCACTGGTAAAGTATCGTTTTCTTGGTGCGCTATAGGGTGGAGTCTGTTGGTCGGCCTTTAGTTCGTCTATTATTTTTAGAGATGTCTGCTTCTACATAAAGTAGCACTTACACTTTTCTTTGTTGGTTTTTCTTATTTCTGTGATATTAAGCTCGATGGCTATCAGTTCATCCATTTAATTTGTTATCATGGCTGTTATCACTTCGTTTGTATTCATGGCTCGTCATCATTCAGTTCATCTCTAAAAGACTACCACTTTACTACAGCGCAGATAGCTCGATTTTTATGGTGCATTTGAATGCCAGTTATTTATATTTTAAATTTTTTTTGTGCACACAGTGCTTTTTTATTTGGTGCAAAAAAAGTAGTTCTTTTAAAGCCCCTTTTTTTTTTTTTTTTTTTTTTTTGGTTCAGAAAAAGTAAAGTTCTTTTAATGCCCTTTTTTTTTTTTTTTTTTTTTTTTTGGTTCAGAAAAAGTGAAGTTCTTTTAATGCCCAGCCCCCTTTTTTTTTTTTTTTTTTGTTAAAAAAAAAAAAAGTAAAGTTCTTTTAATGCCTTTTTTTGTTTTGTTGCAGAGAGAGTAAACTTCTTTTAATGCTCTCTTATTTTATTTATTTTTTTCCGTGGAAGTAATGGTCTTCTAATGTCCCCTATTTATGGGGGGTGGCGGGATTGAGTAACACAGGGTTCTATTTATTGCTTTTTAATTTTTTGTAATACTCTGCATTACAACTTATACTCATGTAATGATGTGTGGATGGGGAAAGAGGCTTGGTTAGTTTTGCCACAATTTAGTGCGAAATTAGGTCTATGTTATTTATAAGCCATCTGATCACTGCTTTGCCTTTTGCTTGTAATCCTATGGGGATGTTATTTTCTAATATCTCATTTGCATTTTGATATTTTTTATTTTTTATCTTATGCATTGGATAATGAAAATCCATCTCTACATTGCTCTTCCTTTTTTTTTTTTTTTTTTTTTTTTTTCTATTTTGGTTGCAGATATTTATTAGAAGGGCATTTTCATTTTCGGAATTGTTTTGAAAGTGAAAAAAAGTATTAAAAAATATAAAATATAAAAAAAGTATAAAAAAAAATCTGCAACCAAAATCGAAATAGTAAAAAAGGAATAATATGTATAGAAAAATGCCAGTTATTCAATGCCCAAAAAAAATTTAAAAAAAGGTTGAAATGCAAAGATATATTAGAAAATAACATCATTGTATTACAATTAGCTGACGAGTGTCTTCGCTTGCTGGAACAGGAGCCTCAAAGCCGAGTCACATGATGTAAATTGCTGCTTTCTACTTTGATTAAATAAGAAAAATTAAACACTTGAAAATCAGCTAATATAAAATGAACAAAGTCAACGGAGTCATTTCCTCCTGTTAAGCAATGCTGTAAGAAACTTGTTATAAATAAGGCATTTTAAAAGTAATGTTTTAAATATAATGTAATTTTGAAGAAAGTTTTTTTTTCTCTTTAATATTCATGTGAAAATATTGTATTGTTAAAAAAGTAATATTATTTACCTGTTTTAGAACTAGCAACAATAATTAAAAAGATCATCTCAAGATATGAAATAAATTTCTCATGTTTGGTGTTGTCTGATTTGGCTATTTTAAATAGGATGTATCCCCCCCCCCCATTTACAGCTTTTAACATATAATGGATTATTTATTTTAAAGTTTTCTTTCTTGTTTAACATTCTCATGTAAATACAATTTTATAACATAATTTTTAATACTTATCTGCTCTTAATATATAATAATTTAATTGGAAAGTTTTTGTTTATAATGTTCACGTATATATATGTAACAGAAAGAAAATATTATCTGCGCTGTTTTTACAATTAGCAATAATTTGAAATAATAGCCTTTTCTAAAATATATATACAGTAGAACCCCGCAAATCCGGATCTCCGGATAATCCGGACCGGTTTAGTCATGTTTTTTTTCCAAGTTTGAGAAGCGATTGGCTAATTTCCATAACATTAACTTGTTTCCTTGTCATATTATGAATCAAAAAAACTTTTTCTGAAATCTTTTCAGAAGAATTAAGCAAAGTAAACATTTTTACTGTCTGTAAATATTCAATAAGTTTAACATAAAGGTGATTTTCTGTTAGTATGTTATATTTTATTTCATTTTTTTTCTAATTCTCCGGATAATCCGGATTTTCGATAATCCGGATTGGGTCCAGTCCCAATTAATCCGAATTATCGGGGTTCTACTGTATTTTTAAAACTTTCAAAATTCTGAAAAATTGAATTTAAAGTTGAAAAAACCCTAAAAAAATAGTGAAATAAAAGAAAAAAAAATGCTGTCTGTGCACCGTGAGCTCCTAATGTATATCATTAGAAGAAAAAAAAAATGATTAAATTCCTATGTATTGTTTTTGCTCCTATAATTTTTTTTAATAGAAAAATTTAACATTAAATATTTCTTAAAATAATTCTTCAATTTAAAAAGTGTCTGCATCATAGCAAAAAAAAAAAAAAAAAAAAATACTGCAGCAGTTGAACGTGTTACTCTTTTATTAGAATACAGAACGCTTATTATCTGGACTGAGACAGATTCGGTCAATAAAATTGGGATGATTGTGCAACTTTTAAGAATATCTGTGCAAATTTTTTTAGATGATTTCCTTTCACAATTTTTCCAACCTTAGGACTGGCAATTGTAGCAGCATATTATTACAAATCATTTGTTTATAAGTTATTTTTTAAACATTTCGTTAATTTCACTTTCTACGAAATTTGGACAAAGTTATACATAAGAAGTACACATAAAATTATTACATGTATATATAATATGCATAAACTGAACGAATAAATGCAAGCAAAAAAAGGAGAGATTGCCTTTTACGAGGACACCAAGGGACAAAATAAGCAATTTTTTTTACCCAAACCCAATTCAGAGAATCTGAAGATAAAAAGGGATTTTCAGGGGAGACAAAAATATGTATGAGACTCTCACACACATGAAAAAGGAATTTTTTTTCTTCCTTAAAACAGTAGTTTTTATTTTATTTATTTTTTGGCATTTGTTGATGATTTTATTATTTCAGGATAAGGAAATGATTATTTAATGGTTAACTTTCATGGCATCCAGCTTAATTTACCCCACAGTTCTTAAAATGTTTCACTTAAAAAATTGAAGATGACAAATTCGCCTTCGTGAAGGTGTGTGGTGCTTCAACAATCTAGTTAATGGAACAGTCTGGTTAATCAGCGCTGTACTGTATTCATTAGTTTTGAACATTGTTAACTATTTAGGATATTTAAATAGATTCATATATACATAAAGGCATCCACTTTTAATCCTATCTTTGAATTGGTATTTATTAAACTATAAAATGTTTCAAAATGAAAATTTTAATTATTCAATAAATATCAGTCTTACTATGTGATACACTGTACATATGTATTACGGTTTCAGAATGATATATAATAGATTATTCTGGAGTCACGGACAAGACCCCCCCCCCCCTTCCAGCGACACAAACCTCTAAGAATAAAACACATAAGTTTTATCAGGAAAGTCTTGCTATATTCTGTCCTTCGCTTTCGGGAGCAATGGCAAAAAAAAAAAAAAAAAAAAAAAAAAATTACCAATCTGATTTTTATATTTTTAGAAAGTATCTTACCATAATTTTTTACGCTTTATTTTTAAAAAGTATTTTACCATCATTTTATTTTTAAAGACTGTCATAGCTTCCAATCATTGGCGGAAAAGTGGCATCGCTCTCAGTATGTCTGTACGTATGAGAAAAAAATAAAAAAACGAAATTCTTTAGTTGTATATATATAATTGCTAGGAAACATATTTATAAATATAATTTTACTTTTTATACATATATAATCTTTCTAATTTCATTTTCTTGAAATGTTAATTTATATGCATACATTTCGTTTTAAATGTAAATTAAAAATATATTCTATTATTTAGGCATGCCAATTTTCCGCGGAAACGTGTATTTGCGTTACGGCGTTTTGCTTATTTTCAAAATCCGCGGATTTCCGCTTTTTTATTTATTTTCAAAACCCGCGGATTTCCACAATTTTTCTTATTTTTTCGGCCGCGCCGCCATTTTTTACCTCGACGAAATTGGTCAAAAATGGCGGGAAAATCTCCGACGGCGAAAAATGACCGCGAAAATGACGCGTTTTTTGCCAAAAGATCCCGAAAAAAGACACGATTTTTCGTCAAAAGAATATGAATAAAACGTGATTTGTGTCAAATGATTGCGAAAAAAGGCGTTATTGCTGCCAAAAGATCGCAGGAAAAAGCGCTATTTCATTCAAAACATCGTAAAAAGACGCGTTTTTCGTCAAAAAATTGCGGAATAAACGTCATTCCTGTCGACGGATCTCAAGAAAAACGTTATTTCCGTCGAAGAATCGCGAAAATGACGCAGCCCCTGTCAAGGAATCGCGGAAAAGACGCGATTTTCCTCAAATGATCGTGGAAAAAACGTTATTTTTGTCAGAATTGCAGGGAACATGCGATTTTTGTCAAAAGATCGTGAAAAAAAAACACGATTTTTTTTTTCAAAAGATTGCTGATAATATGTGATTTTTGTCAAAAGATGGCTTAAAAAAGCACTATTTCTGACAAAAGATCGCAAAAAGAGAAGCGTTTTTTGTTAAAAAAAAAAAAATACAAAATAAACACGATTTCTGTCGAAAGATCGCAAAAATAACGGTCTCTTACAAAGAATCGCAAAAAAGATGCGATTTTCGTCAAGCGATAGCGGAAAAAACGCAATTTTTTGTCGGAATTGCCGAGAAAACGCGGCTTATTGTCAAAGGAGTGAGGAAAAGACGCGACTTTTGTCAAAAGATCGTGGGAAAGACACAATCTTGTCAGGGGGCAGTGATTCAAAATATTTTCAGTCTTGGCATAATTTCAAACTTGCACCCATGATCAAATATGGGTGAAAATTGACAGTCGCCACATGGCGTTTAAAAAAACGCGATCGATCGCCATTCGCCCAGTGGGGATTATAAATTCTGTTACCAATCGCCAAATGAAATACAGCTTTTTTCAGGGAAATATGCACTTCTGCTTTGCTTAAATTCTAATTATACATTGATTAATTCTTTTCCCTACTGGATGCAAACAGATTTAAGCCAAATTTGAGTTTTATGACTGTGCCATAAGTTATTTTGAAGGTAGATTTTTAAATGAATTTGCTTATAAAAGTTTTAAAGAATAATTGTGCATTTTTGAAAATTTTTCATATTGATATATTTTATGTATGAAAATTATTGAACAAAATTTCATTACCCATTCTTATTTTTGTGTTCTTATTTTATTTTAATGTATTTTTGTATTATGTGTGTGGGTGCTTCAATTCAAATAATGACAATCTATATTTAATCTATCATTTTCACTTTAACTTTTTTAACACGCATCGGTTTAAATTATTTTGTTCTATTTTTACTTTCCACGTTAGATCAACTTTTTTTTCTCAATTTTTACCTCACACGTAATTTCCTCTTTCTGTTTTTTTTCTCACTCTCATCCTTGATTATTATTTAGATTTTAAATTTTGGAAACTCGGTTCAAAACTTCAAATTTGACAGCGTTTGCTGAACAATATTCTGTGTCTGTTCAAAAACGAAAATAACAGTTTATTTACTTATTTTTTTAATGAGTATTTTGTAGTATAGCCTTCACCAACATAATTCTACAATTAAAATTCTTTTAAAAGAATATTGCATGCATATCCATGCAAAAAATTCTAGGATCATATATCTACAATCCATGGAATATACTAATGATTATATGGAGAATTTTATATATTTATAGTCTATACTAATAAAATCCGTGCGCCTCTGTCTGTCTGTCTGTCTGCTTGAAGCCGATTACAGTCCGCAACGCGGGCAAGTTGGAAGTCGCGAGACGAGAGGTGTCTTTCGATTCGAAAAATTCCGGGAAAGTCATTTCGGGCATTTTCGAGACAGTGGGACCAAAATTAAAAAAGTTATGAATTAAAAACCGGTCGGGAATCGGAACGGAAAACGTGTCATTTCCCAAACAGAGCTCAAACGGAGCTCTTAGGCAGAACACTGCGCCACCTTACGATGAAGAACAGGAACTTTTCTCCTTCGGCTAAAAGAAGAAGCAGCCGAAAACTTCTTTTTTCTCCCGTCATTTTGTCAAAGAACTAACTGGTAAAAAATGTTAAACACGGTTTAATTAATATAATAAGTACAACAATTTAAGCACAGCAAGATATGTTCACTAAGAGGTAATAGTGTTGCTAATTAATATTTTGAGGATCTCAGATGTAACTGGCTATTCATATATTTATTCTGTATGTGAGTATTAATCGTTGTAGCTCATTTTCATACTTTTTCTTTTTAGTAGCATACACGAATATTGTGTAACCTAAGATTTACGCGATTAATACTAATTTCTGTTAGTACAAACGGAAAACTAGCTGCCAAAATTATTTGTTAGTTATGTTGTTTGTGATATTAATGAATTTACTTATTTTTTTTAATAGCAGTCTTTTGCAGTTTTTAATACCCAAACTTTTTTTTGCGCGTTTTTTCTTAAACCATCATGCAGACAGTTTTTAAAGTAGAAAAAACTGATTACATATTCAGAATCTGCGTAAAAGTCTGCTTCTGATGAACCAAAAAATACGAGAAAATGTCTTATGGGCCCGCAGCGCCAACCGTACAAAACCAAATATTTTTAATGGGACGATGGCGACCATGGCGCGTAACGCCGGTGAACGCGTAGCACCCACTGTGCGAAATCACATATTTTTAATGGGATAATGGGCGCATAACAACCGTAGCTCTTTAATTTACTTTTTTTTGTGCTTGAGGATTCGAACACCAAGACTTGCTTATTAAATGAATTTTTTTTGTTTATTATATACTGCTTAATATCGAGGTTCGTTTGGAAAAAGTGGCCCAGCTAGCGGGCGTAGCTCGCTAGTTATATTAATATACAATGTGTCCTTTCTGAACAGTGGCCAATAGCTAATTTCTAAACCGTTAGTCATAGACACGTGGTTCCAATTGCAAAAATACTTTTAAAAAGGTAAATAGTGGTTTTTTTAAGCAATTTAGGTTTAAAAAAATGTTCATTAAAAATTTACAAAAAATTAATTTTTATACGGTCCCCTGGTTCTTAGTAAAACTTTTCCATCAAGCAATACAAAGAAGGTCCCATTCATCTAACATTAAAATTGACTGAGTTATGAAATTTTAAATTTCAGAGATTGCTTTAGAAATACACTAAGAAATGAAAAATAAATTTGAATCTGCAGTTATAATTGTTTAAATGGTATTAATACTCGATATTTTTATCTAGAAATTCATTAAAATATTTAGAGGGCAATAAAAGATAATATTGTGGATATTTAACTTCCGTTCCTCACATCAAATCTATAAATGTATTTGAAAAACAGATGATAAACATTTGGTTGTGTATGTATTTATTTTAATACTAGTGCATGAAAATTGATTTGATAAATAGAATTATAATGTAAATCATATCTTATTCTTCCATAAAAACTTACAATAAAAATTTATTTTTCCATAGAGCAACTTAGAATGCTTATTGAAGATTTTTTTTTCTTTCTTATAAAAATTTCCTTTTTGATATTAAATGGCAGGGTTTTATTTGAGTTTTATTGATAATGGATTATAAAATTCGCAATTTCCTTATATTTAATACTCAGTTCATCATTTGTAAGTGTTAAGAATTAGTAAACAAATATTCAAAAGTAATGATGTACTTGAAAAGATATAAATGGATAAAATTCAATCTGAAAAATAACCATTGTTAGACAATAATAGAGGTGAAAACTATAATAGATTTTTTTAAATTACCCAGAACCACCACCAAAGAGCATTTTTAAATTAAAATTTATGTATTAGTTGCATGCAAGAAGTTAATAACTTATGAAATCGACAAAGATTTCTATTTACAGCAGTCATTTTTTCCTGATAATTTCATTGGTTTAAGCGTGTAGTTCGTTTGCATGTCTGTTAAATTTGTATTTTATTTACATTAGTTTTTTAATTTATTGATGAAGTTTAAATTTCGTTGTGGATACTTGCTGAACTATTTATATTGGCCTAAAGGCTAATGTTTCAGTCTTTCGTAATCGAGCTGCACGCTACAGAAGGAGATTTAAAAAAATAAATCATGTTTGAAAAATGTTTTAAAAACCAAAAAATCGATAAATTTAGATGCAGTTTAGAAACAAATTATATTTGGAAGAACATTTTACTCTTCTATTCGATAATTGAAACTGTGCGTTGCTTAGGAGTTTAAAAAAATACAATAAAAGCTAAATATATTTGTCAGGTGTTGCAACCGTCAATATGACATCAGCGTTACTCATGGTCACGGACATTGCTTTTGTTTTATAATATAGATTTAATATGTTAATAAAACTTAAAGCGCGACTAGGTAAAGATAGAAATACATAATTTTCAGCAGCAATGTTTCTTTCAAGTATCTTCAGGAGCCGGGAATGTCTTTCTGAAGCAAGCCCCCAATGCACATCAAAAGCCAAAGTTCGAGCTATATTATTGTAAAAATATAAATAAACAATTAAACATTGGAAATTAAAAATTGCAATATTTATAAAACAATTAACAAAACTTTCTCATATTAACAGTAATTTCAATTAAAGGCTTCATTTATACAAAATGATCGATATTGATTTTTTTTTTTTTTTTACTTATGTTGGATAATTAAGTATTATTTTAATCTTTAATAGAAATAAGAAGAAACACATATTTATTTAACATTCATTTTTCTCTTCATGTGTGTCGTTATTTTTTCAAAGTCACAAAACATTACATATTTTCAATACACTGTTTTTTTTTTTTTTTTTTTTTTTTTTTTTTTTCAGCATTAGTATCAAACATAGAAATTTTCATTTACAGGAAAAATTTCTTTTGTTAACTGCACTTAATTTTGTCTGAGGGTCTAAAAAAATCGTGCTATTTAGCTTTAATTCAAAAAATTAACAAAAGAATATTCAATTTTCTTTTCTAAATATTTTCAATTAATATTTTGAATGTGGTTTTGATTATTCAAAAAAGTATTATGTGCTTTTTTAAAGAAAATAATTTTAACAATAATTTTTAATGCAGAGTTTTTAATATGTTTAAGTATATAAAAAAGACTTTTTTAGAATTGGTGAATGGATGAATGACTAAAATAATTTTATTTTTTAAAGAAAATTAAATATTATTAATGTTTAGAAAATACATTGTAAAATATAATTGTAAAGTTTATCCTACTAACTTTCAATTTAAGTTTTTCAATTGGTTATTTATTTTTAAATACGTGTGGAAATTAAGTATCTGTTTGAGACAAAGTAAAATATAATCACACATACCTTGCATTAATTTTAAACTACATGATAGTTTATGTCTTGTCAAACTGCGATAATATATTCACTGGAGATGGAACATAAACAGAAGTAGATCCTATTCTCTTTTATGGATAGGAGCTGTGCAAATATAATGTTATCATTTTACTGGGGAAGGGAAGTCTGGCATATTATACAGTCACCGCAAAAAAAATCTTGACAATTCCGATTTTAGACGTTTTGTTAAATATCTAAAAATATAAATAAAGAATAACTCCAAAACTTTAGATGTATAAACAAAATAGTACAGGTCACATTTTCAAGAAGATTTTTTTCCAAAATCCAATAGGGGACCGTCAACAAATTGAAAAAGAACGAATATCTTTTGAATAACCCTGTCAAAACTAATGCAGTAAAATCGTTCAAACTGCAGATTATGATTAAGTGGCTTATGGTAATAAACTGTGTTCATTTTTATGTGGCTAGCATGTATACTCGTACAGAAATTGAGGTTTTTATAAAAACGGTCCCAAATTTCGCCAAGTTTTTTGCTTATAATTTGCAGAGTTCTTAATAAGAAACAATGTTCTTTTCAAAAAATATGAGAAACGACATTATACATAATAACGTGTAATCAAAATTAAAAAATATTAATATTTGTATGAAAAATGAGCAGGTTTACTAAATAAATTTTCACTGTGCATGCGTCAACTCTATAAAAATTTCATTTGCATATTGTGTTAGCTAAATATACAAAGCAACTTTTGTTAAAGTTTCAAAATCATAGCTTAAAAATTCTGAAAGTTATAGTCGATAGAAGAAGATCGAAATCCGATATTCCCAAAATGAAACAAAAAAATGAGGGGCTGTATCCATATTCCATTGATTAGTAACTACACAGTATTGCACTTACTACTAATATTTGGATACAGCTCCTCATCTTTTTGTTTCATTTTTGGAATAACGGATTTTGATCTTCTTCTATCGACGATAGCTTTCAAAATTTTCAAGCTATGATTTTGAAACTTTAACAAAAGTAGCTCTATATATTTAGCTAACACAATACGCAAATGCAATTTTTATAGAACTGACGCATGCGCAGTGAAAATTTATTTAGTAAACTTACTCATTTTTCATACAATTATTAATATTTTAAAATTATGATTACAGGGTATTATGTACAATGATGTTTCTCATATTTTCTGTAAAGAACATTGTTTTTTATTAAGAACTTTGAAAATTATAAGCAAAAAACTCCACAAAATTTGGGACCGTTTTTATAAAAACCTTAATTTTTCTACGAGTATACATGCTAACCGCATAAAAATGAACACAGTTTATTACCATAAGCCACTTAATCATAATCTGCAGTTTGAATGTTTTTACTGTTACGCCCAGTATGTTACATCATAATATGTTATATCTTGAGTGTTAGTGATTTAATGTCTCACATTGGAGCAAAACAGGGAGAATCATATTTTAAACCGCAACAATTAGGTCGTGAATGTGATATTTTTCTTTCTACGAAAAATAAAATAAAAACTGACAATAATGTGTTTAGGAAACAAAACGGAAATGAAAATAAAAGATTTTTTGGAAATAAATCGCCAAATCCAACGTTTCAAAAGAAAGTTTCGAATGTGTTCTTTTCTGAAATAAAAACTTGCGTTTTATGCAAAAATGAAAATCATGAACTGTATTTTTGTCCGAAATTTAAAAGTCTTACAATTCCGGAAAGAGTAGATGTTGTTAAAATAAATAGACTATGCTTTAAATGTTTGCATCCCAATTGTAGTGTAAAAGTTTGTAAGAGCAAAAATTGTTTTTGTAAAAAACCGCATAATAAGTTAATCCACTATCCAAAAGAAAATATAAATATTCAGTCGAGTAAAGAAAAATCGCCCAGCTTCACATCTGTTTCCAATAATGTAGATCAGAGAGGGGAAAGTAACGATGCGCTTTCTCCTTCCATCCCTCCTAGTCAGTCAGATAGGTCTGTGGTCGCTAGTAGTTTGGCAAAAAATAAAACAAAAAATGTTTTATTGAGTACAGCTTTGATTTTGATTAAAGATAAAAATTCTCAGTGGTATGAAGCGAGATGCCTGTTAGATGTCGGGAGTCAAACTTGCTTAATAAGCAGAGACTGTGTGAATCGTTTGCAATTGAAACCAGATAAAACGAGTACGGTAATATCGTGTTTAAATGATTCATCTTTAAGTGTGAATGGGTGTGTAAATACTACGATTTCTAACCGAGATAAGAGTTTTCAAAGAGATATAAATATGTTGGTAGTGAACAAAATAACAGATATAATTCCACATAAAGTATTTCAAATACAGGTGGATGTTTCTGAGTCAGTCGCTTTAGCTGATCATACATTTAATATCCCTGGAAAAGTGGACGTATTATTAGGGGCCGAAATTTTTTATGAGTTGTTGAGACCAGGGCAAATATATTTAAAAAATCCGCGACTTCTATTACAGAATACTTGTTTTGGCTACGTGGCTAGTGGAAGTATCGAACAGATAAATGATGGTAATATACATTGTGGGTTAATACGGGATTCAGATTTAAATGAAACAATGAAAAATTTATGGGAACTCGAGACTTTAGGTATAAAAGAAAATGAAGAATTAAATTCAGCGGATAAAGTATTGATAGATCAATTTGAAAGAAATCTAAAATTTGTGAATGGGAGGTACGAAACTGATTTATTATGGAAAATTAGTTGTGATGAATTAGAAAGTAATTATTTTTTGGCAAAAAAAAGATTTGATGAGTTAAATAAGGGTTTTTCTAAAAACAATTGGATTGTTAATGAATATCGAGAAATAATAAGCGATCAATTGAAAAACGGGATTATTGAGAAATGTCAGAGGGATCAGCTAGAATATTTTATGCCTCATAGAGCAGTTGTTAGAGAAGATAAAGAAACAACTAAGGTTCGGATAGTATTTAACTGTAGTTCAAAATCTAAAAATAATTTGTCTTTGAATGATTGTCTAGAAACTGGTCCTAATTTAAATCCTAATATTCTTGATGTTATTCTAAATTTTCGGAAACATAAAATAGCGTTTAATGCTGACATAGAGAAAGCTTTTTTAATGATAGGAATTTCAGAGAGAGATAGGAAATTTTTAAAATTTCTTTGGTATTCGGATGATCCTAATAAAGATTACGAATTCATGAGAATGAAAAGATTACCATTTGGCTGTAAAGTGTCTCCTTTTATTTTGAGTGCTACTATAAAACATCACATTAAAAATTTTGAAAATAGCAATCCTAAGTCATTTGAAATGTTAAATTCAGCTCTATATGTAGATGATTTATTTTTTGGAGGAAGTACTGTGAGTGAGTCGTTCGAATTATCTTCGGACGCTGTAAATATTTTAAAGAGTGGAGGATTTAATTTGAGAAAACTGAGGTCTAATAGTAGAGAGTTGGAAAAACTCTGGATAGAAAATGGCTTTAAGGATATAGAGAAAGAAAGTGTTCAGCAGTTGAAGATTTTAGGTTTAAATTGGTGTCCAGAGAAAGATGAATTATCATTGGAAGTTAAGGGTTTAATAGAATCTAGGGAAACGTTGCAAAACAGTAAAAGGTGTGTTTTGAAAACAGCAGCTCGTATTTTTGATCCCCTAGGCCTGATTTCGCCATTTGTTGTTCGTATTAAGTTATTGTTACAGGAAATTTGGGAAACAGTTTGTGATTGGGATGAAGAGTTGCCCGATGATTTGCGGGAAAAATGGTTTAAGTGGTGCAACGAAATTGAGAAAATATATTATATAACTATTCCCAGATTTTGTTTAGTTGATTGTAAAGATGAACAAGTAGAGGCACATGTTTTTTGTGATGCTTCATTAAGTGCGTATGGAGCAGTTCTTTATTTTAGATATTGTGATAATAGTGGAAATTATAAAGTGTCATTTATTTTGTCAAAAAATAGAGTAGCACCGTTAAAGAAATTAACTTTGCCGCGTTTAGAGTTGATGGGTCTTGTAATAGGTGCTAGAGTCGGAAATTATGTGAAGAATATTTTTAAGGATAGAATTCAAAGAGTAGTATATTGGAGTGACTCCACCATTGCATTATATTGGGTTAAAGGATGTGCGAAAAGGTGGAAACAGTTTGTAGGTAATAGGGTTCTAGAAATCCAACAGAAAACCAACCCTAGTGATTGGTACTACTGTCCTACGGAAGACAACCCAGCCGATATACTAGCAAGAGGAATTGCTGCTGAAAGTTTAGTTAACAACGAGAAATGGTGGCAAGGTCCAGCTTGGCTTCGAAGTAATAATGAGAGCTGGCCCAAACAGATATTGAGAACGTCTACGGAAATCAATAGTGTAGATGTATTGAAAGAACAGAAGGTCAAGCTTGCTGAAAATTTGGTCGGTAAATTAGAGTTAGTTGAACAATTGTGGAGTAAATTTTCATCGTGGACTAAATTGCAAAGAGTGCTTGCGTGGTGCTTGCGATTCATCGATAATGCAAAGAGAAATAAAATTGCAGCTCCGTTTTTGCAAACAGAGGAATTGAAAAAGTCGCATGATATTATAATTAAGTTAGTCCAGAGAGCGAATTTTGCAAACGAAATAGCCAACTTGGAGAAGGGAAAAATTCTAAAAACCAGCAATTTAAATTCCTTAAATCCTTTTTTGGACAATCGTGGGTTTTTAAGAGTTGGTGGACGGCTAAGAAATGCCAACATACCAGAGACTGCAAAATATCCTTTAGTTTAGCCTAAAAATCACCCAGTTACGACCTTGTTAATTAAATTTTATCATTTAAAATACTTACATGGAGGAGTACAGCTAATAAATTCTGCCGTGAAGCAAACCTATTGGATTGTGGGTGCGAAGTCTCTTATCCGTAAAGCAATAAAAAATTGTGTTATCTGTGCACGATTTCGCAGCGATTTCTCGAAACAAATCATGGCTGATTTACCAACATCAAGAGTGAGCCAAGGAAGAGCGTTCATTTGTTGTGGCACCGACTTTTGTGGACCTTTTGTAATAAGTCTTCGACGTGGTAGGGGAGTAAAGCCAGTCAAAATGTACGTCTGTATCTTCGTATGTTTCTCTACCAAAGCAGTTCATTTGGAACTTGTTAGTGATCTGAGTGCCAGCGCCTGTATAGCTGCGTTGAAAAGATTCATTGCACGTCGAGGTAAGCCAATAGAGATCTTCAGTGACTGTGGTGCTAATTATATAGGAGCAAAGAATTATTTGAAAGTCGCTGCATCAGAAGCAATCGGCAACTACTTGCACAATGAAAGTATAAAATGGACTACGAATGTTCCACCTGCTCCCCATTTTGGAGGTCTTTGGGAGGCAGCGGTTAAATCAATGAAGTACCATATGAGACGAATTATTGGGTCGCAGATCTTGTCTCAAGAGGAATTTGCAACAGTTTTGGCGGAAATTGAAGCAGTTCTGAATTCTCGCCCATTAGTCGCTATTTCGGAGGACCCAAATGATCTTTCAGTCCTAACTCCAGGTCACTTTCTCATTGGGTCAGATTTAAAGAGTGTTCCCGAACCAGACATTACAAATATGAAAATTTCAATTCGAGATCGATGGAAATTGATTACGAATATTTCCCAGTCATTCTGGAAAGCATGGTCTAAGGACTATCTTACACAGTTGCAAGTGCGCAACAAGTGGAAATTTCCGACAGAAGATTTATGTGTAAACGACTTAGTGCTCATCAAGGATGATAATTTGCCACCGTTGAAATGGAAAATGGCAAGAATAATTGACATTTTCAAAAGTTCTGACAGCAGAGTAAGATCAGTGAATTTAAAAACTGCCATAGGTGAACTTAAAAGACCAATCCACAAATTAGTCAAACTGCCAATAAATGAAAATTAACTTTTCTTTGTGAAATTATTTAAATTTCTAGATATAAATGTGAATTTATTGTGTAATATTATTGTTATATATTTTTTATGTTTACATTTTGTATTGTATTAATGTGTCAATTTGTTATATATTTATTTTATTTATGATGATGACGTGGTCATGGGGCCCCAGTATGTTACGCCCAGTATGTTACATCATAATATGTTATATCTTGAATGTTATGTGAAAGAGCCTGTAGATGGCGCCTGTAGTGAATCTGTTTTAATTCTGTATGTACCTGTAGATATGCGCTCTGGACAGCGATGATGAAAGACATGTAAATAAATTGCGCTAGCGAAATGATTAGAGTTTGTGGTCATTATGGTTAATGTGTGGAATTAATTTAATTATCTCCCCCTTTCTTAAGATGTGTTGTGCGAGTATTAACATTTACTACTTTAGTTTTGAGAGGATTATTCAAAAGATATTGGTTCTTTTTCAATTTGTTGACGGTCCCCTATTAGATTTTGGAAAAAAAATCTTCTCGAAAACATATAACCTGTACTATTTTGTTTATACATCTGGAGTTTCGAAGTCATTGTTTATGTACATTTTTAGATATTTAACAAAACGTCTGAAATCGGAAATGTCAAGATTTTTTTTGCGGTAACTGTATATAGGGAGCACAACCTTTTCAGGAGAAGGGCCACTTAGAAATATGTCTGAGTGGTCGAGGGCCACATCAATAAAGCAGATAGAATTCGATTTTGAGGAGGTGATCTCTGGCCTACAATCGGATAAAAAGTATGGTTTCAGGGGGGGAGTGAGGGATACCCTTTAAGTTAATTTATCCAGTTAAAATATTCAATTCAGTTGGTTAAGATGTATCAGCAAATTTTACGTTTGCATATATAACAGATATAGCAAGGATTATTTTCATTATGTAATAACATTCTTTGACTTTATTCAGAAGAGTAAATTTTGTTCTGTTAAAAGGGCTAAAAAAACAAACATAAATGGCTGGTGCCAAAAAACTTTAGTAATTAAGAAGAGAGAAGAAGCCAATCAACAAGATTTTTCTGCTCTTGATCAACGAAATTTTCGATTTTTCCATGCCTGATCAACATACCGTAATTTCGGGTGTATAAGCCGCAGGCCAAATAATTCTTTTTCGACCCAGAATTTTTTAAGAAACAAATATAACTAGTTAGATCCCCGTAAAATATTTGCCTTCAATCACTAAATAAGATTTCTGGGTCCAAAAAGAATTGTTTGATCCGCGGCTTATACACCCGAAATTACGGTAATTCACGATTTTTACGAAGTCGATTGACGAAATTCGTTATTTGTTAAACGCCGATCGATGAAATTTGCGAAAATTCGTGAATTTTCATTCCTGATCGACAAAATTTGTGATTTTTCAGCGTCTGATCGCCCAAATTCTGAATTTTTCCGCGCATGATCGACAAAATTCTCAAACTTCTGTGCTTGATCTACAAAAATCTCAATTTTTCTGCTCCTGATCGACGAATTTCTCGGTTTTTCTGTGCTTGATCGACGAAATTCTCGATTTTGCCGTGCTTGATAAACAAAATTAAAGTTTAACAAACTAGATCGAAGGCATTCGTGACTTTTACGATGCTGATCGATGAAATTCGCGAATTTTTCAAAGCTGATCGACGAAATTCGCGATTTTTCCGCCCCAAATTGACGAAATTTGCAATTTCTAAGAAGCCAATTGAGAAAATTCACGATTTCTCCACTCCTGATCTGCAAAATTCACATCTTTTACGAAGCCGATTGGAGAAATTCACAATTTTTAAGAAGCTGATCGACGAAATCTGCGATTTTTAAGAAGTCGATCGAACAAATTCCCAATTTTTACGAAGTTGATCGACGAAATTTGCGATTTTTCTTCACATGATCAACAAAATTCACAACTTTACCAAGCCTGATAAAAAAATTCGCGATTTTTGTGAAACTGATCGAGAAAAGTCATGATCTTTCAGCAGCTGATCAACAAAATTCGCAACTTTTACGAAACTGATCGTCAAAATTTGCGATTTTTATAAAGCTGATCGACGAAATTCCCGATTTTTACAAAACTGATCGACGAAATTTGTCCGCGCCTGTTTGACAAAATTCGCAATTTTTACGAAGTTTATCAACAAAATTCCTGATTTTTACGAAGACGATCGATGAAATTCGTGATATTGACAAATGCGATTTACGAAATTTGCAATTTTTTGCCGCATGATAGACAAATTTTGCTATTTATCCGCTCCAGATCGACAAAATTAACGATTTTATTTAAGACTGATCGACAAAATCCTCTATTTTTCCACACTTGATCAAAGAAATTTGCGATAGTCCCGTGCCCGACCAACGAAATTTGCGATTTTTCGAAACCCGATCAATATAACTCGTGATTTTCCTCGTGTTCGATCAACGAAATTTGCGCTTTTTCAGCTCTTAATTTGACGAAATACGCTTTTTCCGCGCCAGATCAACGAAATTAGCGATTTTGACTAACTCTGACGAAGCCTGCATTTTTTTTTTACGCGACAAAATGAAATTCGGAATTGTTTTTCTCTTGATAAATTGACGAAACTCATTATTGTTTCGCAGCCGATCAACAAAATTTTCATTTTTCCGCGCATCATCGCAAAAATCGCGATTTTCCCGTACGTTATCAACGGAATTTGTGATTTTTTTCATCTCTAAAATTCTAAGATTTTTTCGTGTCTGATTCCGAAATTCGCGTTTTTTTTTCACGCGATAAATAGAGAAAACAAGCGGTTTTTCCGCAGCCGATGAATTTACTTTTGAATTTTTCCGAGCATCAACAACAAAAACTGACGATTTTTTCTTGACCGATCAACAAAATGTGTGATTTTTTCGCGCCAGATCGACAAAACTCTTATCTTTTCCGTGCCCGATCAACAAAAGTTCCGATTCTTAAGTGGCTGACGAAATTTGATATTTTCCCGCGGTAAATTGACAAAATTTACGATTTTTTGCGGCGACATATGCACAAAAATTGAATTTTTTCGAATAGTAAATTGACGAAACTCGCGGGCCACACGTTAACCCATGACGGGCCACAGGTTGTGCATCCCTATTATATAAGATATCTCTAGGGGGAGAGGGGTTAGAGGTCTGCACAGGCCCGGGCTTGGCCCGTACCCGGCCCGGCCCGCGGAATCGTTTCAAATTTTCTAACGGGCCGGACCGGGCCGGCAGATTTAGAATAGTTTTTTTAACGGGCCGGTCCGGGCCGGCAAAAAAATTTTCGGGCCTACCGGCCCTTTCTGAAGGTTTGAGCTGGAACGATAAAATATGAGCTATTTTCAATGGTTTTAACGAGAATAAGTATAAATGTGCGTCACGAGCCATACTAGTTTGACAGCATCAATATAAAAATGTACAGTGTAGAGATCAGCATCAGAGAATTTCATTGTGTGCAACTCGTTTTAATATTTTTTTAGCTGACTCATGCCGGCCTGAGATCAAGCTTTCATTATTTTTCTACATATAGACTAACTGGAACGGAACTAGACTTAATTGTTCTCAAGATCTGTAGGGCAGAAAACATAATTTGTTAAATTATTAACAGCGATAAAGAACTTATGTTAGCTTTATCTTCGGATATATACTTCTTGATGGTTTTTAAATTAATTTCTCAATAATGTAAAAGTTTGGCACATTTTCTGATTAATTTTAAATTGTAAAAGTATAAAAGTGATAAGCTTAACTATTGAAGGGATTTGGAATCGAATAGCGTTTTTTATTTTTGGTAAATAAAATACTTGTATGCCCTTGTTGAGATGTAATAGTTTCTCAAATGATTACAGGTTTTTCTCCCTTCCCATGCTATCGCTTCCGGAAATTCTATTCAAATCGCTAATTATGACAGTATTTTATTTGCTTGTAGTATTCTTAAATTGCTTGTATCAAAAAATGGATAATGCCACTCGATTATATAGTTTTTGAATAAAGATACCTGCTAATCTTATGCATTTCTGCGAAAAAAGTGAATTTAGAAATGTATCAAAAAGAAGCTTCTTTGAATTTAAGAATGAATTTGGATTTAAAACCTTTAATAAAATGATATAGAAATATTTTTATAAATCTTCTTTTATCAAACATCTTCAAAAGTAACGATATTTTTAGCTTTCTTTCTTTTTTCTTTTATTCTAAGCCATATTAAATTTTTAATGAATCTTTATTCGAATGTTGAAAGCCTAAGAATCTAAGTAATCATTAATGTTGTTAATGTGTATTTCCTGTAAAATATACTGTAAAATCATTCCATAGATATGTATGCAGTATTCTTTAAAGAAATCTTAATTATATGATAAAAATCTAATTTTTTTTAGAAATCGTAGAAATTGTAATGGGCCAAAACGGGCCGGGCCTGTTTTCACTGATTTCTGTACGGGCCTAAAATATAAAAATTTAAACGGGCCGGGCCGAAATAAATTTCCTACGGGCCCGGTCCTGGAAATTCCAGCCCGTGCAGACCTCTAAGAGGGGCTGTTTTTTGGCATCAATATCATTTTTGATCCAATCAAAATGTTCTCTTTTTATTTGCAACATGGTCTTTGGTACAAAACAGCATGTTATCTTCTTAGGCTGTTATCTATTTTTATGAAAATACAAAGTTCTTATTAAAATCACTAAATTATTTAATTCTAAAATATGAAATACCCCAACGTTTGACATTCTTACTGTTCTTCATATGTGTATGCATATATAATCACGGTTTAAGAAACTATATGTGAAGTATATTTCAAATGAAGCTTGTGTTTAATAATAAATAAAAGAGAAAGAGAAGAAATGTTGTCTACTTGTTTTGTTGCTAAGTATTTCTAATTGCTTACCCCCCCCCCCCCCTCCTCCATCGGGACATGTGCAACAGACTTTATTACTGTTGAATACATTATGTAGCAAAAAGCTATTATAAAATATTCTTAAACAGTAACTATTTCTTTTAAGTGTTGTCTGATATAAAGTTTTTTCATATGCAAAGTGATATTATAGTAACTTCTCTTCATTTGAATTATAAAAGTATGCGAAAATAAATGCAACCAGATTTCTATATCACTTTGAACAAAAGTAATAAATTCTAGAAATCAAAAATTTTTTACATTTTGATAACGATATCTTACCGAGGGGGGGGGGTGATAAGGTATGATATCGAAAGGGGGAGAGGGGGTCCAAATTTACCAGAAAGTTGATAACGTTACATTTGCACAGCCCCATACCTTTATCTCCTCTTTACCTTACTTCCTTCGTTGCATTTTTCTTCCTATAATGATGTTTTCCCTGTATACAGAATGCCCTAAAATAGGCTGATTTTTTATTTTTTATTTATTTATTTATTTTTTTTTTTTTTTTAATTCGGTGACAAATAAACGGCGACAGCTGTTATTGCAGAAAATTAATGTGTGATGTCGGAAAATTTTCAACTAATATATAAAAAATGGATGAAAGCTCACCCAGTTTTTTATCCTTAATTCTGTTTGTCTGTAAAAATGTCAGGAAATGACTTGTTTGAAACTGTTAATTTGAGACATAAAAGTTCCATCTACCGGTGTCATTTGAAACTAAAACAGGGAAACGTAGTAAAGAAATTCCTGGCTTCACATATTATTCTTCTGCAACAATAACTGTAATAGCTTTCACCGTTTACTATTGATTTTTTAAAACCGTCAACCCATTTTATGCTCGTTCATTATTTTCCTACTTTAGATGGAGATAAAATATCTACTCATGTACGTAATGTTACGTCATCTTCATTTTTCGGGTTCCGTACTTTTGAAGCAAAAACGGAACCATTATAAGATCATTCCTGATGTGTCTGTCATAGCCATTTACCCGTAAACAGTCGAACGTAGGAAGTTCAAATTGCTAAAATAGTAAAGGCTATTGATCAAAATATTTCTAGATTATTAACTATTTACAAATATATTTAAGAAAAATGTAAAGGGTCTAATTAAATTACTTGAAAAAAATTATTTTCTTTGTATATCGTATGGGTTATCGTGTAAAAGCGTATCGTGTTATATTTTCAGAGATAACGTCGGAAATGCACTGCAAAAATATTTCCTCCCACCCCCTACCTATTTCCAAATCTACTGAAATTAAACTTATGAGAAAATTAAGAGGTATTATTTTGAAAATCAGACAAAGTGCGATAGTTGTATTTTTTTGATTTGCTTAATTTTTTTTTTTTTTTTTTATTGAAGTAAATCATACTTAATGAATGGGTAATTCCATGAACACACGTCGTGTAAGTCACATACTACGATTTTGGATACCAGTATTTTAGAAAGGAAAAATGTGACTTATTTTATCAGAGATATTTCAGTAATTGAAAAAGGCTATGCAAACCTTTCAAAAATAAGGGTGGCCAACAATTTAGCAGTTACTAGAAATGTGACTTACACGACAAATGCTCATGGAAATACCCGAATAATGTGCAATTTGAAGCCCTGAAAAAAATTCCTCTTCCCTATAGAAAATGCCAAAGTTTAAAGTTGTGAATGCCATTTTTCAAGAAAAGTGAAATGCTAGTATGTTTGAAGTGCTATATCTGTGGCAAGCAACAACATCCCAAAATTCTTTTGGCATAAACTGTTAGTATAACACTACCTGCTTATTAAAATTTATTTCTTTCCATGGGGCATTTTTTGTACATTGTTATGTTGCCACAAAATACAATCAAAAAATATTTTTGTCCATTTTCCGCACTTAATACCTTGTTTAAGCAATAATATCCCAGACTTTTTCTTATAGAATATGAAAGTATACTGCTAGGACAAGTTAAATAATATAGTACTCTACCGGGATATTGTTGCTGTTAGCAGATATAATCTGTTAAATATTCAAAATCTGCAACATTTCAAATACTCATATCTCAAAAAAGCGTCACATTTGAATAAAACAAAATATATCATGCAGCAGTTGAACATGTGTACAAAAACATGGAAAAGAAAAAAAAAGTGGAGTCTCTTGATATATTTTTTAAAAAGTGACAAATTTTTCATACAATGTCGATGATCACACTTTTTCCCTACAGAAAATGAAAAATCCTTTTTCTCCTTCTTCTTTCTGAGTTTTTTTTCTTTGAGAAAATAGCGTATTTTCTTTGCCCTTCCCAAAGAGAAATGGGATGTTTCATTTTCCGATAGGGGAAAAATATGATAATTACCATTGCATTTCTTGTAATTTTTGTCATTTTTTGGCTAAAAATATCACGAGACAACACTTTTTTTTTTTCTTTTCCATGATTTTGCATATATTTATCTACTGTATGACATATTTCGTTTCATTCAGCTGTGACGCTTTTTTGAGCTAGAAATATTTAAAACGTTGCAGATTTTCAAATTTTGAGTATTTAACAGATTATATCTGCTAACTGCAACAATATCTCGGTGCAATACTATATTACTTAGCTTGTCCTACTAGTATACTTTCATATTCTATAAGAAAAAGTTTGGAGTACTATTGCTTAAATAAGACATTAAGTGCGGAAAATGGATAAAAACGCCATTTTGATTGGTAACAATGTAATGTAACAATGCCCCGTGAAAACAAATTTTAATAAGCAACTAGTGTTATACTAATAGTTTATGCCAATTATGATTCCTGACTGGCACCTCTTTTTTTGAAATGGTAAAATGCGACTTACTTAATGCTATGATATTTAAGGTGAAAACAAAGAGAATTTTACCGTTTCAAAAAAGTGGTGCCAGTCAAGTAATTTGAATTTAAAAAAAAGTAGCCTACTGGCAACACTGGTTACTTGTAAGAGATATAACACTCAAAACATACTGGCATTTCATTTTTTATGAAAAATGCCATTTACAACCTTGAACTTTGACATTATTCATTAAATATGATCTACTTCAACATATAAAAAAATCAAGCAAATCAAAAAATACAACTACCACACTTTGTCTGATTTTCAAAATAATGGCTCTTAACAACAGCCAGCAATTAAGCTTAACCTAATTTAAAATAATTAGGTAACAAAAGTTGTAAAACAAAGCGAAATAATAAAGTTAATATAATCAGTTTAATTGAACCTTTGTTAGTGAAGAATGTTACTAGAAAATTTTAAAATCACTATGTCTAAACCCTATACTTAGAGGAAGGAATGTCACAAATATTCGGCATTCGGCCTATACGGCTCTTCTACCGAACATTCGGTTGGCCGAATATTGAAATGTAACGGCCGAAATAAATACAGGGTGTATATATATATATGTATTCATTTTTTTTTCAATTTTTTTTCTTTTATCCTTTTAGCCCTGAATTTTTTTTCCAGTTTTGAGGAAAAATATTTTTACGCTAACAAAATTAAAAGTAGCCATCGAAATCACAGAAGTTACGGTTTACTGAAATTTAAAGAATGTGTTTTTTACAAAAACCTAACGAATGTAATTATTTTGCGTATTTTCCATATAACTACAATAGTCGAAAGAAGAATTTTTTAAGACTTTTGAAAGATGTCGTATTACAACCAAATTAAATGAGCACAAAAATTTAGTAGTATCTTTTATCACAAATTACTAATTCGGAAAAGGAGTCTCTTATTTAAATTTAAAGAGTGAAATATAGGTTTGAATTAAAAGAAACGTCAACGGTTTGCTAATAATTGAGAAAACTTTTGTTATTATTATTATTTAATGCTGAAACATAAGTGATTATACAAAAGTAATTATGATTATACATAAATATGATTATGAGATTTTTACGTATCTGCAAGGCGTTATTTATAATATAAGGGATATTTAAAGTAAGGAACTCGTTTGTGATCACCCCAGGCCGAAAGGGATAAACGAAACTTGATGCTTTCTGGCACATTTATGAAGTCATTTTCATTCTTACTTGCATAAAATGTCCAGTTATTCAGATACTAAAAAATATACATCATTTCTGTATTTCCTATAAAAATTAATAATCTTTTAGAAAAGGTGTCCAAATTGGAGATTCAACTGTCAAAGAAATGTCTTTATTAGAGAATGATAAATTATAACTCAAGATATATAATATACAGTGCTCAGCAAAAGTTTAGACAATTATCGATTACGCTTCTATATTCCGCAGTATGCACCAAATTTTTGTAATTCACCTGTCATAAATTACTTGTGACTTATCCTTTATTCACAAACAATAAATTTTAAGTTTCACCTTTTACATAATATATAATGACAAAAAAAACGAAATTAATATTGTGGCAAAAGTATAGACAATTTGTATATTTACAGAAAAATAACTACAAATTAAAATCGAGTTGTACCCGCATTGTCTGCAGTTAGTGCAAGAATGTGACTTTTCATCGAAGAAACTAAATGCTTATTAACTTGAGGGTCTATTTTGAACCAAACATGTTCAACAGCAGCTCGAAGCTCATTAACAGAAAAGTATAGCAAAAATTTGCATAAACCTTACGACATATGATGTTACAAAGATTTTCGATTGGGTCCAAATCAGAGCTATACGCCGGCCAGTTGATATCAGTAGTATTTTCAGAGTTAGATGAAGTTCTTGTTATGTATGCAACATTAATAGACGCATTAGTTTGCTAAAATCTAAAATCCATACTTTGGACAAGCTAAAAGTTCCCCAAATGACTAAACATTAACCTCCAACGAATGTACATAGTCTTGAGTTCCTTGGCAACCACTGAATAACTCCAGAAATACTCGAGCATTAAAGCAAAGTGAGGACCAAGTCATTAAAAAGTCACCTCCTTGTTGTCGACTTAAGAAAGTCCCAGGCTCAACACAAGTCGTGCCAATAGTATGCCCACCCGTTTGAGCCATTCAAATTCCACTTTCTTTTCGTTACTGAATATCATAACGTACCATTTGGGTCCATATCACGTATGTTTGCTAGTTCATTGCATTCTCGCCAATTTTTAGCGAGATTTTAAAGCTAATTGTTTTATCATTTTCATGTAAATTCATTTACCTGTTTCTTTAACCCTTTGCGGCGCAGGGCAAATTCATTGCTTAAGTGTTGAAATTAATGACTGACACCGGAATTTGAAAACAACTTTATTTGTAAATAAGAAAACGCTATATTTCACGCATTCAATAAACAGTAATTTTTTTAAACAAAATTCCGGTGCCAATGTGGCGTTTGGGAATTAAATTTAAGTGGTATATCTATGAAACCACTGCGCCGCAAAGGGTTAATTCATCTACGAATCATGTCCATCGACACAGAAAGTCCTGATTTACTTTTAATATGATTAGCAATCATCATTTGTGTGAATGTCAGTTTATGGATCCTTTTGCCAACTCATTTTCTGGTCACACAAGGTCTTCCAGATTTATGTTTTGTTTTGAAGGAGTCATCCTTAGACTATACTTCATAGACAGACCACTTTGGACGATTCAATGCTCCTGAACTTTCTGCAATAGTCTTCCTTTTGCATTTGAGCTTTCCTCCTTCAATTACCTCGATCTAACTGAATATTTTTTGTTCGCGGCATCTTCACTAACTGATGGTGTATCGAGGTATACTTAAATACCTCAGACATGTGACATCGCAACTTACAAATTTGCATTTTTCCATGAACAGTTGGCAAAAAATCAAAAAAGTGTCTAAACTTTTGCAATATACAAATTTTACTTTTTTCAGTTAAATTGAATATTATCTTATTTTATAACCAATATTTTTATCCTACATTGTTTAGTATATATTTAAAAATAACTATAATCATTTGTAAAACTCAAGTGTTCGTATTCTTTATTTAAAGATTAAAAAACACCAGTGTCTAAACTTTTGCTGAGCACTGTATATATATATAGAGAGAGAGAGAGAGAGAGAGAAGAAAAAACTGTTTCATCCTGAAACACTTGAATATGCATTTATGTCTTCAAATTTCATGCACATATAAAAAAGCCCTTGTGAAATTCATGACAACTTACTTTCTATCAATGCTAATATTATGATGAAGCAATACAATATTTAAATACCCTAATTGTGTACATAGGGTACATGCCATAAAATATCAAAATTTAGCTCAAAAATTGAAATTTAATTCATTTTTACTATTTTCCCATTATTTGACCGGTATATAGATTTCAAATAATTTTTTTCATAAAAATAGAAAAAATCGTGCAGTGAAGTGTTAAGATGGAAATGTGTACTAAAATCTATTTCTAGAAAATTCAGAACTTTCAGTGAAAACTGAAATGAGCATAATAGCGGTAAAATATATTCTCAATCATTATTTAATTACAAAAAAATTTAAATTTTCTCATTAATTCAAGCCTTATTTTTGCCTGATGTAATAATGAAGTTTAGTCAGACTGTTGCTTAATGAGTCATTTTGAATTACAGCAAACCCCGCGTCTTTGTTTGTATAATAGTTGAAATATACAAAGTGATATTTGTATGTCTAAATTTTATTATAAGAAATTACACTTTTAGGAATAACCCAAAAATTAACATTTAAGCCACAGTTTGACTAAACTACGTCATTGCACTGCATTAGACAGAAAAGAGATGAAATAAATGAAAAGAACTAAAGCTAATTTTAAATAAATGATAATTTAGAAAATATTTTGAAACTTTTATTCTCAATCCACACGTTTATTTCAGTATTCATTTAAAATTTTGCATTTTTTAGAAGCCATCTTTTTAAAAGCCGAATTTAGTTTTGACTGTTCTTAGAGGACAATTATATTTTATAAGTAACTATCATGCCATATTTAAATTTTCCTGTCTCTTTAGTATCACAGCAGTTGCAATTTATAATGTTTTTCTCTCTCTTGCAATCCTCTGGTGGTAGTGGAACGCACATAAAATATAGCTTACGTTTGAATAGGTTCTGTCAACACCAATTTACAATCATTAAATTTTTAATTCGGTTTGGTATTTCATAAGGTGCATAAAAATAATAATTTAGAACGTTTTTAGAATGCTTTTCGTTCATTTCATCCTTTTAAATTTAGAATTTTCTTTCGATGGTTCTTAGAAAGCATTTGCATCTTATAATGAACTATAATGCCATATTTCAAAATGTTAGCCATCTCAGCTGTACCAAAAAAAAAGGGGGGGGGATCATTTTTTACTTTTGCAGTTCCCAAGTGGTAATACAGGGATGCCACTTTTCCGCCAATTGGCGGATTTCCGCTTTTTTCATTTTTAAGAATCCGCGATTTTCGTTAAGCGATCACAAAATAAAATAACGATTTTCGTCGAACGATTGCGAAATAAACAGCGATTTTCGTCAGACGATCGCGGAATAAAACGATTTTTCGTCGAATGATTGCGGTATAAAACACCGATTTTCGTCAAACAATTGCGGTATAAAACGCCAATTTTCATCAAACGATCGCGAAAGAAAACGGCGATTTTTGTCAAACGATCGCGACATAAAACGGCGATTTTCGTCAAACAATCGCGATGTAAAACGGCGATTTTCGTCAAACAATCGCGATGTAAAACGGCGATTTTCGTCGAACAATCGCGATGTAAAACGGCGATTTTCGTCAAACAATCGCGATGTAAAACGGCGACTTTCGTGAAACAATCGCGATGTAAAACGGCGATTTTCATCAAATAATCGCGATGTAAAACGGCGATTTTCGTCAAACGATCGCATTGCAAAACGGTGATTTTCGTCAAATGGTCGCGAAATAAAAAGGCGATTTTCGTCAAACGATCGCTGTATAAAATGGCGATTTTTGTCAAACGATCACGAAGTAAAACGACGAATTTCGTCAAACGATCGCGATGTAAAATGGCGATTTTTGTCAAATGATCATGATGTAAAATGGTGATTTTCTTCAAACAATTGCGATGTAAAACGGCAATTCTTGTCAAACGATCGCCCAAAAAAAAAAAAAAAAAAAAAAAAAAAAACCCTGCAAATTTTTGTTATTTACTCATGGAAAAATCATAGAATCTATAGCCTAGTTACCTAAATTAATTTTAAATGTTGCAATACATAAAACTCCTCTCTAAATCTGTTGCTGGGTTACCTTAATTGATGTAAAGTATTGTGAACTAAAGAAAATATCATTTTTATTTACTCTTATAAGTTTTCATGCACAATGAATTAACAGCATATTTCAAACTTTTTGACAAATTCACATTTAGAAAGACTTTTGTCAAAGGTTTATAAGGAAAAAAAAAATAATAAAGATGGTTTCTTTCTTTTTAAAAAAGTAGTTTGTTATATATTTGTTTATTTAGTTTGTTATAAACAATAAAGTTTATGCATGATTTCCTCTTTTTTGTTAATTTCTGAGTGGCATCCCTGGTAATAACAACAACATGAAATATAGCCTATATTTAAGGCAGGGACTGTCACCATCAATTTGCAACGATTACTTTTGAAATCGGTTTGATATTTCCTGAACGTAAAAATCGCAATTTAGAATATTTTGGGGGCAGTTTTCACGCATTTTCACCCCTTTTAAAATTTTGAATTTTTTTTTCGAAACTTGTTGAGGAGCATTTACTTCTTATAAGTAATTACCATGCCAGATTCTAATTTACTTTCTGGGATTGGTCACAAATTAGCATTTAGAACGCGTTTCGCACATTTCTTCCTTTTCAAATTGCGATATTTTAAAAGATGTTATTCGATATAATTTATATCTAATAAATTACTATCATGCTAAATTTCATGAATCGACTCCCATCAATAACACAAAAATCGCAATTTTAGAACTTTTTTTTTGGCTCCTACACACAATTTGGGGTAGTGAGCAACCGACATAAAGTATAGCCTATCTTTCAGCAAAGGCTGTTACCATAGTGATGGGCGATTCTGAAAATTTTGAGAATCGATTAAAATCGATATCGTATAAAACAACATCGATCATAATAAGAATCGATTTCTCAGTTCTAGAATCGATATTAGAATCGATATTTCGATACTATTATTTTTAACACAATCAAACTGAATGGTAAAGTTATCATACGAATTGAATATTTTCGAATCGAACGAATTGAATATTTTATTATTTATATATTTTGATATTATATTGAATTGATTTTCTGAGCGAAAAAACCCAGCCGGCTATCGCCCAGATAGCTTAACAGGTAAAGCATTGGCCTTGTAAGCCAAGTATCCGGGTTCGATCCCCGGCCTGGGCAATTTTTCGCTCAGCTGAAATGATTCAATTCGTCGATATTTCGATATTCAGATTCACACAGAGAAGATCCAAATTACTAATTCCAAAACTTGACAATCAGCAGGACCGTAATTACCGCCTCCCACCCCTCATCCCCATTTAGGGAGGCACAGAATTAAGCTATTGCAGATTTTAGAGTCGGATAATAAGAATTTTAAATTTTAAAATGATTGTCACTTACACAAAAACTTTGACAAATTTGAGAGACATAACTCAACTAACAACAACACTGAGTAACTTGGCATTAAACCGAGGATAAAGAGTGCTAAGAGCGTGTAACTAGGATGGGGAACAAGGAGTATACACAAAAAAAAACTTTTTTTTTCTAGTGCCAACCAAATGTTACACGAAATAGTTTGGAAGAACAAAAACTATGCCCCATACCCAAGGGGGCAGGTAAACCCCACTCTTGACGGAAGGGCGACCATAGCCCAAATGTATCTTTTGTCGAAGTTTCAAAATGAGGATTTACAATAAAATAGAACGAGAATTGGACATTTTAAAAATTGCATGCATACTTTGAACGGCCCATTTTGTAAAGATTGGCGAGAAAGGGGGGGGGGGGGCGAGGGATTAAAACGGACGAATTTGAAAAAAAATAATAATAATAAACTAATAACCCAAATAACTGAGCTTCTAAATAAAAATATAGTGTTTAACTTAGTGTTGAATTCATGGGGTGGCCCGCGGGAAACATGCACTCTTTGAAACTATATAGAAAGTGCCAAGAGCATGTAACTAGGTGAAGAGAGGGGTAGTAACACAACAAAACGAGGAGATAAAAACTTTATAACGATATGTTACATGAGATGGTGTGGAAGAAACAAAAAATATGCCCCCACCCAGGGGGCAAGGTAAATCCCAAACGGACAGAAGGGCGACCCCGGCCCAAATGTATCATTTGTTAAGGTTTCAAAATATGATTTATAATAAAATAGAATGAGGATTAGACTTTTTTAAAATCGCAGTCATAATTTGAACGATCCTGTAAATTAAGATTGGTGGGGAAGGGGAGGGGGAGTTTAAAACGGGCGAACATTAAAAAAAAAAAAAAAAAAAAAAAAAAAAAATAGTGGCACTCTGAGAGTGCCGACAGAAGTGAAACCTTGAACAATTACGTGTGTATTTTTTGAATCGTTAGGATATATAATTTTGAATCGTCAGGAAATACTTTTAAATGAATAAAAAAAAAGGTTCTATAATATTAAAAAATATATCAATATCTATTAAAAAAAAAACAAAAAAAAAAAACTGCGCGATACCATATGTCCAGCTATTGTAGTTAACTCACTATAACTACTTTTTTACATTTTAAAACGCCATAAATACACCAACCAAAATTAGACCATACTATCGATATACCGTAATAATCCTTATCCAAATAAATCATTTTGTATTAATGCCTGTTACAATATCTGTAGATTACTTTTTGAATTATTCAAATCGGATATTCCATTCAAAAGATATTACGAATTTAAAGATGACAATCTAAAGAAATAATAGCGCTGCTGAGTTCTCAGTGGCCAATAAGCTTAGGCATTACGTGTGCAATCAAAAGATTGCGGGTTCTAACCCCAGTTTCGATGATATGTATCAATGTTTCTTTTTTTTTCGAAGAAGTTTGAAAACTTAAAATTTTAACACATTATGGGTCCGTAACGTGACCTGAAATGATGGGAGAAAATTTCTTATGCTAGATTTGTAATGTATGAAGCATAAGCTTTCAATAGACATATTGTATCAAGAAATGAGAAACAACCCCTCTGCCCTCCCAAAAAAAAAAAAAAAAAAAACTATAGGGAAAACAGGGAAACTGGAATAGCAAAATGAACGGCGAGAAATGGTTAACTATACTAGAATTTTTCTCCCCACTGTAACTTCTATAGAAGCAGTTATAGCCTTTTAAAGATTGAAATGAAGTGAAGAAATAAGCAAAATTATGTGAGTGATCGACAGGGGGGAGGGGTCCACACCTCTGGGAGGTACCATGTAGCTTAAACTTTTAAATTAAAAATGGTAGAGAATTAAATGAGCGAAATTTTAAGGTGTATATTGGGGGAGGGTGCAAGCCCCCCCCCCCCCCTCAACATTTTTTTTTGTTCCTTTTGAAGAAACAAAAAATATGACCCTCGGCGGGTCGCATATAAACCCCAAACGAGCGGAAGGGCGATCCTTTATTTATCTTTTGTCAAGGATTTAAAATGTGGATCTAAAATAAAATAGACCGAGAATTGGACATTTTTAAAACTATGCATATTTCGAACGCCCCTGTAAGTTAAAACTGACGCGGAAGGGGGGAATTAGAAGAGACGAGCGTGAAAAATAAAATATAATAAACTAATGCTTCAAATAACTGGACTTCTAAACAAAAATATAACGATTTAACCTAGTGTCGAATTAATGGGGTGGCCCGCAGGAGATACCCCCCCCCCTACTGAAGTTATGAGATTTTATGCTTTTTAATGCACAAATTTCGATTCCCCCTCTCTTACAGAGCTGTAAAACATGATGCCTTCCTCCGGAGTTGCAGAAAAAAATACCTGCATTCAACACTGATTTAACCTAGAAAAAAAAAAATCGAAATCGAATCTAAAGATCGACATCGAATCTAAAGATCGAAATCCAATCTAAAAATCGACATCGAATCTAAAGATCGACATCGAATCTAAAGATCGAAATCGAATCGAAAGATCGACATCGAATCTAAAGATCGAAATCGAATCTAAAGATCGACATCGAATCTAAAGATCGATCTTACGGGCAGAATCGATTTTACATTTTTACTTTCTTTTGTAACTTTACAAGAAGAGAGTATTAGATTCGTGAAAATTTTCGACTTCCCGTTTTTGATGGATTTATATATTTTAGGTCTTTAACACGATTTTATGATTTTTAAGAAATATCCGTCTGTGTGTGTGTCTGTCACTCTGTGAGTCTGTATATGACAAAAATTTGTGACCGTTCTATCTCAAGAACAAATGTACGGAATTCCACAAAACTTTAGATTTAGTTTGACCTTGATATAAACTGAATGTAATTAATTTTTGGTGTATATAGCCTAACAGGTGGCGCTGCTATGCTGCATTTTTTGCGATTTGCGCAACAGCTATATCTGAATAACGAATGCACGGATTTTCATCAAATTTCAGATCCAGTTAGTCCTTGACATGAATTGATGTTTTTTACATTTTGATGTATATCGCTTCTCAGATGGCGCTGCTGTACTGAATTTTTCACAATTTCTACTCAGTGCCATGTGAAAGGGGGTGGGGGAAAGGAGGCGGTCGTTCCGAGCACGGAAATTTAGGGGGCGCCAAATTTTTACTACTAACATCACTTCTAGCCTATCACAAGAAAAAGTTAATAGGGGGGGGGCTAAATTGGAACTTTGAACCGGGCGCAGTTCTCTTTTCGCACGCCCCTGTTTCCATTTTAGCTTTATCTCAAGAACTAATGCACCAATTTTCATAAAAATTTAGATTCAATTAGTCCTGGATATTATTTTATGCTAATTATATTTTGGTGGAAATCGCTTAAGAGATGGCGCTGCTATACTGCATTCTTCATGATTAACGCAATAGCGCTATCTCAAGAACGAATTTTCATCAAGATTCAGATTCAGTAAATCCCTGACATAGACTAGTGTTATTTAGTTCTTGGTGAAAATTGCCTTACAGGTGTCGCTGATATGCTGCATTTTTTATGATTTCGCAATAGCTGTATCTCGCGCTTTCATGGATTTTCATCAAAATTCAGATTCACCTGGTACCTAATAAAAATTGATCCTGATCAATTTTTGGTGTACATCACTCAACAAAAAACGCTATTTTGCAGGGGGGGGGGGGGGGGTTGAGGTTTCTTTAATTCTTCTATCTTAGAAACTAATACACTGAAATTTTGGAATTGGCACATCCGACTATTTTATCTTCGACTTTTGAAGGAAAATGAAAATTATATTACCTTCAGAGAAATCGATTAAAAATTTTAAAGTATCGATTAAATCGAGTTGGCCGTAGTATCGATTAAATCGATTTAAAAAATCGAAATCGCCCATCACTATGTTACCATCATTTGCACACCATTTTGTTAAATCAGTTTGCCATTTCCTGAGATTGAGTAGAAATGCCAATTTCGAATGTTTTTTTAAAAAGCTTTTTGTAATTTTCCCCTTATTTAAATTTTTTTAAAATGTTCTTCGAGAAAATTTATATCTTATACTACCGTATAACTATACTGTGCCACATTTCATGTTTCTAAATCCTTCCTTGAAAAAAAAAAAAAAAAAAAAAAAAATACGCAATTTAAAAACTTTTTTTGTTTTTGCAACCCCGGGGTGGTAGTAGCATCGACATAAAATAGAGCCTATATAAGGGCCAAGAGCTGTTTCCATCATTCTGTAACCATTGTTTTTTTTAATTGGTTTGCTACTTTCTGAGATTTTGTAGAAAATGCCATTTAAAACTTTTTTTAATGCTTTTGTGCGCATTTTCACTATTTTTAAATTTTGTATTTTTTAGGAAATTTTCTTAATGATTATTTATATCTTATAAGTAATTAACATGCCAAGTTTTATGGTTCGAAGCCCTTCAATAACACAAAACTCGTATTTTTGAAACGTTTTCTTGCTCCTTCACCGCCATTGGTGTAGTGACACCATAGACTTTTCTGATCTATGAGTGACACCGACAATAACATATAGCCCACGGTAAGTAGAACACTTACTTACCGCGACTTACCGTCTACTTAACGTGATATAGCCTATGTTGGAGCAAGGACTCTCACTATTATTTCGACATCATTATTTTTAATTCGGTTCGTTAATTTCCGAGATGTTTAAAAATCGTTTAGAATTCTTTTTGTGCATGTTTCACCCCTTCTAAATTTCGAATTTTTTAGGAAATGTTTTTATAGGCCATTTATATATAATAAGCAACTAATATGTCAAATTTCATGTTTCTAGATCCTTCAGTAACGCAAAAATCGCATTTTTAGAACGTTTTTTTGCTCTTGCACCCCCTTTTGTTTGTGGCATTGACATAAGCTATAGCCTATTATATGATTGATTCGGGATTCAATCCAAATGTAGCTAACACAATATGCAAATGAAATTTTGCTAGCGTTTACGCATGCACAATGAAAATTTATTTAGTAAACCTGCTCATTTTTTATACAATTTTTATTATATTTTAATTCTGATTACAAAGTATTGTGTATAATGTTGTTTGTCATATTTTCGGAAATGAACATTATTTTATATTAAGAATTCAACAAATTATTAACAAAAAACTTGGAAAAATTTGGTACTGTTTTTATAAAAACCTTAATTTTTGTACGAATATATATGCTATCCGCATAAAAATGAACTCAAATTGTTACAATAAGCCACTTTATCATAATCTACAGTTTGAACGCTTTAACTACATTAGTTTTTACAGGGTTATCCAAAAAATATTTATTCTTTTTCAATTTGTTGACGGTTCCCTATGGAGTTTCAGGGAAAAAATCTTCACGGAAATATATGACCTGTACTATTATGTTTACACACTTAGAGTTTCAGGATAATTCCTTATAAATTTTTCTAGATATTTAACAAAATGTCTAAAATTGCAAGTGGCCGGTCACCTTTGGCCATATGTGTATATAGACAATATAATTTCTTAAATAGGCATACAAATACCACTCGGCATTTTTTAAGTATTACTCCAGTAAAATCGTGGGTTTTGCTAATTTTCTATAAAGTAAGAAGTGTAAAAATTCATTCACTAGATGCATTAGCTGAGATTCGTTTTCAAGATGGAATATCAAATATCCCTATTCCAAGTATAACAGTACATCTGAAAACAGAACTGGTGTTAAACTAGATACTCACTAGATGGCACAACATGCTTTATGAAGATTGTTTCATAAATATTTAAGCATAAATTCTAAATATTGAACGAAATAATTTTTTAACAGTTTTTATTTTTAGGTAATTATTGGCATGATTATTGACTTTAATATGTAACATTATTATGAGCAGTTGTGGAAAAAACAGTAAATACCCTACTGACTCTGCAAAAAAATATTGTACAAGAAAGTTGCTGATACCAAAAACCAAACGATTAGCCGACCCAGTGGCGTGGTTGGTAACGGCAGCTGCTCCCACACCGCTGGTTCCCGTTTCGAGTCCGGCTAGCGGCATGGGTGTCTGTGTTGTCCCTTTGATGTGTAATAAATGTATGTAATGGATTTTCTGTAATAATAAAGTGTTCCGTATTTGTTTCTGTGTATTCTGGATCAATCGAGGCGACAGCCGTAGTAGCTATAGGCCTCAAAGCACTGTCCGTTCAAAGTCAAAGACCAAACGATTAAAAATCAAGTCTACTTTTGAATGATGTATATAATATAAAATTTGCTTAGGGGCAGGGTTGGCATGATTTAAATCAACTGATTTAAATCAAGATTTAAATCTAGATTTAAATCAACTGATTTTTTTTAAAAAAATGATTTGATTTAAATCAATTTTTTGCAATTTCACATGAATGCACATATCAAAAGAAAATTTTGGATAAATAGTTAGAAAATGTATTAGATAACGATAGAATTACAAAATTTAAAGCAAGATATGAACAAACTATTAATGGCTGTCATTTTGCTGGAGTTTTATTAAGGTTTTTTTGTTTTAAATCGAAATGAAATGAAACTTAATGTAAGGAAAAATAATGAAGATTTGGCATTCATTAAAGAAAATTGTCTAAATCTTCTCAAGATATGAACAAACTATTAATGGCTGTCATTTTGCTGGAGTTTTATTAAGGTTTTTTTGTTTTAAATCGAAATGAAATGAAACTTAATGTAAGGAAAAATAATGAAGATTTGGCATTCATTAAAGAAAATTGTCTAAATCTTCTCACCACTGTACACATTTTCAAGCAAAAAACGGCCCATTCCAAAAATTACCATTGCTTGAGAAAAAAGTTTCTGATATTATGACAGATTATGATTGGCGGAAATCCTTTTATGTAATGGGAGGTAAAGAGAGAATCAACGAAATTGAAATTGAATTTATTTACCAAATAACAACTGTGGCTTCATCTACAGGAGTAAAAAGACAATTTTCTCCTTTTGGAGTAGTTCATTCAAGCCTTCATAAATAAATTAGGAGTAGACAAAGCTTCTAAATTAGTGTTTTTGTTCAAACAATTAAATCCCTAATTTTTTTCCGATTTGCTTAAGAAATATAGAATTAATTGTAATTTTTATCCCTTAATAAATAGCTTGCATTAAATAAATGCAGTAGACTTCTTCAAATCCGCACAGCTTGAAACCAGAGGTTGTGTGGATTTTAGAATTTTATGGATTTCTGGTCATGGGTTTGTTTACATTTTTAAACAGTAATTTGATTGTAATTAATAATGCAACTGAAGTTAATGAATGCTTATAATATAGTAAAACATTAAAATAATTATGTAAGTTAATAAACTATAATAATAAAAATTTAGATAATTAAAAATGATTAAAATATTGAAAGCAACAAAGATGAAGTAAATAATCAATAATGTATAACTAAATATTAATTATAAAGATGCGATGCATTTTTTTCCTAAATTATTCAATGGAACTTGCCACATAAATGTGCACTACTAATTCACATCAATGTCATAAAATATAGAAGTTTTATTTCAGGTTTAACCAAACTCAACAATAAAAAAAAGCTTGATGAATGTATAAATGCATTTTGCAAAAAGATTGTGATCACCACTGATATTAGCAATACCTTGATTTTTTTTTCAGAAATAAATTTATTCTTCCTTCATGAAAAAGCATGAATTTAGCAATATTAATGAAAGTTACAGATTAAAATATACATAGAATTGATATAAAAATTAAAAAGTCAAATTTTGTCCCTATGCCTGACCTGAGAGCTTCATTGTTTACATCTGTAAATTATGTGCGGATTTTAGTTAGTTGTGGATATTAGGGCAGTGGATTTGAGGGAGTCTACTGTATTTAATTTGTTTTTAAATTTTGCCAGTTTCTATTCATTTAAAACATATTTAAATTTATTTCTTATTTGTTATTTAGTATGCACAATTCAATTACAAAATAATAGAATGGCTTTAGATTAAAGCCTAGATGTTTAATTTTTTGTACCAATCAGTAACTAGAATGTAATATTTTCTTAACTATGTAATTATTTCTTATATTATTTTTATAAATTATAAATATTATTTATTCTTTTTTAGTTATTTATTATAAAAAACTGCTTCATGTATTGTAAAAACATAAAAACACAGTAATTAAATATAGGATTCTAAAAAAATCAAATAAATCCGATTTAAATCAAAAAAATCTGATTTAAATCAAATAAATCCGATTTTTTTGATTTTTTTCCAACCCTGCTTAGGGGACCATCTACGCATTGAAAAAAATTCTAACTTTGTTTTTGTTTTTTTTTTTTTCAATAGCTATACCCAATTCTGACAGCATAAATGAACTTTACATCCTTCAATTAGCCTAAAAACAAATTTCTCTGAACTTCGTACGATAAGTTTCGGAGAAAATAATTTATTTAAAATCGAGCATATTTTAGGGGCTGCATCCAAATTGAAGCTGGGTACTTGATTGTTGACCAAGAAAGCAAGGCCGATTAGCGCCACTCAAGAAGTCATTGAAGACTGCTAGACTACAGGATAGCATAGGAATTCTCAAAATATTTAGTCATTTCTATCGTAGACGACTCCTTACACTATCATTTTGCCGTTTCTTAGGCATAATTTAAAAACCTTCTAATTTTAAAATTGGAAGAAAAAATTGAAATTTTGGATTTTCATTAAGCAGGACTTGATAAATCCAATTCTGTCAAAAAAAGTAGGTTGTAATTTATAATTTTTTCGAATATTGATTTTATAATTCATATCGTAAAATTACAAAAATTGCAAATTCAACATATTTATATTAGGGTATTTTAGTATTATTGCTACATAAAAAAAATATTTCATTAAGAGTATTATTTAAAGAGATATTAATAAATGTATGAAAATATAATTCAACGATAGAAGCCCAGCGTGTTGAATATTTATATTTCAAAAACTTATCATTGAAATGACTTGAAATTTGGTGTCTAGGCATAGTAAAAATGGGTATTACTACTGAAAAAAAAAGTTTGGATTCATTTTAATGTATAGATGGCCCGCTAAGCAAATTTCATATACATCATTTAAATGTAGACTTTATTTCCAATCATTCGGTACCAGTAAGTTTGTTCTACGATGATTTATTAAGTAGTTAGTAGGGGGCGTTTACTTTTTTTTTCTTCCCCAAGTCTGTACATATTGAAGCCAATAATAATATTTATGCATGTATTTTTTAATTTATATATAATCCTTCATTCATGTTGCTATTAGTTTCTGCGTATGCTTTTAATGATAATTGAATAAGTGGAATAGCGTTGAACATTGTATGTTCTAATTCAAATGTCAAATATTTTCTTAACATACATATTCTACTTTAATAAAACATTTTGCTTTAAAGTAATTTGTAATTTAATCCTTTGAAACTGAATTCATAAAATACCTATTCTTACAAATTTGTTTGACATTAGGACCACAAACGCTCCACAATAAAATTTACTTGATTTCAGAAAATATCTCCAAGAATTATCAGAAAAAGTGCTTAAGAATAATACTGATTTTGAATGCAAGAAAGAATAAAAGTATCATTTGATAGTAAAAGTGTAGTAATTTTTTTTATATTATAATGACAATAACTTATTATCCCGAGTTTTTGAAAATCAATTTGATATATCTTAGAATAAAAAGATAAAATGCAATTTCGAAATTTTTTGTTCCAGAATATTTTTTTATAATTAAGAAATAAATTTCAAAAGTACATTTAAGAATAGCAATGATAACGAGTTTCTATTTTAAGTACAATGTTTATGAATTATTTTCCTGTAAATAATGTTATGCTATCATAATTTGGATATAGTAAAATTTATTCTATTAGCAGTATCAAAGCGTTTGAAACATTACAAGAACAAGAAATACAAGTTATTAAAAACAGATAAATAAACATACATTTATTTTCCATTCTATTTCCACTTTAAAACTTTAAATTCTACATCTATATATATATATATAATGTAATATAATATATAATCTAAACTTATTTTCTCTATTGGAATAAAAAAAATAGTATACGGCCTAAAATTTGACCAAATATTCGGCATCCCATTCCTACTTAGGTAGATTTCTATTGAAAACTAGTTAAAGAATTCTGTGTTGCCCGCAATTTTAAGAATACTTGTTTTGAAAAATCAATTTCAAAATTAAATGTATAAAACCAACAATAAAAAAAACAATAAGGCCATCTTCATTTCAGTTCGTCATTCCAAATGAGTTCTAGGAATATAAAACTTTATGGAAATTCTAATACACATGTATTACAGAGTTGCCAAGTTTCCGGCTGTTTTGCACACCAGTATTATACTACAGAAAATGTTGTTCTTTTAAATCCGTGTGATGTTCCAATTAAATAAAACAAAATTTTTTGTATTAAATTACCGGTATCCAAAAAGCTGGAGACTTGGTAGATCTGCGTATAAGCACACGTATATACAGGATCAGGGGCGTGCCAGCAGTATCCGGCGCCTGTGTGTAGATATTCACTGTGCGCCCTATACTCCCCACCCCTCCTCTCCTCCAAAGATAAAACTTTATCAAAAAATAAATCTATGAATATCTGTAAATACATAGTTGCCATCCAGCTTGAGTTTTTACCAAGTCAAATAAAGATTTTTGAACCAGAAAATTTATTTAATAAAATGTGTCTTGTTTTCATAGAGTTCGTATTTTATTTTATTTATTAAACAAAATTTCTGGTTCCAAGCATGCTTAAATTATTTGAAAAAAAAGAGAACGATATCAGCTGTGTAAATAAAATTCGTAACACACTAAAATCTGTGAAAATGGCAACAATATGTATCAGAATTAGAGATGGGAAATATAGTTATTTTTGGTTAACAGGTTACACCGTTCCACACATTCACAGGTAACAGGTTTCAACAGCCTGTTATTTTTGTAACGTATAACTAATCGATGAGACTATGCTGTCAACAGACATTTTAATTAGAGGGCCGTTAATTAAGGTATCTTGAATAATTTTGGTACATAAGTATAGACGCTGTTTTAGTTCAGATAAACCTGCGCCTTTAAAATCAACATAGAGTTAAAATTTTAATTTTTGCAAGATAAAAACTTAGTTGTGATACTTTACATTTCACGTATTATTATCGTTTTCTTGCACAAAAAATGCATTTTTCCTCGTTGAAAATTTATACGTATCATATTTCAGTAAATTTTGCCCGTAGAACTTTTTTTTTTGTTTGCTGATTTACTTGTTAAAACACATAAAAACTTTTTCTAAATAAAAGTTATAGGAAACTTACTGAACAATGTATAAAATATGTAGTTTCTTAACAATTTAAAAAATAATTATTTTAATGTAAATTAATATTTATATGATGCAGAAGAAAGTTTAAAGCATTTTTGCAATTGTTACAATGACTCCAAAACTGACGGTTTTGAAATTAATTTTTTAAAACGATCAGAAATATCCTCCATAAAAACAGCACCGTTTTAACAATGCGATTTATTCAAAAAAATAAATAAATAAAATAAAATAAAATTGATCTTCATTCGTTAGCACCTTGATTTGAAGTTCGAATTTTGACATCCCGGAATCAATATCTGTCAACGCATATTCAAAGCTTATCCCACAAGAGCACGAAACATTACTTGTATATTTTTAATCAAATGTCATTCATCCCACAAATTTCGTATGTGCAAGTACGTATTTAAAATCCCCTCTCCAAAACTTGTGACAGGCCAAAAAATGACGTTGATAGTATAAAATTGTGCCCTATAAATTTCCGCGTCCGTCGGGACCCCCCCCCTTCGCCCCCCCTCCCATCCCTTTTCGAATGGCTGTGTCCTCACCAGGCTATTTTTCTTCTTTTTTTTTCAGGAAAATACAATTACAAAAGTAATGTTTTCCAGTTCGTATTTTCTAACGACGCAATATTAACAAAATAATAATGATAAAAAAAACAGTAATAAACATTTTATTAAAGAAAAATCATAGCGCCAGAATACCCCCACCCCTTCCCCAAATACCATGAGTGCATAGTAATATCAATTTTAAATATTCAAACTCAAAGATTGCCACCGTTTTACCCATCTAACTACATCAACGAAAGATTATGTCCCATGCCCGAGCGATAAAACAGCTTTCTATCAACAATTAAATCCGTAAATCTCTTTAATTTCATTTTTCAAACAGAGATTCCTTCCCATTAAAAATATGACCAAAGATGGCCGACATTACCTCCTTGCTTTTTAATAATCTGCAAGCGTCACTAACTAACTTCACATACTCTAGAATAAAAACACATTTTTCACCCCATTTCATTTTCAGTATTCTAACAAGTTTTCATTATTCCAGCTGTTTTTTTTTCAATAAATGTTGTTTTCGTTATTCTAAAAGCTGATTCTATTGCTTTAATCTTTGTAACTGTGAGCGTTATAAAAAATTCAAACGATAAAACATATTCTGTGAAGAATCGAAGCCATATGTTTTTAAATATTCATAGAATAATCAACAACGAATAGCTTTTGAGAGATTTTATCACGTGAACTTTTGAGATAGCAAAAGGACAAGGTTTACTATGATTGGCTTTCTTGATTATACCAAAAAGATTTTTAATGTCTTGGACAATGCAAAAGGTAGAGCTGTTGCAAACCGTACGTATTCGTTACTAAGAAACGGGTATTCTCTAAGATACGAAATACCGAATCGTTACTTAGAAATACCACTCGTTAGCCGTTATCGGAGTCCATATGCAACCAAAATAAGTGGAACTAACTTCAAACGCTGCTTACGTTTGTATAATTCATGGTTTCTCGCGAGTCCGCCTCAACAAGTATATTAAGGTACATATTAAAAATAAAAATATTAATTGTGTCTTTGAATAGAAATGTCCACTAGAGTGAAATCAGTGAAACATGCGATAACGGAACCTGTCGATAACGGAAAGTAGCATTAAGCGAGTTCTCAAAAACGTTTTACCCCGCTTAACATCGCAAAATTTTTCTAACATATTCATAGACTCAATCTAATGCATGAAATCATAAAATTGGCACTGATGGCTATAGAAGTGATATCAAATCGAATAGCATATCGTATTGAAGATCAAGTTATAATCTAATATTTTTATATAGTGACCAGGGGCGTGCGAAGACAAAATTGCGTCCGGGGCAAACTTACAATTTGGCGCCCCCCTCCCAAATTTTTCTTGTAATAGGCCAAAAATGATGTTGGTATTATAAATTTTGCGCCCCCTAAATCTCCGCATCCGGGGCGGTCGCCCCTTCGCCCTGGTGATGGTGACCCTTCAAACATAATTCTTTCCAAAAATACTTCATTATTCCTTAATTACAGCTATAACGAATATTTTATTCTACTATATGCTACCATTCTTTTTATAGTGAAATTATAAGGAAATTTTAATAGATTAAATGCGTAATTAAGACAAAATTAATTTAATTAAACTCTTAAGTTATAAACACGCGTTGTTTTTCTTTTTCTTAGATCGATGGCTATTTTTTAAATCGAAATATTAATACATAATATGCAATCTCAAAAAAAAAAAAAAAAAAAAAAAGCGCAATTATTTTGTTTATTTTTTAAAAATGCATAAAAAACTTCATATCTGTAAGGCAAATAGTACAATCCCTAAACGATCTCAAAACAATCCTTCTTCTAAAAGCATTTTTTTCTGTTTCAAAAACTGCCTCCAAATTCAGACTTACATCGGCAAAAAGAACGGATGCTGAAATAATGAAACGCATTTCTATCTTTGTTCTTCTTAATACCTAAACAACTAAATGAATTACCCGTATGTAATAATAACTTATACCGAGTCTGAAGTCCGGAAACTAACTCTCATTTTGCAGACAATACGGCTTCGTATACATCCCGAAATGAAGGTAGTGTTTGAAATTCGTTTCATTCAGTTTTTCAGAGCAACGAGTATTCAAAGAAACGATTCGGTATTTTGTATTAGAGAGCATTAGTATATCAGTCGTGTTATTTCAATTATTTATTAACGAATACCTATACCATGCGGTTTGCAAAAGCTCTAATACCTATCATTCTACTTGTATTAGTTATTCTCGAATCTCAAATGACTGGGATTTCATATGGCTTGTTAATTCATTTACTTATTTTATTATGACAAGAAAAGAAATAAGAAATGGATATATTTTTGATAAAGTAAATGATAAATCAAGATGTGATTCAAAATATATATCAGAATATCAAAATATATATCAGAATATCAAAATATATAAATCACACAGATTTCATTCAGATATGAAGAAATTGAAATGTTTCTCATTCTCTTATAAATGCATAAAATGATTTAGAAGTGTTATTAATCATTTTGCGATAATTTTTAAGACTTGACAAACACAGAAATGTCATCATGGGGAAGAAATCAGCAGTCGCGTGTGGAAATTTAGTATAAATGTCGAATTTCATAGAATGTTTGACATTTTTCATTTCATAGATTTTTCAAAACATATTTCAATCTCATAGTTTCCAAATAAGTACACTTGCAAATTTCTCGAGATTAAAATTGCTTTCACAAATGTGTCAGATGTTACCTAATTTTGATTTGAGTAGACCTTTTTTCAGAATCAGAAAAATTCGCATTATTGAACGAAAAGGGGGGGGGGGTAAGGATTTAATGTATGTTTATTTTTTAAAGTAATTTTTTGAATATTTCTGCAGTACAGCGCACGTGTGTGTGTGGGGGGGGGGGGCGTCATGAATCCGTGGCTTCACCTTTAAACCCGCTATTGAAATACGTATATGAAAATATGAACTCCACCCTACATTTTCTTGAGCGCCTCCTCCCCCCCCCTCCCATTACTCATTTTTAATTACAGCCCTGTGTACAATTATGCATTGCCTTTTAATTAGGGGCGTAGCTAAGGAGGTGTTACGGGCGGCTCAGCCCCCCTAAAACATTTTGAGTCCCCCCCCCCCCCCGAAAGGATTCCAAGGTCACTAAATAAATTTATGTTCCAAAAACCCAAATGAAATTCTATTGAAAAATCCAATTTAGTTTTGAGGACCTTTCACAGTTTTGAAAAAATACTAAATTGTAACTAAAACAGGTATTTCTACACTTGTTCATTTTACTTGCACATATGAAGCCAACATTATGTTTATTGCTGCACTAGTTATGCACTCGAATTTTCCATATTCCCCCACCCCCCACACTTTAATTATTAACTTCTCGCTAAGGCCCTGGTTTTAATATTCTATTTGCATTTTTAAAATAAAAGTTCGAAATTCCAATAAATGTAACTTTTACGGATAGATGGCAGCACTAACTAATACGAATTCTAGTGAAAAACACTTTAATCACTGGCGATAAATTGATAAATAAACTAAAAAACTTTGTAAAATCATCATAAAATGAAAAATTAAGCAGGACGCGTTTCGAGCTCCAACAACAGCATGGTGATTTTACAAAGTTTTTTAGTTTGTTTATTAATATGAATTTTTCCAAAGATTATTCTATACGATGTATGCCGTATGGTTGATGACTGCGAATACCCAGTTTCTGAACAGTAACGACTAACGAAACGAATACTTTTTAACGGGTAGAGAATTCTAAATCAACGTTACCATACGGGTATTCATTTTGCCGTTATTTTCACAGCACTAGCAAAAGGAAAATGGTTCCTATGATTGAATTCCTTGATTAGACCAAAAGGATTTTTAATGTCTTGGAATCGTAGATCGACAGTGACGTGTCAAAAAGAAAGTTTCATACAGTGTCTCACATAAGTAATGGGACACTTGTGCTTTACAAAAGGAAACTAATCAAATAAATTAAAAAAACATGTACACATTTTTTTGTGGGTGTTTCATACTTAAATTTAGTAAAGATTATTACATAACATACATTTTGTCAAAATATTAATTTAATAAAAATACAAATGTTTAGAACGGAGCAAAAAATAGCTCACATAAATGATGGGACACCATTATATATGCAACAAAAATCGTCTGAAATAAGCAATAAAAATATTTTTGGGGGTTTTATTTTTACTTAAAAGCAATTGGCAATAATTTATAAAATCGTCTGCAGTATTTCTCTCCAGTTTGATTTGGAATTTTTGTGTTTTTTAGCTCTGTGTAGCCATGAATGCTAAACGAAAAGAAACTTCGCCTGAAATTCAAAAATTAGTTATTAATTTGCATATTGAACGTGGAAAATCTATTAGAAAAACTGCTGAAACAGTTAACTTGAGTCGTTCAACAGTTTTCAATATCATTAAACGATATACAGTGTCTCACAAAAGTGATGGGACACTTGTGCTTTATAAAAAGAAATTGCAATAAAATAAATAAACAAACATGTGCAAAAATTTTTTGGGTGTGTTTCATATTTAAAGTTAGTAACAATTATTACATAACATACATTTTGTCAAAATATTTAAATATTAATTTAGTAAAAATACAATTGTTCAGAACGGAGCAAAAAATGGCTCACATAAGTGATGGGGCACTTACTTTTCCATCAAATATTTATCCAAAAATTTTACTTTTTAAAAGGTTTTAATATTTTGTTGGATTTCTTTTTACTTTTAAAACATGATTTAATCTTTTTGGGATGGATTCGACTAATTTTTTTGTGATTTCTGGAGTGATTTTACCCCATTCTTCTTGAAGCACCGATTTCATTTGTTGTTTTGAAGAAATGGTGTGTTTGCGAATTCTTGATTCCAATTCTTGCCAAATATTCTCTATGGGATTTAAGTCTGGAGATTGTGGGGGTGTTTTTATTATTTCAGGACAGTTATATAGCAGCCAGAGTCTAACGTTCAGAGCAGTGTGCTTGGGGTCATTATCCTGGTAGAATTTAAAATCGTTAGGAAGGTTCAATTTTCGTGCTGAAGATTTCAAATTTTGCTTTATAATATCAATATACTTGTACTGATCCATTATACTGTCAATAAAAACAAGATTACCAACTCCAGCGGACGACATACACCCCCATACCATAACTCCTCCTCCACCATGTTTTACTGTTGGTACCAAGTTCTGTTTGCGAAATTCTTCCCTGGGTTTTCTCCACACCAAGATTCTACCGTCAGAACCAAATATATTAAATTTACTCTCATCAGCAAATATAACTTTATTCCAGTAATCAGAATTCTTATTTATGTTGGGTTTTGCGAAAGCTAGTCTGAGTTTTCTATTCTTTTCACTTACGAAGAATTTTTTTCCTGGCTACTCTACCGTGATATCCAGCAGATCGAATTACCCTTCTAATAGTCTCAGGATTAACAATTATTCCATATAATGCTTGTAAATCAACAGCAACTTTTGAAGCACTATTTCTTGGATTTTTTTTAATATTTCGAACGATAATTCGCTTTATTCCATTGGATAGCTTTGATGGCGGGCAAGGTCTTCTTTTATCCTGAATCATATGATTCTTTTTATATCGTTTAATGATATTGAAAACTGTTGAACGACTCAAGTTAACTGTTTCAGCCGTTTTTCTAATAGATTTTCCACGTTCAATATGCAAATTAATAACTAATTTTCGAATTTCAGGCGAAGTTTCTTTTCGTTTGGCATTCATGGCTACACAGAGCTAAAAAACACAAAAATTCCAAAAGGAACTGGAGAGAAATACTGCAGACGATTTTATAAATTATTGCCAATTGCTTTGAAGTAAAAATAAAACCCCAAAAAATATTTTTATTGCTTATTTCAGACGATTTTTGTTGCATATATAATTGTGTCCCATCACTTAAGTGAGCTATTTTTTGCTCCGTTCTAAACATTTGTATTTTTATTAGATTAATATTTTAATATTTTGACAAAATGTATGTTATGTAATAATCTTTACTAAATTTAAGTATGAAACACACCCACAAAAAATGTGTACATGTTTTTTTAATTTATTTGATTAGTTTCCTTTTGTAAAGCACAAGTGTCCCATCACTTATGTGAGACACTGTAAAAAGAATCATATGATTCAGGATAAAAGAAGACCTGGTCGACCATCAAAGCTATCCAATGGAATAAAGCGAATTAACGTTCGAAATATTAAAAAAAATCCAAGAAATAGTGCTTCAAAAGTTGCTGCTGATTTACAAGCATTATATGGAATAATTGTTAATCCTGAGACTATTAGAAGGGTAATTCGATCTGCTGGATATCACGGTAGAGTAGCCAGGAAAAAATTCTTCGTAAGTGAAAAGAATAGAAAACTCAGACTAGCTTTCGCAAAATCCAACATAATAAGAATTCTGATTACTGGAATAAAGTTATATTTGCTGATGAGAGTAAATTTAATATATTTGGTTCTGACGGTAGAATCTTGGTGTGGAGAAAACCCAGGGAAGAATTTCGCAAACAGAACTTGGTATCAACAGTAAAACATGGTGGAGGAGGAGTTATGGTATGGGGGTGTATGTCGTCCGCTGGAGTTGGTAATCTTGTTTTTATTGACAGTATAATGGATCAGTACAAGTATATCGATATTTTAAAGCAAAATTTGAAATTTTCAGCACGAAAATTGAACCTTCCTAACGATTTTAAATTCTACCAGGACAATGACCCCAAGCACACTGCTCTAAACGTTAGACTCTGGCTGCTATATAACTGTTCTGAAATAATAAAAACACCACCACAATCTCCAGACTTAAATCCCATAGAGAATATTTGGCAAGAATTGGAATCAAGAATTCGCAAACACACCATTTCTTCAAAACAACAAATGAAATCGGTGCTTCAAGAAGAATGGGGTAAAATCACTCCAGAAATCACAAAAAAATTAGTCGAATCCATCCCAAAAAGATTAAATCATGTTTTAAAAGTAAAAGGAAATCCAACAAAATATTAAAACCTTTTAAAAAGTAAAATTTTTGGATAAATATTTGATGGAAAAGTAAGTGTCCCATTACTTATGTGAGCCATTTTTTGCTCCGTTCTGAACAATTGTATTTTTACTAAATTAATATTTTAATATTTTGACAAAATGTATGTTATGTAATAATTGTTACTAACTTTAAATATGAAACACACCCAAAAAATTTTTGCACATGTTTGTTTATTTATTTTATTGCAGTTTCTTTTTATAAAGCACAAGTGTCCCATCACTTTTGTGAGACACTGTAGGGGGTTTTTTTTGTGCGTCGGAATTTTTTTTTCTCTCTCTCTGTCTCAAAAGCGTTTTAATGCAGTTGGGGATTTTTGTTTTCTGCAGTAATAGAAATTCTTTGCTTCAGAATTCAAATAGATTTATAAGTTGGAATTTTTTTTTATAAAACTAAACTTTTATTCATTTATAAATATGTATTCCTAAAATGATTTTCAGCCTTACTATCTGTTTCTTCTTTTTAAAAGGCTTATCATACGAGCCGTTCCAAAATTAACAGGGACTTTTTGGTAATCTGTTATTGAATAATAAGTTTTTGGTTAATATTACGAATATATATCCTGTTATGTTAAATAATGCCCATCTCTAATCAAAATCCTATGTAACGGTTAAATTTCACTATCCCGGAGAAAATAATTCAATACATTAATAACACAGGTCTGCAATGGTTTTCCTCTTTGAAATCTGAGTAACGTTTTTTTATAGTTTCTGATGTGCTGATTACGAGAAAAATAAAAAAAAATTCCATCACATCAGGATTTTTTGATATTGAATATTTTGCTAAAAATGTCTGAGCGTCTACATTTAAAAATTTATAAAACGTCATTAAATTACTTCAGCTTAATTTTTATTGCATTTAATTAGTGTAAGGTGACATAGAAATTACTTCAAAATAGTAGTTTGTTAATTACTACCATAATAAGTGTAAGTAATTCACGGTAACCATGTTGAAAACAGTTCATTTTGGCTTAATTTAGTAATGAGCTTATTAATACATAATGATAAGGTAATATAACCTAATTGTTGTAAATATTAGTCGAAAAGCGTGTAATAAAGATAAACCAAAGGATTTTTGTATAAGTACCCGCACTGATTTAGAAAATTAACAGTTGAAGTGCATATCTTGCAATATAACCTTTAAAATGTCATCGCGAAGCTGTTTAAATTCTCCGAATTGTTTTTGTTATATTTGCGGGAAATTTATGGAGAAAAAACAACGAAGCAGCATTACAGACTTTGTAAAAAATATTTACAAAAGTTATTTTGGATACGTTTTGAGTAACCAAGGCAAAACTTGGACACCTCATAAAATTTGTACGACTTGTTTATTGGAACTTCGCAAGTGGTCAAAAGGACAGAAAAATAGCTTCAAAATCGTTTCGCCTATGCTATGGAGAGAGCCTAAAGACCATGTTAAAGATTGCTACTTTTGTTGTTGTTACATAACTGGATACAATTCTAAAAATAAAAGGGACATAAACTATCCAAACGTCTCATCAGTTACGCCTGCAATTTTCGGCGATTCAAAAATGGTGCAGCCCCCGTTTCCGACTATACAAATTGAAGATTCTGACTGTGATACAGATGAACAGGATGTATACCAATCTGATCCTGAATTTCAAGTAGATTCTAACGAGTGTCAGCTCTTTTCCAGTCACATTTAAACGACTTGACAAGAGATTTGAATCTCCCCAAAGATGCAGCGAAACTTCTCGGATCACGATTAAAAGAAAGAAATATGCTTGCACCTAGTACTTCATATTCATGGTATCGTCACAGAGAAAAAGATTTTTTTCCATTCTTCGCTGAAGATCAAGATTTAGTGTACTGTAAAGATATTCCAGGCTTGACGAAAATGTACGACATTGAATTCGATCCTAATGAGTGGAGATTGTTACTTCCCAGAAAATCTAAGAGCCGTTAGCGAAGAACAAGGCGGGAGATTTCACCAAGATTTGAAAGAGCTAGAAGTCCGGTATCAAGGAAAATGGAATATGGCGGACTACTGCTGGTTGTTGAAGCGCGACGATCCAAACCGGAAATTCAAGCGAAAATCGTACAACCGAAGCCTCCAGGAAAAAAGGATCAGGTTCCGCAAATAAAATTTATATGTAATTTAGATCAGTAATAACTTATTATTATATTTTAGTTGTTTTTTATGTTAAAAGTAATGTACTTTTTTAAATATATGTTTTTTATGTGAAAACTTGTGTTTTTTTCTATTTTTAACCGACTTCCAAAAAGGAGAGGAGGTTATCAATTCGACGCGTATGTATTTTTTTTTTATGTATGTTCACCGATTACTCCGAAACTATTTAACCAATTTCTGTTATTTTTGTTTTAAATGAAAGACGATGCTCTCGAATTGGTACCACTTCCGTTTCATCTAAATTGGTTCAGTACTTTTTTAGTAATTAGGCAAAAACTAATAAAATTAGTGATTTTTCGCTAATTAAAAGTGTTGAATACGTTCGCTGAATGGAGTGTCGACAGCATGGCCGAGCGGTCTAAGGCGCCCGATTGAAGTTCGGTTCCTCGAAAGAGAGCGTGGGTTCGAACCCCACTCCTGACATAATTTATATCCAAGTAAAATTTACAATATTTTATTTCCGTATTACAATTTTTATTTTTAACCGACTTCTGAAAAGGAAGAGGAAGTTACCAATTCGACGCATATGTATTTTTTTAACCGACTTCCAAAAAGGAGAGGAAGTTATCAATTTAACGCGTATGTATATTTTTTTTATGTATGTTCACCGATTACTCCGAAACTAAGTCAACCGATTTCTGTTATTTTTGTTTTAAATGAAAGACAATACTCTCGAATTGGTACCACTTCCGTTTCATCGAAATTGGTTCAGTACTTTTTTAGTAATTAGGCAAAAATTAATAAAATTAGTGATTTTTCGTTAATTAAAATGTTGAATACGTTCGTTGAATGGCGTGTAGACAGCATGGCCGAGCGGTCTAAGGCGTCAGACTGAAGCTCGGTTTCTCGAAAGAGAGCGTGGGTTCGAACTCCACTTCCGACATAATTTACATCCATGTAAAATTTACAACTTTTTTTTCGTAATACAATTTTTGTTATTAAAAGGCTTCAGAAAAGGAAGAGGAAGTTATCAATTCGACGCATATGTATTTTTTTCTATGTATGTTCACCGATTACTCTGAAACTATCCAACCGATTAATTTGGTTTTTGTATTAAATAAAAGGAGGCTACTCTCGAATTGGTACCACTTCCATTTCAGTAAAATTGGTTCAGTACTTTTTTAGTAATTAGGCAAATTTTAATAAAATTGGTGATTTTTCGAAAATAAAAAATAATATGGACTTTGAATAAGTTCACCGATTGGAGCGCAGTCAGGATGACCAGCGGTTTAAGGAGCCAGATTTAAGCTTTGGTGCTGGAAAGCGAGCGTGCGTTCGAACCCCACTCCTGGCAAAATTTACATCCATAGATAATTTACAATATTTTTTCCGTATTATAATTTTTATTAACTGACTTCAAAAAATCGTTAACTTTTAACTAAAAAGAGAAAAATAAATTTTTCTACCAAAAATTGAACCGACTTCAAAAACTACTACAAAGTGAAAAATAATTTTTTTACATAATAGTAATAAGAAATTAAATTAAGAACATAGTATTTACCATGCGTATTATTATATTTATGTACATTAATTTCATTTTTTGGAGTCGGTGCCAGCCAAGCCTTTATTCTTTTAGGATTTGCATTGGATACTTAATTTAATTCTTGAAATTGGCTTGGCTGGCACCGACTCCAAAAAATCAAATTAATGTACATAAATATAATAATACGCATGGTAAATACTATGCTCTTAATTTAATTTCTTATTACTATTATGTAAAAAAAAATTTTTTCACTTTGTAGTAGTTTTTGAAGTCGGTTCAATTTTTGGTAGAAAAGTTTATCTATCTGTATCTTTTTTGGAAAATCTGAAGGTGATGGGGAAAAAAAACTAAGTACATATTCGTAATCAGCGCATCAAAATACCCTAGAATCAGCTCTCAAATTCTAGAGAGGAAGTTATGACTCTCAATTTGCAGGCCTGTGTAATAGATTGCATCTGAAAGAAAGGAAAAAACTTTGTTTTTACTTTACATGTATTTGCAATGGCTAAAAAAAATTTACCTAGAGATTAACACAAAAAGATCTAAAAATTTGGAGAATGATAGATGCTGGCAGGTGCATCTGAGAGTCAAATTTTTCATTTTTTGTTAATTAACCGAAATATTAATTAAAAGCCCTTAATGATCATCACAAAACGGGGAGTTTTCATTCTTTAAAGAGATCATGCCTGTGTGCCTCCCATGTAATGCCAGATTTGAATAAAACCAAAAACTTTCTGCGCACGTAAATATTGGATCAAAAACTTTCTGCAATTTAATTTAATGTTTAATAAAATTACGTGTTATATTATTTTGACATTGACGAAATTCGCGTTTTTTACTCAATTGATGGACGGAATTCGCATTTTTAAGCGATTGATGGACATAATTAGCATTTTTTGAGCGATTTGTCGACGAAATGTGCATTTCGCGCAATTCATGGATGAAATTCATGCTTTTTATACAATTCTTAGACGAAATTTGCGTTTTTTACGCGATATATGGAAGAAATTTGTTTTTTTACGCGATTCTTGGACAAAATACACATTTTTTACGCGGTCTTAAGATGAAATTCACGTTTTCAGCACGGATGAAATTCGCGAATTTTGTCGAAATTTGCGTTTTTCGCGAGGTTTTTTTGCTGAAATTCACGCATTTCGCGCGATCTTTTGACGAAATAAGACTTTTTAAACAGTTCTTTGTTGAAATGCGCGTTTTCTATGCGATTTTTTCAAGGTCTTTTGACGAAATTCGCATTTTTCTTACGATCCTTTTTGTTGTTTTTTTTCGCTATCCTTTGTCGAAATTTGCGTTTTTTCGTTATTCTTCAACAGTATTTCGCGCTTTTATCGCATAACTTTGACTAAATTCGTGTTTTCACAAAACTGGAGGGTTTTTTTTTTTTTTTTTTTTTTTTTTTTCTGCGAACGATAGACGAAATTGATTTTTTATGACCACTGTTTGTCAAAATTCGCAATTTGAATCTGAAATTTTGGACTGATTAATTTCTAAAGTTTTCGGCATCAAATGCCTTAAATTTTCGGAAAATTCGAAAATCGGTCCTGCTTTTAACTGTGGGCTGTCGGTAAATACATAAAATTTGGGGTTTAATTTTTTTGGTACTAAAAATAAAGTTACAAAAAATTACTTATTTCCTAAAATTTTCTGCAAAGTTCATAAAAGGTTGCTGCGCACTGCATGCGCGCTTGCGTCTATATTATACAGCTCTGTTTAATACTATTATTTTTTTATTCAGTAATTAAGATTTCTGGCTTCTTCATCTGCAAAACTTTTGACGATAGAAAGCCCATCTGAAAATCTTATTTTAAATTTACTCTGAATTAAATTATTTTTGCAAATTTATTTAAATTAATTTCTAAATCATAGGGGACTTTATATGTATCACCGTGAGATACATGTGCATTATATAAGATGTTTCTTATGTTACCTCTATGGCATGGTTACTGTAGGAGAAACTTTTACTGGTATTTCCAAATAGTAATTTTCTTATTTATGGCAAATTCTGTAGTAAGGCGAGGATTGCGATTTAAAAATAAAAAACAGGTAGAATTTAGCCTCTATGGAAATAAAACTGTGTATTATGCTTTTATCTGTGTATTAACCCACTAGAGTGAGATAATAATGTTGCATGTTTTCAGCCATGTGAATTACGGACGCCTTTCGTTGTTTACAAGAGGTGTACCTTTGTTTATAAAAGTTGGACAGGTGAGCGTCCAAATGACTTATTATGGGACTCGCATAAGTAGAATAAAAAGTAATAATTTTTTAAACAAAGAATTGAATGCTTATAAATAAGTTTGTGTAAGGTAAATCTAGAAAAGATAATTCAGATGCCAAAAACATGTAACACATTTTAATGTAATTAAATTATCAGAGATGCCACTCAGAAATTAACAAAAAAGAGGAAATTACGCATAAGGTAAAATTTATGACATTTTTCACATTAATGCGGGAATTTTGTAAATTTTATTGTTTATAATAAATTAAATAAAGAATTAAATTTATAACAAACTATTTAAAAAAAAAGGCTTTTTTTTTTGTAAGTCTATAATAAAAGACTTTTTAAATGTGCATTTGCCAAAAAGTATAAAATATGCTGTTAATTCATTGTGATGAAAACTTATAACAGTAAATGAAAATGATTTTTTCTTAAGTTCACAATATTTTACATCAATTAAGGTAACCCAGAAACAGATTTAGTGAGGAATTTTATGTATTGCACAGGGGTGATTGTGGGTTACATTTTTTTTCGGAAATCGGTGGGCGGGGGAGGGGGGGGGCGTTATCCGCAATCTTCGGACGATATCGGCGATATTTTAGCAAAATCGGCGATTTATTGCGAACTTTTGTCAAAATCGGCGGTTTTTCCGCGATCTTTGGACGAAATCGCCGTTTTCTCGTATTTTTTAATGAAATCGCGGTTTGTTTCGACGATCTTTAGACAAAATTTGCATTTTTACGAGATCTTTTCTCGAAAACGGCGTTTTATCCCTTTGATCTTTTTACGAAATCGGCGTTTTTTCCATGACCTTTTGATGAAATCGGAATTTTTTTTTCAATGATCTTTTGACAAAGTATTTTTAAGCGATCTTTTATCGAAAACTGAGTTTTTTCCGCGATCTTTTAACGATATTGGCGTTATATCCGCAATATTTAGACAAAATCGATGTTTTCGCCGGTCTTCAGACTAAAATCAGCGTTTTATCTGCGATATTTGGTAAAATTGCTATTTTTCCGCGATCCGCACAGGAAATTCGCGTTTTTCAGCGATCTTTTGACAAATATTGTTGACAAAAACATTGAAAAAATCGTCTTTTTCCACGAAATATTGATGAAATGTGTGTTTTTCAGCGATCCTTTCACGAAATTTGCATTTCTCCGCGATTGTTTTTTCCGCGTGCAAAACCGTACAAGTTGGCAACTATGCGGATCTGATAACCTAATTTCAAATTTTCGGAAATTTCGGATGAGAATCACCCCTGGTATTGCATCATTTTAAATTAATTTAGGTAATAAGGCAATAGAATCAATGATTACTTCACAAGTAAATAGCAAAAATTTCCAGTTTTTTTAAAATTCGCGATCGTTTGACGAAAATTGCCGTTTTACATCGCGATCTATGACAAAAAATCGACAAAAAATCACAGCTTTATGTCACGATCGTTTCACAAAAATCGCCACTCTATACCATGATCGTTTGACAAAAATCGTTGTTTTACTTTGCGATCGTTTGACGAAAATCACCATTTTACATTCCGATCGTTTGGCGAAAATCATCGTTTTATATCATGATCATTTGACGAAAATTGGCGTTTTACATTGCGATCGTTTGGCGAAAATTGCCGTTTTACTGCGTGATCGTTTGAACATAAATCGACGTTTTACACATTACGATCATTTTCGATCATTTGGCGACAATAGCCGCTTCGCAATTGTTTGAAGAAAATTGCTGTTTTACTTTGCAGTCGTTTGACGAGAATTGCTGTTTTATTTCGCGATCGTTTGACGAAAATCGTTATTTTATTTTGTGATCGCTTATCGAAAATCGCGGATTCTAAAAAATTAAAAAAAGCGGAAATCCACCGTTCGGCGGAAAAGTGGCATCCCTGAATTATTGATTTTTTTTTAAGTAGGGTAACACCCCCAGTAATTGGCATGCACCAGTGATTGGCACATCCTACAAACATGTTCTAAAATAAGATTTATATCCAGTCTTTTAAAAATGCAAGACCATATACCAGTTATATGCTCATTTACGTTAAAAACTATAACTTTGATGTTTCCTACTAGATGACAATAGTGCCTAGGAAAGAGAAACAATTATGGCTTGTATGAAATTCGCCATTTTTGTTGCAAATGCTTCTACTTTCGTTTAAGGAAGGCATGCTTTTCAATTCATTATTATATGATTTATAATATATTTTAAATTTTAATTGACAATGGTTTTGTTTAGTTAAAAAGGGTTACTTTAATTGTGTAAGAGTATTTTTGACACAAATATTTGGATTTCTGAATTAATGATAGATGCCAATTAATGGTGCTTCAAATTTGCTAGTTCCAAGTAATTGGCACCTATTCTAATTACCAGGAATTCGCAAGGAATTTGAGATTAAACCACTGACTTTGGAAATACTTTTAAAGTTATAGATTAATTTTGTTTATCATTTGTTTTTATTTGAAAATATGAAATATTATCAGTAATTGGAATCCATTAAAGCTTCATATGACAATTACTGGGGACAGCATGACAATTACTGAGTATTAATATAAGTATATTGTATTGTTTTAAAGTGTTCACATTTCAGACTAATATGCTGATTTCTTACTCTCAAAAACCTGAAATATGGCATCTTCATCTACAGTAAATTCATTTAAAGCGATTAAACCCAATGCAAAATGTGAAGTTTTTTTTAAATATAAACTTGTGCCAATTACTGGATCACAAGGTGTCATACAATAAGCTCTAGGTGCCAATTACTGGTGATTTCAGCAACTTTTTATAAATATATTTTTATAAAAATACTTTTTGAATTTTTTTTGCTTTTAGTGGGCAAAATAGATGCACAGGTATGCATTCTTTGATTTAAAAATGTTTCTAAGTTAATATCTTATTTCTTTGTAATGAAAATTTAAGTAAGTTAAAAGACAAATTCTTAAAGTGCCAATTACTGGGGTTGTTACCCTAATTTATTCTTTAATTGAAATGTTTGGCGCCTTTACTACTCCAGCGCCTGTGCGCGCTGCACACTTTACACACTGGGTCGGCACGCACGCCTCTGTGCAGGATGATTCTAAATTTTTTTTACAATAAAAGAGGGGTGTAGTACACATCAAGACAAACAATATTAAATAGGAAGCCAGGGGTCCCGAACGTTGTCGAAAGGAGATAGCCGCCATTAAATTTTAAGGCTAAAAATTTAAAATAAACATAAAAGAAGGAAAAATTGGTCGATTGATTTGTGGTTTTCACTAAAACTATTCTTTATGTCGGTATTTTCTTGAAAATAAATTATAAAGATCAATTTTTAAAAATGCCGATAGAGGGCGCTTTAGACTTTGGAGTAACGAACAACTATTTTTTGCCTCTCATTAAATGTTTTCGTAAGCTTAGATTTAAACTTAAATTTTTAGCTTAAAATCTGAATAGTTGGAAGTGGTTAAGAAGCACAAACTGAACTGTGTTAAGAGGGTTCAAATTTCAAATGATTATAAAAAACAGAAAAATTTTAAATTGATTTTCGGTTTTCACTAAAACTATTCTTTATGTCGATGTTTTATTAAAAATGAATTATAAATTTCAAAAAATGCCTATAGAGGGCGCTCTAGAATTTGGAGCAACAAAGAACTATATTTTGTTGTTATTTTTTGAATCTTATTAAATGTTTTCGTAGGCTTAGACTTAAATTTTTAGCTCAAAAACTGAATAATTGCGAGTGGTTAAGTAGTGCAAACTGAACTGTGTTCAGAGAGTTCACATTTCAAATGATTATAAAAAACGGAAAAATTGGTCGATTCGTTTGCGGTTTTCGATAAAACTACTCTTTGAATCAGTATTTTCTTGAAAATAAATTTTTAAGATAAATTTCACTAAATGCCGATAGAGGGCACCTTAGACTTTGGAGTTGGGTACAACTATTTTTAACCGTTTTTTTTTTTTTTTTATCTCATTAAATGCTTTCAAATGTTTAGACTAAAATTTTGAGCTCAAATTCTGAATCGTTGGGAGTGTTTAAGTAGCGCAAAATTGAACTGCGTTCGAGGGGGGGGGGGATTAAATTTCAACTCCTGAACACACTTCAGTTTGCGCTTCTTAACCCATCCCAACGATTCAGAATTTGAGCTCAAAATTTAAGTTTAAATCTAAGCTTCCGAAAACATTTAATAAGCTTTTACAAGCATTTAACAGGCATGAGATTCTACTCACGGCCAACTTTACTAGAGGCCTCGGAAGCTTTTGCTTTTTAGGCGGGTCTTAGGACGGAATTAATGACGTAATCTCCGTCTATCCAATCTCGTGAGGAAGTTGTCCTTGTAAGGGGTGTTGCAAACAAGAGTAGTTGTCTTTGCCGATTGGTTAAACATGATATGATGTCATAAATTCCGTCCTAACAGCCAAGAGTTTCCAAGGCCTCTAATGAAGTTGGCCGTGTTCTACTGCGGATCCGCGGTTTTCCGCTTTTTTGTCAATTTCCGCGTTTCTAATTTTTATATCTTTAAGGTTCGTAGGAAAAAACGAGATTTTTCACAAAATATCGCGAAAAAAGCGATTTTCGTCAAACTATTGCGGAATAAAAACGTGATTTTCGCCGAAAGGTCGCAAAAATAGCTATTTTCGTCAAAATATTGCGAATCAAACACGGTTTTCGTCAAAAATCGCAAGAAAAACGCGGTTTTCGACAAGACATCGCGAGCAAAATGTGATTCCGCCGAAACATCGAGAGAAAAACGCGGATTTTTTTCACCGAAAGATCGCAGAAAAAAGCTATTTTCGTCGAAAGATCGCTGAAAAAACGCTGTTTTCGGCGAAAGATCGGGAAAGAATGCTATTTTCGTCATAATATCACAAAAAAACACGGTTTTCGTCGAAATATCGCGAAAAAATCGGGGGGGGGGTTGTCAAAATATCGCTAGAAAAACACCGATTCCGTCAAAATATCATAAGATTCAGACTGATTTTTAAAAATGAAAACGTGAAATAAGGTCAAGTGATTTTTGAAGAGAAGTATAAGAGACCGTGTTATTTAATTTTTCTCTCAATTAATTAGAATTTGTTTTATAAACAATTACTTTCTCAGTATGACCAATCTTCGTTCCCAGAACACCTGCTTTGGAAAACTCGGTTCAAAACGCCTACTTTCACAGCATTTTTTGCAATATTTTCTGCATTTATAAAAAAAATGTTCAACCACGGCGCATTATGTAGATTCTAAATAAAAAAAATTGCCAATTTGATGCGTTTGTGAACAAAAATTAATTTAAAAATGAATCAGAAAATAAGCAGTTTGAATTAGAATAAAACCTTTAAGAATCACCAATTAAATATGTAACACCTAATCCTGTTTTCTTTTACGCCCCCCCTCCCCCTCACTCATATTTCCCTTTTATTTCACTAGCTGTTATACTCGAGCGATATTTTAACCCCTGTTGTGACGTCTTTTTTGCTCTCATTAATTTAGAGCTAATTTAACTAAACAATATGACATATGATGCATTAATTCGTTATATAACCGCTATAAACCATTAAGATCGTGTATTCTATTACTTCAAACTGTTGAAATTCAAAGAAAAAGGAATATCTATTACTAGCTGAAAATAAATACATTTTTTAAAATTGCTGATTTATTATGCTTCTTAGAACTAACACATACCTAATTATTTTCATATTTTAGGTGTGCTGTCATAACGTCCGCTTCCTGCCCCTGTCACTTTTTGATACACTTTCTAAAACCCTCCCTCCAGTTGAAGATTATGCAATTAAATAAATGACCCCTTATAAATGTATCTTGGAAAGTATTATTTCTTGCAATTGCATAATTTATATGACAATATGTTTATACAATAATAATAACCCTTTCTCTTCGAGATAAAAAATTCTTTAAAATGAAACATTTATTTTTTTAAATAAATAAGTATAGGTTTGTAAAATTAATTAATATGGAAATCCAATATCAATGTCGTTTTTTATTCAAGGTCTTTCCGGATTTCCTCTGCATCTTTATTTAGATTCTCAAGGTAAATTATGGATGATGTTGAAAGCAGCTAACGGTAGGTGGGAAAGAACTTGTAGTCGATCCACCCAAACTCTCCAGTTAAACTAAAATATAACAAAATATTTTCGTAAAGCATTCAGATGCTCAAAAACAGAGTCTCTAAAAATTCTAGGTGCTTTCACTCAATAATATTGGCATACAGTTCTAACAAAGGAAAAAATTCAAATTGTGGTTTCGCATGACAGAATGAAGGCATGGTGTATTATATTTCAAAGAGAATATAATAAACGATATAAATGCTTATTTATACTAACAAGAGCGTAAACTGAGAGAGTCCTCCCCGAAATAAGTGATTTTTAAATATTAGTTTTGGGTACAATACGTCCATTTTTTAAACCCCGTGTAAAGTCATCATTGACCTTGTCCTCTGAAATAAAATCCTGCATGTTTTAAAGCACAAAAATCGTTTATCCTTTATAATAACAAGAAGATAAAAATGGGCTTGCTGGGTTATAAAATATAAATAAAAAGCATCATATATGAAGACCTTAGACGCCAAGGAGGACTATTGACAAAAAATCGATTTCCAGTAAATTGAGTTCAAAGATAATTGACGTTAAATTTGAACATCAATAATAATTGACTAAGCAGAAATAGGAAACTGCCGCATGAATTATTGTGGTATTTGAACTCTTATTTCAATAAATGTAAAAAAAAATAGAGTATAATTTCCATTAAATTTATAATTAATCGATGTTGATTATTATTCGGCAAAAATGGCTGATCTCTGGAACACATCACATAATTAGAAATTTACTTATATTTCATTATTTGAAAAAAAAGAAGCATATGTCCAAGTCGTCTGTGCATTTAGTTATTATTTTTTCAATTTTGTCACTTATACCCCTTGGCTTCTGGGATCCTCATATACCGGGCGCGTCATAAGTTCGTGCAAACTTTAAAAATCCATAATAAAAGAAGTAATGATCGGAAAATTTTTCGGTTTGCCCGATTATGATCAAGCGGATTTTGGATTTTTTTCCATGGATAATAAAAAATGATTTCAAAAGTAATCGATAGAGGGCGCTCACAAGTCGTACTGAGGCGTTTATGCAAATCAATCTAGCAATAAAACATCTGGCTGAAAATGGATTCGTCATTCAATCTCGGCAGTAATCTGATAACTATCATTATCAGATCAACCATTAGTGATTAAACTTTTCTACAAGAATGATGAATCCACAACTATTGCATTGCAAATGTTTCGCTCGATAAAAGATTTAAAGAGCAAAAATCCCCAATTCATTAAATGTGGTATTCAATTTAGTACAACGTTATAAGACAACTTAGTACGACGATTGTGTTCGCCTTATTTGCAATAAAGCTCTCAATATGGCGTGAGAATGCCCTCTATTTGTTATTTTAGGCATCGTTTTTATTATGCATGGGGAAAAAATCCAAAATTCGTCTGATCATTATCTGGCACACTGAAAAATTTTCCAAGCATTATTTCTTTTATCATGGATTTTTAAAGTTTGCACCAATTTATGACTCACCCTGTATTATTATTGAAGCTAACATTTTTTTTACTAAGCAATACTAAAGGCACAGAGGCCCCACCAGTGGCTGAGAGGTTCTGACCTCTCAACTGGTAGACGGCAGGTGCTGGGTTCGAGCCCCATCGCGGCTGTCGGCCTAACCGTTCGGAGTTTTCGTGGTTTTCTTCGAACCTTGCATAAATACGTGTTAGGTTTCCTTAGAAAAACCCCCACGAAGGGCACTCCCCCCCCCCCTTGGGCCTATATCCCTAGTGTAGATAATCGGCCGACAAAAAAGAAACCAAATCAAACCAAACTAAAGGCACAGTGAAGAACGAGTTATTTTTCGAAAGGTTCTTCCAGCGGTTTTTGTCGTAGTACACTTACATATCGTTGTTTGATAAAAAGAATTACTCAAAATTAACGAAAAAACGTATTAACAAATAATTTGAAAGATTGCGGTGAGAAAGCGTCATACAAGTCTACATAAAAAAAATATTATTAATAAATCAAATGGATTTTTTTTACATTTAATACACATTTTTAGAATGCCTACTACCAATACTAAAAATCACACTTATACGACAAATAGCAGCAGCTCGACAAATAGGTATTAAAAGCAATTTTAGATAGATTTCGTAAGAAATACTACCTATTGCAATAGCACCAGTTTATCTATCTATCTATCTCTCTCTCTCTCTCTATATATATATATATATATATATATCAATACATTTATATCGATATATAGATGATGTAATTTTAATTGATACTGATAACACCTGTTTATCTCAATTCCCTGTTGATTATCCTTCTAATCTAGAACTTTCAAAAAACCTACTTTTTAATAATACAATCAATTTCTTAGATATTAAAATTATATTAAAAGAGAACAAATTTATAACTGATATTTATGACAAAAGGAAAGAATTTAATTTTAAAGTTAATACCTTTACTAATTTTAAATCTTGTCTTCATAATTCTGTATATCGTAATATAATACTTAACCATTTATATAGAATAAAATGTCTATGTTCTTCCCATTTAATTAATACTAATATTAAAAAGCTTGTATATGATGCTATAAATAATGGTTATCCTAAAAAATTCATATATTCTTTAATTTATAATTAGATATTACATGATCTTATAATTGATTCTTTGCGTAAAAAATGTATAAAAAAATTATAAAACATAAAAATAATAATAAAAAATTAAAAATGTTAAAAAGTAATAAAAAAATATATATAGGTTGGTTGGGTGGGTAGATGTTAGAGTACGGAGGAGGGTGGTGTTGTCTGGATAAAAACGCAAAGGTTAATTATTTATTTAAAAATAATAATAATAATAATAATAATAATAATAATTGAGAGTGGGTTATTTATTTTAACATAATTTTTAAACTGTTTAATTTACACCAATATATGGATATTTGTCTAGTTATATCTATAATTAAATAGCTATATTTTAATTATCAAATTATTTTTAATGTTATTGATATAATTTTTGGTATTATTATTACTATTATTACTATTATTATTATTATTATTATTTTTATTATTATTATTATTTTTTTTTAATTTTTATTATCCTATATTAAGATAATGAGTTTTTACCATGTAAAGTCACAATAAATTTTACTGATTAAAGTAACAATAATGTATTTTAAGTTATATGTTAACATGAATGTTATCTCTTAATTCTAATTTTAATCATTTTATTAATTTAATTTTATGTTAATATCGATTATTAATTATTTTTCCGGTTCAATTATATTTCCATTCTGCTTTATCCTTTTTGTTTGTTATGGAAAACTATTATTTTTACTTACTTTCAACTCCTTTTTGTAAAATATCTTTGTTCCTTGTTTAATAATTTGGTTTTTGTGTGATGGTAGTCCCAAATTCGTATTGTTTTGCTTTTTCATGGCAAATACGAAGATGAAACCACACACTCCATTTGTAGTTCCAAAGTATTTGGGACCTGAAGATTCTGCTTTGGTTCTACAAATTTCATTTGTATTCATATTATTCTTTTTTCCTTCCATGTTCAATGTACTATAAGTTATTAAATTCAACGGTTAATTTCAAATGGTTAATATTGTTTACTATAATTCCATTTAATTCTTTTATTGATAAAATCCATTGGTGAATCTTGTCTACTTTTAATGGTATTATATATATATATATATATCACTCTTTTAAGGACACGATAACTTCTATAATTCTTCACCAATCTCCACCAAACTGGTACATAAAATCAAAGGGGATAAAATCTTGGCTAAGTTTGTTAATGGGCAAAATCGGACCAAGAGGGTCGGAATAGGGGGCGTTTTTGTGAAAACCGAAAAAACGCCATAACTTCTTAATTAAAGCAGATATCGAATCGTTTTAAAGTTTATATTACTTCTTAAAAATGGGTCAAAAGTATATGCATGACAGATTTTTGATAAATTTAAAAGTGGGCTGAAGGGGCGAAAAAAACAGGGATTTTAAGAGAAAAAAATTCGTAACTTCGTAAATTTTCAAGATATCAAGTCCAACTAAATTTTTTGTAAATGTTCATAAAATTATCTAAAACTTTTGCATTTAAAAGTTTTTGATAGGACCAACTTTTACCGATGAAAAAAATTAAAAACGAAAAGGAAAAGGGCGTTGAAAAAAAGAGAAAAATCCATAACTCCGTCAATTTTTAAGATATCAAATCTGATTAAATTTATTTTACATCTTCTCAAAAATATCTACAACTTTTATATTGACAAGTTTTTCATAGGACCAACTCGTATAGCAAAAAGAAATTAAACAAAAATAGGAGTTGGAGAAAAAACCTCAAATCCAAACTGCTTATATTCTGACTCATTTTTAAATTCATTTTTGATTTTAAACGCATCCAAATGGTAGATCCTCTTATTTAGAAACTGTATAAAGTGACGCATTGGTCAATTTTCTGATAAAGGCAGAATATATTTCAAAAAAGGCTACCAAAAAGGGTATTTTGAACAGAATTTCCGAAAGTCATCGGGACTGAAAATTGAAGGAAGTATTCAAATAAGAAATTGCGTTTTTTTCTGACTCGTTTTTAAATCCATTTTTGTTCCCAAACACATCCAATTTACAGATCCAATTTACAGAATTTACTATATAATTATTTAGGAACTATATAATGTGATGCATTGGTCAGTTTTTTGATAAAGACGGAATATATTTCAAAAAAAGGCTACCAAAAAGGGTATTTTGAACAGAATTTTCAGAAATCATCGTGGCTGAAAATTTAAGGAAGTGTCCAAATAAGAAATTGCGTTTTTTTCTGACTCGTTTTTAAATCCATTTTTGCTCTCAAATGCATCCAATTTACAGATCCTCTTATTTAGGAACTATATAATGTGATGCATTGATCGGTTTTTTGATAAAGACAGAATATATTTTGAAAAAGGCTACCAAAAAGGGTATTTTGAACAGAATTTCCCGAAGTCTTCGTTTTCACATAGCAAATTGCGTTTTTTATGTTTCGTTTTAAAATCCATTTTCGCTCTCAAACGCATCCAATTTACAGATCCTCTTATTTAGGAACTATATACTGTGACGCATTGGCCAGTTTTTTGATAAAGATAGAATATATTTTTAAAAATGCTGTCAAAGTGAGTATTTCGCACAAAATTTTCCGAAGCAATGATGATTAAAGAACTAAAGATGTATTCAAACAACAAATCGGTTATTTTATGACTCATTTTTAAATTCAATTTTTTTCTCAAATGCTTTCAACTGACAATTTTTTGTTATTTAGGAATTGTATAATGTACTGTTTTGGTCGATTTTTTAATAAATTCAGAATTTATTTCAAAATATGTTGTTAAAATGATCATTTGAGCTGAATTTTTCTTAAGATGATTCTGATAAAACCAGTTTTTGCAGAAAAATGAAATTAAAAAAATTTTCATAAACGGCTAAATGAAGTTATTATACTGGGTTTATCTCCAGGCATATATATATATATATATATATATATATATATTATATATTTTTTGTTGTTGAAATGAGCACTCTTTGAAATCTACCTCCGCCTATAGGCCCAGCCAACAGGGATTTTTTTATATTGGCCCCACGTCAGGAGTTAACGGCTGAATAAATTTTCAAATATCGCTATTTAAAATCAGCCTTTTTATTGTGTTCACCAATACTAAAAATCATATTTATACGAAAAATAGCAATAATGTTTTCAAATAAAGTTTTGAAAGGTATTAAAAGCAATTTTTTTTTTTTTTTTTTTTTTTTTTTTGGGCCCCATGCCAGAAGTTAACGGCCGAACAAATTTTCAAATATCGCTATTTAAAATCAGCCATTTTATTGTGTTCATTTCAGTAGATGAAGCGCAAAATTCAATTAAATGTCTAAAATTTGTATTTTATTTATATTTTATTGTTTGATTGATGATTGTTTTAATTTTGTTACGGAATACAAGATGGAATGATGAGCTATTTATATTAATGTTAAGTGCAAACGGATATAGTTTTCGTAATCGTCTGCAGGTCATAGAGATAGATCTATAAAAAAAATCATGTTTGAAAATTAATTTAAATTGAATAAAAATAGAGCAAATTGCGATACAATTTTCAAATAAACTGCGGTATAGTTTTAAACAATTACATTAGAAAGTACATTCCCCCTCCCTCCATTCGGTGGTGTGAAAATTTAAAATGTGCGATATTTAGAAGTTTTAAAAATGGAATAAAAGTATAATTTAATAGTCTGCTGTTGCCACCTTCAAAATAACGTCAGTGCTTAGCAGAGGCACGTTTGTCCTTTATAATATAGATAGATAGATCGAAACACTATCAATAATGAAAATATTTTATTTTTCATTGTTTAAAAGATTTTTTTTATGTTTTAGTATAATAAGTCCTACAGTCATTTTTTGTGATAAAGTACAGGGTGTTCCAAAAGTTACTACCTGCATTCAAGATTTAGTACAATTTGGTTAAAAACAGAAATGTTTTTTCAGTTTTATATATACATTCCGAATCGTGTCCTTAATTTCAATGATTTGTTTATGAGTCATTAATAATTGAAAAAGGTGAATGTGAATATCATTAAATGCTTTTAAAAACACTCTTGGGCCAAATTACATTTGGTCAAATACGGAATTTAATTATAAACTTAATTGCAGAGCATTAATCATGAGAAACAGTGCTTTAGAGCCAAATCGAAATATGTCAACAAAATGTCAGATTTTTATTTCATAATGAGTATAAAATTAAAATAAAGTTTAGTTAAACTGGTTAAAATATACGTTGCACCATTATGTTCGAAAATGCATTTTCATTTTTAGGGTTTCTTTTATTTCACGAAATCTTTATTAGTCTCGTTTCTCTGTCTGTCTGTCTCAGTGCTGATACTCGGAAACTATTAAAGTTACAGATTTTATTTTTTTTAATTTATTTTTTTAACATAGAGATGAATATATCCTGCCATTCCCAAAATAGTAATAAAATTTTGGGAAATATATGCTATTCTAATTAAATAAGTTAATGTAATGACATCATGCGATGTCACATCCCTGACGAATGGCACACCAATATTTTTAAATAAAAAATTTCATAGTAGGTTTCAACAGCATTTGTGCAAAAACTAACCTCCGAAGGTGATTTCTGCGCAATTAGCAAGAAAAATATAAAACGAAAATCTTTCTAACAAAATATTGATAGTCAGTTGGCGGACCATTTGGAAGCTCTGCGATTCCAGAATAAAGTCTTAATTTCAACCATTATTTCGTGAATCTAGTAGTTCTTTGGTCCTTTTGAAATTGCTGAATTTAGAAATATTCGGATTTTTTCATTTTATTTAAATAATTGTACATGTTTTTAATTTAGTCTAAAAATAATTTTTTATTATTTTTAAATTAAATATGATGTTGCTGCTATTTACGTAACGGTTTAATAATTATAAATTATAAATTTTTAATTTATTAATTAGGAATAAAAGTTTTTGAAAAAGATATTAAGCGAAATTACTATTTATATGATGAAGAAACTCACAAAGTTTTTCTAATTTCATCAAAAGGTATATATATTTTAAATTATAATCAATTCCTCCCTCAAAACAATTCTTTATGATTCTCCTGTCCTTTCAAATTAGCTTAAATTAAAAGTTTGACACCATTTTTTAAATGATCCAAATTTTTTATTGGAAAAAGAAGAATCACTGATTGCTTTCTGTTGGAATAACAATGCATGCTAATTATATTTACTTACAAATTAAAGTGACTTCGCGAGTTTGAAGATCAGAGTAAGCTGTATGAGCAAAATTCGTGATGACGTTGTTTTCACATAAAGCGCGATTATAACTTGAGCATAATAAAACACTAAAAATTCACATACCTCAAGCTAATGTTAATAGACTAAAAACAAAAGAAAATGCTCATTTCGCTTTAGACCGGATATGAATCTGCAAATATTACAGTTAAACTAGAGAAAAAAAAAAATACGATTTTTATTTCCCCTTCATTCTGATCAAAACAGCATTCAAACTTAAAATGAAATGATTAATTGTTAAATAAAAAAAAATCATTTGTATTTTTTTCAGTATGGGTAGAAATCAAAATGTCACGATCAAAAGAATGAGTCCGAGCACGAAGACTGGCATAAAAATCGAGCTCGTGCCCGTGTTGGACCCGATTCGGGCTGAGCTTGTATCCTCACTTGTAGACATGCCCTCTACTTCTGTCTCTATCTATATTTATCGTTATCTGATCTGTATTACTTATTTATTATTAATGAATTTAAAAAAAAAATCCATCAGTTAGCCCATCGAAATTTTTCATAGCTCCCTCTAACTTTACTAGCTGATTCTAACCATGAATTTACTATTATCACATCCAAGACATAACGTGTAAAAATAAATAAATAAATAAAAAAGGTGGGATGCCTATTATTCTATAGTAATAACGATTATAATTTATCCCACCCCGCCTCCTTCATCTGTATAATTGTATTTCATTGTTAATTGAAAAATTTAAAGCATTTGTTTTTTCTATAACAAAAGAAAAAGTAATATTTTAAATCTATACCTATATATATGCACATATCTGTCAACTATTCCTGGTTTTATTAGATTTATTTCTGTTGGAAATCTTCGCCTAATCTTGTTTTCATATAATCTAAGAATTCTGCGAATAAATAAAGCCAAGATTATTATTCAAAAATAACGAAAACACAAAAAAGGAATAGTTGGCAACTGTGCATCATATATATATAATGAAATCTGATATATCAACAAATAGAAAAACATTTATAAGGGATACTTTCAGAAAATCTTATTCGACCAGGATTTTTTTTTTAATCAAACATCAACATACAACATACAATTTGTTGTTCTGGCAGCTTCTTCTGTGTATTAGTTATAAGCCTCGGCCAGTTCTTGCATAAATTAAGCACTGATCTCATCTCTTATTTTCAATATTTAGTAAGAAAACAAACATGAAATATTCTTTAAGTTCTATTCACCATTGCTGAGATTTATTTCAAACATGTGTGTCTTTAAATTTTAAGATATATACTACTTTTCCAATGATAAAAAAATAATAATAATACTGGGAAGTTTTATTTCTGATTAATTTTATTGTAATACTAGCTGACCCGCCCGGCGTTGCCCGGGTCCGTTATAATAATGTTAAACGAACTTGAAATTTTTATGATTTTATCTTCAACTCAAAATATGTGTTAATACACTGTTAAGAATTTGACCCTTTTGCTGCATCGTCACTCCACCGCTTTTATAGAAAATGATTACTTCAGCCTATTTTGGAGCATTGTCATAGGTCAAAAGAGATATATTCTATAAAAGCGGGGGAGTGATGATACAGCAAAAGGGTCAAATTTTTTACAGTGTACATTATATTAAATACGTGCCCCCTGACTGTGTCAAAAATTGGTTTTAAAAAAAAACTAATATTTAGCTGCAAAAATACCTAAAATGACTGCAATGGGAAACGCAGGAGGGAATATGTGTCCAACGATTTCGTGTTGATATTTATCCTTAAAATTACTGTTAAGTGACTTAACTAAATACTTTTTTCACATAGATATCCCAAGTGAAATATTTTGAATTTCAAACTAATTATATATCACTCTTAAATCTGACTATACCGCGAATGAAATCGATTCTCGATGATTCGCTAAAAGGTTAGTATATAATATTATAAATTCAGAGCCATTTTACAAAAATAGGTGTATATTTTTTATCAAACATGCGTAATGTTCATTCTATGAACAAAATCCTAACCGTAACCTAATTGTATCGGAATCATAACTTGTCTGTAACTTAGCTGTATCTTAACAGTAACCTAACTGCAAGTTAAATATAACATAAATGTAACTTGGCCGTCACCTAATCATAACCTACCCATAATCTAACCACAACCTAACCGCAACTTAACCTTAACCTAACTGTAACTTAACCTTGACCTAACTGTAACCTAACCGGAAAATAAAATAACAAAAGGGTCACCGGAACGTAATTGCAACCTAACTGTTATCTAACCGTAACCAAGTTCTAATTTAACATTTACTATAAACGAAATATTTTAACCATCTCGCGCTAAGTACTTAGTTTCACTTTCCACCGCTACGGAGCGCATTATGTTTTGTAGAACATCCGAATTTTAGGTTCGGATTGGATTCAAGTTCATGGAAATTATTTTGTCTTCTTCGGATACAGTTATGGTTGTTTGGAATATTTGTGTTCAGTTTAGATTCGGTTCAATTCAGATTTCGTGGGGTTTTTTTTCCCCTTCAAATGGGATTTTTAAGTTCGGGTCGGGTTGTACTTATATGAAAATTATTTTACCTAGTTCCAATGAGGTTATACTTCACTGAAATATTTTTGTTAGGTTCAGATTAAGTTTGGTTCAAATTTCGGGATTTTTTTTTTCTTTTTTTTTACAAATTTTTTGGTTTGGAATGGGGATTATGTCCATGGAAATTATATTGTCTTGCTCGTATTTGGTTATAGTTATTTGGACTATTTTCGTCGGATTCAGATTTGGTTCGATTCAGATTTTAGGTATTTTTTAAAATTGATTTTTAAGGTTCTGGTTGGATTCATGTCCAGGGAAATTATTTTGTCTTGCTCGGATCGGGTTTTGGTTCTTTGGAATATTTTTTTCGGGTTCAGATGTCGTTCAATTCAGATTTCGGCTTTTTAATGGAATTTTTAGGTTCAGGTTGGGTTGCGCATCAACGGAAATTATTCTGCATTGTTCGAATAAGGATATGCTTCTCTGGAATATTTTTGTCAGATTCAGATTTAGTTCATTTTTTAGGTTCGGATTGGGTTCATGTTCATGGAAATTTTTTTGTCTTGTTCAGGTCCGGGTATGGTTCTGTGGAATATTTTTGTCGATTCAAATTTCAGGTATTTTTTTCAAATGGAATTTTAGGTTCCGATCGGTTTCATGTCCACGAAAATTATTTTCTCTTATTCGAATCCGGTTATGGTTCTTTCGAATATTTTGATCGGATTCAGATGTAGTTTGCATAAAACTTCAGGCTTTTTTTTCAAATGGAATTTTTTAGGTTCGAGTCAGGTTTGTGTTCATGGAAGTTTTTTTTGTCTTGCTCTTATCAGGTTATAGTTCTTTGGAATATTTTTATCGATTTCAGGTTTCGTTCTGGTCATTTTTTGGGTTATTTCAGAGAAAAATTTTAGGTTCGGGTCGGGTTGCATATACACGAACATTATTTTTCTTTGATCGAATTGGGGTATGCTTCATTTGAATATTTTTGTGGGATTCAGATTTGATTCGGGTCAAATATCAAATCCATAGTTTTTTTTTCAAATGGAATTTTTAGGTTCGGGTCGCGTTTATGCTCATGAAATTTTTGTCTTGCTTGGATCGGAGTATAGTCTGTTTTTTTTCTGGTTGGGATCGGGTTATGTGTTAATACGCCTAAATATTATGTTTTGCTACTATTCTTTTAGTGACTATTTTTTAAATATAATTTATTTTGCTATTTGATAATTTATTACTGTGTATGAATCGTTTGCCTATTCGAACAATTGTACGTCAAAGAGCCATTTCATTTTTGTTTTAAAAACAAATTAAAGTCTTAATAAAATTTTAACTTAAATAAATGCATTCAAATTTAATCAATGATTTAAAAAAACTGCTAAAAAAGCCTCATATATACATATACATATATTAACTGCAACTTAGCCAACCACAAACACATTCTAATGTACGAAGTACCAACGATCTGACGTAATTAAACTGACATTTTGCCAGTCTATGAATTTTAAAGGTCTTTGGGAAAAAAACAGTCACTTTTGAAATGTCAAAATCTCAAATTGGTTTCTTTTATAGAGTAAAAAGAAATTAATAGAGTGGAGGTATTATCTCTGGAGATGATGCTTAAGATGTAACCCTACATTAAGTCCAATTAAGTACCAACAAAAGCACCTGCTTTGACACGCCTATCAATTGGCGAAATTTTAAAATGAAGGGCCAAAATCACAGTCAAGTGAAATCCAGCCACCCCATTGGTCGTGTGGTAAGGGTGAAAATCACGAACTTGTTTCTCCATTTGAAAAAGGTGAGGGGGAAAGTATTTTTTAAGCGATTGTTACCGCCTGTTCTTATTTAAGATAAACCATCGAAATTAACTGAATTAAGATATTTTGATGCCATTTTATAAAATGAGAGTGAAAAATTTAGATTATAAATGAAAAGAGATAAGATTTACTTCAAAACTGCCGCTACGATTTTTTCTCGGAAAAAGGAGTATGACAACATTTACCCAACTGCTAAGAGATTGTTCCCTGAAAAGGACGCGGCTCAATGACCAATGAGGTGTTTGGATTTCACCGGACTGTGATTTTGGCCCTCCATTTTAAAATTTCGCTATCAATTGAAACAGGTTTAAACCTGTATTTTTTTTCTCTCGTTTTTAAAAAAAGAACTAATTTATCGCTTCACCGGTAAAAATTTATTAATTATTTTATCATATGTGTTTTAAATATCAATATAGAAAATTATTTCAACGTTTTGCTTGAAAATATAACATTATTTTGTTAGTACATTAAAATCGTCTGCAGTCAGAAATTTATATTTTAGATTAATATTTATTACTTAAGTTTTCACATGATTTTAAAAGAATGTTTTCATCATTATATTTTAAATATTTATTTACATGCAATTATTAAGTCATAAACATTTTTCATCTACGTTATAAAGTATTGAAAATTACATTAATGAAGGAAACTTTTAGTTATACAATTTTTAATTCGTATCAAATGTTTTCAATATCTTATTTAATTTTAATTTGATATTTAATTATTGCTAATTTTCCAATTTCCTTCATTTTAAAAGCGAATATTTATTCTAATAAATAATAATAGAACGAAGACCATTTTAAAAATTTGCTATTTCCTCTTGAAATATGCTTCAACTGTAATTCATTTCTTTCAATTCGTCTTATAATACAAAATCTCTTCCACGTCCTTTTGTTTGCCACATTAAATTTGAGCGATAAATGGTTTCATATCGCAAACCTTTTTTGAGCTTACTTCACCTCCACTTATCTTATTCCTCCATGGGTTTCTTTAATTCTGTCTCAGCTTTCTTATTACTTCTGCGAAAATTTTTACACAACCAACCAACCGTAAACAAATGAAAGAGAAAAAAATTTGGAAAAAGATGATTTTTTATGAGAGTGACCTCTTGATTTTAATTAATTACTCAGTTAATAATTGGAATTTTGAAATTCTGAAGCTCAGGTGCATCAGGAGAGATATTGGGCTACTCTCAAAAAAATTTTGAGCTTTGTACGTGCTGTAGATTTTGCTAGCCATCGCAGACACACACACAGACAGAGCGTTTTCTTCTTTTATTAGTATAAGACTATATTTACCAAAATTCTACAAAGATTTTTCATGGCCTATTGGCATACTGATTGTATGCAAATAATTGGATGAGTTAGATTTTAGATTCTAAATATTTTGGTTACAATTATTTATACAATTATACACATTTTAACAAGAAACATGATAGAGCTTACCTCAATAACGTAAATGTTTTAATGAATGATCTCATGAAACAGCAATCTGAAAAAAGAGAACAGAAAAATTTATGAACGAATGAAATAATGAAACACTTGAGCTTAATTTCTTATTATATAAGCTGCTAGCACTGATTATGTAGCATAAAAAATACCCATGAAAAATTAAGTAACATTTCAGCTAAAATACAGAAATTCTTTTTAATTTTAGACACAATAAGGATTTGAAATTTGTAGATAAACAAGACTTTTCGCTTTCATTTCAATAATACAGCTACTAGTATCCAATAATCGATTTATAGTACTGTATATAAATAATCTATTAAAACAAGGCATTTTAATTACTTAAAAAATTACCTGCTGAAAGTCTGCGATCAAAGAGCTCATTTTTAAAATAATTCTAAATATTTACTTTTTACATAAATCGTCTGCACTAATAGAAAATTGCCAAATTCGGAAATACAGAAATAAATTATTTTACTGAGCGATTAAAATTAATTCTTATTTTTTGGAGTGTATCAATATTTAGTAGCCACCCTTTAAAATTTTAAGAAATCTAATTTAAATAGAACACAATGCATTGGTACTTAGATCTCGAACACAAATGGCTCCAAAGTATTGCTCGAAAACCGAATTAAAATTTTCCATTAGAAAAAATTAAAATACCATACATTTGGTTCCCGTCCCTTGAGTTACTCCTTATATTTACGTGTTCAATTAATACACTGTATAGTACATTGCAATAAAATATGAACTATATCACAGTACTTTAAATTGAACGATGTATGACACGCTGAAAGTTTTATAATATTTCATTAAAAATTAAACAAAAAGATGCCCCCACTTGGAAAAATATTTTGATTTGGAAGTAGAGTACTGCGTCGAGTCGAATAACTCGATTTTCTTCCGCACACTGGGTCGAATCGAGTCGGGTGCAGGTTAGATTTTAAAAGCTGAACCTATGCTAATTTATAAATAAAATCGACACGCGAATTTGGGTGCCGCTGATTTTTTTTCTTTACAAGTTGGGTTTGATATAATTGTTTCGGTTTCAGATTGAGTTTTTGATTTTTATTCACCGGTTTTCATTAACCAGATTTTTCAAAAATGTGTCCAAAAATATTGTTTGAAATTATGGTAATGAATCGGGCCAGGACTCAGTTTTATCTGAACAAGGGCAGACTCGCAGTTCGGATAATAGCTAATTTCTTTTCATTGCGTTTCAATACAGGTTGAGTTGACTTCGAATTCGATTCATTTTTGATACATATAGGTCAGTTTCGAGTTAGCTTGTTTTACAAAAGAAAGTCTAAAATATTTTTTAGAAGAAAAAAATTGAATGAGCTAACACGTTTCAATTTTTACATAAAAGATAAAATTGATATTAGAGATATCAAACGAAATGACTTGAATCAAACGAAAAAAAAAAAAAAGTTGATCCACAACCAAATCCGAGTCCGTCATAATAATTTTCCTGCGCCACATCCCGATCCGGATCTCAGGTGAAAGAAAATTAATCCACATTATAATGCAATGATGGAAGAGTAATCTTCACTTATGTCTCTAGTATTTTTAAGTGGAAAATTCAATCTATAATCCAATCAATAAAAATAGTTTTCCATGAAAAAATATTTTGGACATTGTTGAGAAATCAGATCAATCTAAACCCGACTCGCAAGTAGCAAAACACAGTCCGATTCCGAACCAATTAAAATCCGACACACATTGAAAAAATAGGTCAGCTCGAACCGATGTGGTATTTTAGTGAATCTGTATCTATTGGTTTGCTGGAATGCGCTGGGACAAACGATCGCATGTAATCAGTTTTGTATCGGATCGGACAATCCGATTTGACACTAATTTTATTCGTTTGGGGTCGATAGGTTTTGAATAGGATTTCGGCTCTTTCGTTTCGGATTCGGAGATGAACCTATATTTTAAAAGAAAGTTCATAATTTATTTTAGATGAAAAATTATGTGCTTGAATAATAATAATTATATAATATAAATGTTACATTTTCTACTTAAAACTAAAATTGAAACTAGATATATAATTGTAGGCAACTTTTCCATTTAAATGTGGATTTCTTTTCCGTGACTCTTAAGTTCTTCTTGAAATTTGACAGGTTCGGATTATATTACGGGTCAATGAAAATTTTTCTGGGGTTTGAGTCGTATTAAAATATAGGATTATCGGATATGATAAACCCACCCAGGATTCTACACTACACAAATAATATATGTAATCAAATTTGGCCACCCTGTCGGGGTAATCATTGCCATCCATCGGGCAAATCTCGGCATCACTCTTGCTTATATTATACATACTGAAATGGACTGCCGGTTTTAAAATTCAATAACAAATATACACTGGTGTGCAAAATTTAAGGACGAGTCCCAAAATGCTAATAGTCAAGGGATTTTCAAGCGATAAGTTTCACGCGAATATTCGAAACAAAGTTAATATAATTCGAATAATTACTATCCCTGCATTACAGATAGTCCATATAACATCTCATTCAGGTCACACATGGTCACAAGAGTCACAGTCACTACGGCGAAACAAAAAATAGGAAATTCCATACGTCTCTTTTATGAGTCTGAAATGACTACTATATGTGACTCCACTGACAGGCCAATGCGACTGCTGTTTTGGTTCGAGTCACCAAGTGACTTTACAATGTCGTTTTATTGAGACTCTCATGTGACTGTCATTTGGAGACTCAATTTCAAAGTCATTGTGAATGTTGCATTATGATAAATCACCAAATAATGTCACATTAAAGTCACATGGTGACTTTCTGTCACAAGACTTTGTCAATTGGTGATAGAGACTCTACTGTGAAGTAACCACTAAGAAAAATGGTGAAGAGTCACCATGTGATTTAAATGGGACATTATTTGGTAATTTACCATAATGCAACGATCACAATGACTTTGAAATTGAGTCTCCAGATGAGAGGTCACACGAGAGTCTCAGTGAAACGACATTGTAAAGTCACTTGGTGACTTGCAACAAAGCAACAGTTACAATGACCTGTCACTGGAGTCATATATACTGTCTGACCGAGATAAGAAAAACCCTGAGTAGGTTTTCTGCTTTCGAAGGTTCCAAAACTTGTAGGGAGGGAACTTCATCCATAGGACAAAAAAAGACTGCTAATTCTAGGAGAGATCGGTTGAATGGGAGAAAAGGAAGTGCCTGACTTCCCTAAAATAAAGTGGACTGTCCCGTTACCTTGGCAATAGGACCGATTGAAAACCAGTTCTAGAGTCTTTCTTATTCGAGCCAGACAGTAGTAGTCATTTGAGATTCATAAAAGAGACGTATGGAATTTCCTATTTTTTGTTTCGCCGTAGTGACTGTGACTCTTGTGACCATGTGTGATCTGAATGAGATGTTATATGGACTATCTGTTATGCAGGGTTAGTAATTATTCGATTTATATTACTTCCTTTTGAATATTCGCGTGAGAATTATTGCTTGAAAATTCCTTGAAAATTGGCATTTTGGGACTCGTCCTTAAAATTTGCACACCAGTGTATACTTACAGCTAACAGAAGTTATTCTTACTAGAAAGTAAATGTATAATGGCAGAATTTATTTTACTACGTTTCCTTGTCTTAGTTCCAACTATATCATATAGATGACACTGAACTTACACTACAAAATACTCACAATAAGCTTGCGATTTCGAAACCTAAACCATATTTTTGACTATCAAAAAATAATCATTATAAAGGATTTAAAAAATAAATAAATAAATAAAATTAAAAAAATAAGCGTGAACTTTGATCCATTTTTGTACCAAGAGATTTCAACCGTTTAAGGAAGCGTGAAACCACCCATCAATAAATGTTGGAACTCAAACAAAAATCGTAATAAAAAAATGCCGACTTTTCAGATTGATTCCCTGCAATTTTAATAGCTGAATAACTTCAACAGCGCTGCCCTTTATTTACTAATGAATTTTAACACAGTCAGTCTATTTTAGAACACTCTGTATATGCATATTATTTCTATATATGTTAGTTCGATATTTTGCTCAAAAGGTATTTCAACGCCCTACTAATAAAATAGATATTGATTTGAAAATAATCTTCAGACTGAATATAAAATATTTAAGAGCTATGTCTCCCATCTCTTTTTTTCTCTTTCTGCACCCTTCTCCCCTGTTATTAAGGCTACTGAAAGTTTATTTATGATAGTTGAAATTTTTTCAACTGTGTAAATAATATTTCTTGAAACCCCAGAAATGCTTTAGAAAATTTTAACAGTATTTTTTCTTTCAAAAACTAATACTCGCAAATTCGAGAGCATGAAAATTATTGCTTTCAAATTTTAATCTTATTTATTTTATTTTAATTATTATTTTTTTTTTTTTTTAGACTTATTTTCTGAATAAAAGCCCCTCTTCAGAAGATGACATTAAGATATTTCGAAAGCTCATTAAAATGACATTTTTCAATGTCAGCCAAATCCGGAAGTAAAGGCAAGCAAACATGTTTATACTATAAAATTCAAAGGATATTATTACCAATTATTTTTTCGGTAATTAAACTTATAGTTTCGAAAAATTCTTCCGAAATTACATATCTAAAAAAATAAAAAATGAGAATAATAAAAACAGCTCTTAATTTTTGTACAAAATCTGCGATAGTGATGTCAATGAAAAACAAGAGCGAAAAATTATGCATCAGGAGTAGATTATGGAGCGTTTTCCAACATTAATAGAAGATTATTAAGAGATTTCATTTTTTCGCAAAGTTGTATGAGGTAATCAGTTTAAAAACACATAACTTAGTAAAAATCCACTTTCAGCAATTGCTGCTAATAACCGGTAATGTGTGCAAATGATTTCGTGAAACTCTGTGATCTATATGATCGATAGAATTTATGTATACCACGTAATACAGTAAAAAATAGATAATTTTAAAAAGTCCTTTCGGCCTGTACCGGAAGGAAACGATAACTTCCCTATTTCTTGATTTTAAGATTTTAGCTAATTTTACTCAAAACACGAAGCTAAAATTCGAGGAACATGATTATAGAAGATACATCCCTAATTTTCGTTAATACTGAATTTGAATGAGAATTTCTACAAATTAGTCAATTGTAGGGCAGTTGCCCTCATTTATGACGATTTATAATTTGTCGCCAATTTTGATAATATTTTGCCACGTGCTGCCAAGCTTGGCGAGAGTTTGATGCTAACAAATAAGAATATTTAGTTTTAAGCGTTTTGAATAGTAATTATTTCAATGAAAGGAAATTTACGAGAAACCACTTTCAATAAAACTAATAAATTAAACCTGTTTATAGAGGAGCCCCTTATTTTTAATCTTCTGTCTTGTTCTAAAATGTTAGACACCCTAAAATTTCAAACTGCTATATCTCAGCCATTTCTAAAATAGAGGCGAGACAAAAAATGCTGCGGAATCGTTATAGATAAAAAATTTAACGGAATAAAATTTTTAGGATTTCTATTTTTTTTTTTAATCTTTTTGCATTTGAAATCTTTAAGTGGCCGCTACTTTCAAAACAAGACGGCGGATGAAGGAAGTTGAACGACGATCTTGATCTAGACCTCGCCAAGTTCTCAGTAGCATCCAAATAGGTTCATAAAAACGAGTGCTATCGCATGACGAAAATCAAATTATATATATAGGGAGAGAGAGGAAGTTCGAGTATTATGGAATGATCAGGTAATATTGAATATTTGGTGCGTACGGCTTTTCAGCCAAGTGTCAAACATTCAAACAATTTCCTAATACTCCCATGATACTTTGTGATGACTTCTGTTTGGATATACCTGTCGTTGCAGTGACACAGTGAAATGAATTATTATTTACATATACACTGCTCAAAACAATTAAAGGATATTGCAGTTTTAGGTGGATTTTGTATCTGGGAAACTTTTTAGCTGATTGATACATGGTCGACAGACATAGTAGATTATATGAAAATAAATTACACATGTTTGGCAAAAAAAAATGCATTTTATTGCACATTTGTGTACAAAAGGAAAAAAACACAATTTGTGCATATGAGAAAAAAAAAAAAGAAAAGGTGTTTTCTACAAAGAAAATCATTTTTAGTAGGCGGTATGGTTTCCAAGGGCGGCCAGCAACGTTGAACACCTTTGAGGCATGGACTCAATGAGGCTATTAATGACGAGTTGGGGTATTCTGCCCCACTCTTCCAGAAGATCTCTTTCCAGTTCTTGGAGAGTTTGTGGGGGTTGTTGGCGGCCAGAAACTCGTCTTCCTAGAGCGTCCCAAACGTGCTCGATTACATTCATGTCTGGAGAACACGCTGGTTATTCCATTCGAACGATTCCTTCCTCGAAAAGGAAATCCTCCACCAGGTTTGCACGATGTGGCTTGCAGTTATCGTCCATTAAATTGAAGTTATCTCCGACTGCTGCAGCGTAAGGGACTACAATAGGTCTGAGGATCTCATCCCTAGGGTACACGACATTTCGGTCCCGCCATTTCGGTCCCGCCGTTTCGGTCCCGCCGTTTCGGTCCCGAGACATTTCGGTCCCTGGACATTTCGGTCCCGAGACATTTCGGTCCCTGGACATTTCGGTCCCTGGACATTTCGGTCCCTGGACATTTCGGTCCCGAGACATTTCGGTCCCTGGACATTTCGGTCCCGAGACATTTCGGTCCCGAGACATTTCGGTCCCTGGCCATTTCGGTCCTTAATCATTTTGGTCTCTTGCCATTTCGGTCCATTGCTATTTCTTTACCGGCCACTTTATAACTTGGTTTCTGATTGATGAAGGCCCACTAAACGCTGTAAGCTCAACATTGTTCGGGTCTTTTTTAATATTTTTTATTCTCCTGCCCCCCTTCCCTCAAATTTTATACAAAGCTGAGTATAATAGTCCAATAAGTTTAATCTATTGTAACTCGTGATAATAAAATCACAGCGAGTTGTAAATTTGATTAAACAATGTTATATAATTTTACACTGTCTTTATTATTATTATTTAACAGAATAAATATTTTAAGTTTTATCATATATTTTTTATATTAGGTATTTTATCTATACTATAAACTATTATTTTTATTGATTAACTTTTATTTTTATTGATTGTTTTCGCACACTTTCTTAGAATCTTTAAATTAGTGATTTCGTAACTAGGCGTGCTATAAAAAATTTTTGTTGAAAAAAAATAAAAATGCTCCAACGACCTTTTTTTATGAAATAATTATTAATTGCATTTTTTTTTTTTTTTTTTTTTTTTTTTTTTTTTACAGTTTTCTTACCTTATGAAGACAATTTTTGTGAGTTAATTTTATTGAAAGTGGGCCTATTTCTTTGTAATAAAATGATTATTTTTTTATTTTATATAATAATGTAACTATTATTTTAAATAATTTTATTTTCGATTTTTAACTGACAAAACTAAGCTTTTTTAATTTATCGTTTATTTATTTATTTCCATTACCTTTTCGCTCCCACTTTCACAGAAAAAAATTGACAATTTTTATTTTAATTTTATTATTAATTGAATAAATAGTTTTAAATTTCAGTAACTTTAAATATAAAATAAATAAACAGGTAAACGATAAGCTTCAGTTTATAACTACTACAAAACATAATGATAAATTGAATATAAGACAGATTATTGAGTTTATGTAAAGTAAAATTCGAAATGCATATTAATAATTTTACCAATTTAATTATATAAAGATTCATTAAATTAAAAATACATAAATTTAATAAAATGTTAATTTGATTTTCATTTTAAAATCACTAACTGTTTTGAGATTTAATTTATAGCAATTATTCATCACCATAAGTTATTATTCAAAATTTTTTATTTATTTCAAAAAGGGAAATTATTATTATTATTATTATTATTTTTTTGAAAAACCAATTAGTAACGTAATAATTAATTAAACATAATAATGCAACACTGTAACAATGCGTAAAAATATTTCTTAACAGGTTTAGGTAACATTATTATCCAGATGCAGATTTTAATTTTTTGAAACAAAGTTATAGTTTACAGTTCGCAAAAATCAATCATATACAAGGTTCGCACACTCCTTAAATTTTTTTAAGGACTCTGGCACCACTATTAAAAATAAGAAAATTTACATTTGATTTTTTAAACACAGAATTCGCAAACACCGCCTTCATTCAAAGATTTTACAATATTTTTGAATATTATTATATACATATATTATTGAGATGCTTTGAAAATAACCTTAAATTTTAGTGGTGGAACTGTGCGAACCCTGATATATTAATTATATTTAAAGAGTAAGAAAAATATGATAAACTAACCAATAAATGAATAAATAACATATTTATTTTGAGAATCCTTATCATTTTTATACATCCTAATGAAGTTAATAACATTATAGTAGCTGAAATTTAAAAAATATGTTTTTTTCATTTTTGCTATAACTTCTATATAGTTCTTGTACTAGATTTTAAACAAGTAATTGATAAATAAGTCACTTAAACAATTAATAGTTAAAATAATTTCGAATCCTTATTAATAAATATGTTTGATAAAAATAATTTAATTTTTGAGAATTTTTTAATTTAACAACATAATTATTAATGCTTTCAAATTTTGTAAGATGATGTTAATCATTTAATAAAATAATGTATAACATTAAGTAAATAACAAATCAAAACCGTGTGCCGAGAATTTTTAAACACTTTTTTTTATGTTGGTGTTCCTATAAAATTGGAAATGTATGGATATAAGTATCAGCTAAGTACTACGTACTACGATTAACCTCTTTTAAGCAAAAATTCTGCATGTCAATCAATTGTCAACGCCCATCTGAACAAATAGTCATCTTTATACAAGATAGTTAGCTTTATTCTTTGTATCTTGATCTTTATACACTTGTCAGATGAAACCCTTATTCTTTACAATGCCCTTTATACTCTGGAGTTCAAATGCGGACGGACCTCCCACATAATCGCTGGCATTTTTTAGAAGAAATATGAATGTTTTGAAAAGAACAGCATTTCTCGGTGCTTTTCATTTCTCTTGTTGTTATCTTCATTTCAAACGCTTTTAGTATCAATTAAACCAGTATAAAAAGTAGAATGAAATATTTTTTATCCTTATTATTACAGCTTATGAATGACATTGAAATATTCAAAACTTATAACATAACTAAATAAGATTGTTAGATAAGTTATTTACCACCTAGACATAATATTTTAAGTTACCTTTTTTAATTTAACTTACTTTGACAGAAGGCTTTTTTTTCATATTTTTTATGAGAGTTTTTATATTTTAATGTTAAAAATAATTATTTTATATAATAATATCAGCTTTAAATGAAATGACAAATTTCAATACGCATTACATTAATAATTTTTTAATTAGTTTCCTTAAGCTGGTTTTAGAAAATTTAACAGATGTGTTGTATAAATGTGATATATGCATAAAAGTATGGCAATATAATTTTTTTGCTGTTGCCGTTGTTTTGGAAAACATTAATAAAAACAGAGAAGTGTCAATATAATAAACATTCTAGATTGTAATAATAACAATAAAAAAAGAACTGTTGTCATGAAAAAATAATTGCTAATAATTCAAGATGTAATTCATTTTTCTAAAATGTAAAAAAAAAAAAAAAAAAAAAATCTTTAAGTTACAAATCATTTTAATAATTATTTCTGATTGTGTCATATATTTATGTAATAAAATAATTGCAATGCTAACTACCTCCACGTGTTGCAATCTGGAAACTCTTTTCTTAATTTAAAAACGGAAAAGTTTAAAAGGAAAATAAATGCTAGTAACCAAAAACAACATATAAAAAATGCCATAAACAAAAAGAGGATTCAATGATAATTTTGGCACAGGGGGTAAAATTCCACCAGATACAGATGTTTTTTATTTATTTCAACATTTTTGCTCTTATGCGGGAAGTGGCGGGGGTGCAAAATAATGAAACACTTATAATTCTGAAAATTGGCTTCAGCGATGAAATCCTTTAATATGCTAAGTGTCAGAATATAAATTCCATATAACAATAACTCTTTCTTTTCTCCTGGCAATTTAAAAGCCTTTGTCTCCCTGGAGAGGAAACATACATCTCAGAAGTTAAAATTTTACAACTATTATGGGGTGTGTTAATATCATAAGTTAATTGGGTTATTTTATAAATTTAGTTATCAGTTTCCAAGTTAACTTCTCCATTTCCTCGTTCAAGAATTCAAAACATTCTGGCAATTTTAAAAAATGCCAGTCATCTGTGAATTTTTTCAGAAATCTCCATCGATTTCTAAATAATTGATCAAGTTTTGGGGTACTTGTTACTTCTAATTAATCGCATTACACTAAAATTTTATGCGACTTTCAGTTAAAAAAACAGTGTTGAATTCAGACACTTTTCTCCGAGAGGGACTTCTGTGGCTCCACTTTTTTACCAATGAAAACACAAAATTTCAAATTTTCCGGGGGGGGGGTAATTGATAGCTCCGGGGGGAATGACATGCCCCTGAATTCAACATAAAGAATGCCATTCATCTGTGAATTTTTTTCAGAAATCTCCATCGATTTCTAAATAATTGATCAAGTTTTGGGGTACTTGTTACTTGTAATTAATCGCATTACACTAAAATTTTATGCGACTTTCAGTTAAAAAACCAGTGTTGAATTCAGACACTTTTCTCCGAGAGGGACTTCTGTGACTCCGGGGGGGGGGGGGATTACACTTTTTTAAAAATGAAAACACAAAATTTCAAATTTTCCGGGGGGGGTAATTGATAGCTCCGGGGGGAATGACCTGCCCCTGAATTCAACATAAAGAATGCCATTCATCTGTGAATTTTTTTCAGAAATCTCCATCAATTTCTAAATAATTGATCAAGTTTTGGGGTACTTGTTACTTCTAATTAATCGCATTACACTAAAATTTTATGCGACTTTCAGTTAAAAAACCAGTGTTGAATTCAGACACTTTTCTCCGGGAGGGACTTCTGTGGCTCCGAGGGAAATTACACTTTTTTATCAATGAAAACACAAAATTTCAAATTTTCCGGGGGGGGGGTAATTGATAGCTCCGGGGGGAATGATTTGCCCCTGAATTCAACACTCTAAAATGTTCCTTATAAAATTATGTCTGATATTTCCCGTGCACAAAATTTCAGCTTGCTGGAGAAGGGACCGAAAAGTCCAGGGACCGAAATGTCTCGGGACCGAAATGACCATGGACCGAAATGTCTCGGGACCGAAATGTCTCGGGACCGAAATGGCCAGGGACCGAAATGTCTTGGGACCGAAATGTCTCGGGACCGAAATGTCTCGGGACCGAAATGTCTTGGGACCGAAACGTCTCGGGACCGAAACGGCGGGACCGAAACGGCGGGACCGAAATGGCGGGACCGAAACGTCCTGCTTCCTCATCCCTATATGGGCGACCAGTCAGAGCTCCATCTCGAATGATGTAGAGGTCAGTTCGCCCGTTGTTGGAGATGCCACCATACACCAACACTCCTCCACCGCCAAATATGACACTTTCGTGCACGAACGCAGGATTATTCCTACTGCCACGGTCCCTCCAGATGAAAATACGCCTATTATCCGGATACACAGAAAAACGGGACTCGTCAGAAAACAGATTGCTTTCCATGCTGTCTCTTTCGGAAATTCTATTCAAAACGCTAACTTTGACAGTATTTTTTTGTATAAAAAAAATGGATAAATCCATTCGATTACATAGTTTCTGAATAAAAACACTTGTTAATCTAATGCATTTTCGAAAAAAAAAATGAATTCTGCAATGTATCAGAAAGCAGCTGCTTTGGATTTGAGAATGAATTTGGATTTGGAATCTTTAATAAAATGATATAGAGCTATTTTCATAAATCAGTTTTTACTATACAGCTTCAAAAGTTACGATGTTTTAACCTTTTTTTCCCTTTTATTCTAAGCCATATTAATTTTTTAATGAATCTTTATTTGAATGTTGAAAGTCTAAGAATCTAAGTAATCATTAATGTTGCTAATGCGTATTTCCTGTAAAATATACAGTAAAATTCTCCCATAGACATATATGCAGTATTTTTAAAAAGAAACTTAATTATATGATAAAAATCTGAATTTTTTAGAAATAGTAGAAATTGCCGGGCCTGTTTTCACTCATTTTTTGTACGTGCCGGGCCGAAAAAAATTTCATACGGGCCGGGCCCGGACGTGGAATTTCCTGCCCGTGCAGACCTCTAACACAGTGTGCCTGTTTTGCAATACAACCCTTGGCACAAAGTTTCCGATCATTGCGTCAACACTACCATCTTTTCTAAGAAAATATTATTTATTTTCACTGCATAAAAATGAAACGATTATTAGCGATAATACATTTGAATTAAATATAATGAACAACAATATGCAACACAGAAAAATCCTTATGCATCAATTTATAAACAGAAAAATTGTGATTGAAATTTAAGCACCAAAGAAAAGATTATCTGATCATGCTTTGATTTGGAAAAAAATAACCGATCACTGTAATTATACATTTCGTAAATTCCCCTTTTTTTTCGGATGACAGTCTAAATTGTTAGTGGAATGGACTCATTAAGATTCTTACATTCATTGGGAGCAACTTCACACGAGCATTCCCTTATAGCTTTACATAGTTCTATGGCATTTGTAATTCGTCGAAAATCGATTTTTCTTTTTAATATATTCCACAGATTTTCGATGGGATTAAGATCCGGACTATTGGGCGGTCACGCCATGGTTTGAATTGGTATATTACCTACATTTTGTAGAATTTTCTTCACTGATTTGGGGCGTTGAGGAGCTGCATTGTCATCTTGAAGTAAGAAGTCATTTTGATCCCCGAACCATTGATCGATGCTAGGAATCAGAAAATAGTCTTAAATGTCAATGTAAAACTGGGAGTTTACTGTACGTAGCCCAACACACAACTTACCAACGCCTTGTGGTGTCATATTGCTCCAAACTGTAAATGAAATGAAAATTTAGTCTTCGTATTGACACATTTATCATTGAACTTCTCACCAACTCTCCCCAAAACAAATGTTCCACAGTCATCACCTGTTCCGAGAGGTAACCGAGATTCATCGGTAAAAACAACTTTATTCCATTATCAAGTGGCCTGTGTACATGTTTTTTACACCTTTGCAAGCATTCTTTTTTATGCTTCTTTCTCAAGTAAGGTTTCGTTTTAGCTTTACACAATTTAAATTCTGCTGCATTTAGACTATTATGTACAATACGGTCGCATACCTTTGCATTATATTTAGACCATTCGGCATAGAGTTGTTTTGAACTTGCTTGCCACTTTCTTTTCGCAATTTCCTCGAGTTTTCTGTGCACGTTAGGCGTTTCGTGGACGTCTACATTGAGGTAAATTTTCTACGCTGTTAGTCAACTATATTTTTTACGAATATCGCATACTATACTTTGAGCACAGTTTAATAAAACAGCCACTTTCCTTTGTGAATTTCTCTCTTACAACAATTTAATAATGCGGATTTTTAAATCGTGAGGCAATTTATTTGCACGAGCCATTGTCCAGCACTTCAGAGCTGCTTTTGATCTCGCATCTGGAAGATTTCTTCTTTTAAATAGGATTCAGATATTGTACGCATGCTCAGGCACTCCTGTCTTTCTTCGATATGCAAATTTCAAGCCTGCTTCCTCAGTGATCGATTACTATTTTCCAACTTCCGTCATGATCGGATATTTTTTTCTCACGAGGAAACTTTTTCGCGTGCCGTATAATTATAAATTATATGATTATTATACTGAATTCACTTTGAATTTATATTTTAATATGTGTTCTTTTATTTGGCATTTTGTAAAACGCCCTATGCTCATGAATCGCAAACTATATGCTTCGAAATGCAAAAATCAGAAACTTGATAACACTGATCAGAAACTTTTTGCTAAGGGTTGTAGATACTATTTAGAAAATGGAAGAGGGAGGAATGGATAAAATACTTGATGTGTACAACGTGGGCCCATGTGGACTGTGTTAAGGCATAAAGAACTGATTATATTTGAAATATATTTAATTTAAAGCAACTTTCCGAAGAATCTGATGGTTTGTAGATTATGTACTACTGCTTACCCATTAAGTAATCTTGGTTATTCTTGCAAATCATGTTTCTTCTTGCAATTTAAATATTCCTTATAGCTGTATTACACATAACTCAATTGGTTCATATTACCCGAAGAGTGTTATTCTTTCTGAAAATCTAAATATTAATAAGTAATTTTTTCTCCCACTTTAAATATATTAAAACTGTGCTAAGAAATAGCCAAAGTTTGTGTTTTACTAACTTTTTAATGTATCTTCATTTTTTTTATTGATTTATATATCAAAATGTAAATGGTATTCCATTATACCCAAACTTCCTCCCTCTATATTATATATATATTACATCAATATTTTTGCACGGGGGATGTTGGAGTCTGGGGGTCATGATCAATAAAAATATACCGATATATATATGTATATATTTTTTTTTTTTGCCTTTTTTTTTGGACGGCTTTAACCACTTAATTGATCAATATCTTTGAAAAAACTTTGAAAAAAAAATGCCTATTTTTTGCGTCTTTTATAGAATTTTTAACCTGCTATCACCGGTTTTTTACAACAGAAATTTTTGCGTTATTGAATTGGGAAAATGCTCGGATTAAATAAAACAAAATTACAATAAAAATTTGCTTGTAAGAATAACAAATCATGATTGGAATATGGATGTCCATACGTGGTACGGGTAAATCATGATTGAAAAAATTAACACATTGCCCGTATGACATACGGGCAAATTATGGAGATGGTTTAAAGGTAGCTCCTTACTCTTTGTGATGGAAGGTACATAAAAAGCTTACAACAGTAGGAAACCCACTTCTTGGTGATGAGAGATAACGATATTTTTTTATCGGTTTTATCCGTAGTGTGGTCAACTCGATTCATCTGCAGCATAAATTTTTTATCGACGTCTCTTGACAACTAATTGCTATTTATATCCGATATTCAATCCGATCTTATCAAACAAGATTGTCTGCGATGCCAATCTATGAAACATTAGCAGTTGATATAGTCGGACAAAGACATTTTTCCTTATTTATTTCTTTTTGCGATGTAATTCATTATTAATTACGCGAAGTTGGGTGATTTTTCTTTTATTGCTTGTTTAAACCTTTCCGGCACGGACAAATCCTATCAGTAAAATGAGAAATTATCAACTGATACCGGAATTTACAAGCAATTTTTTGAGAAATTAGAAACTCCTTAATTTAAGTTTTCACTGTAAAAGCAAAATTTTACTAAAATATCACTGGTGCCGTTTGCAAGTTTAGAATTAAAATTGGGTATCCCGGACTAGGCATAGTGTGCCGGAAAGCGTTAAAATCTAACAAAGGAACATTTACGTAATGTGTGCTTGTTCAGTTCTGAATTTCTCGCTTTTATAGATATTTTACTTATTTATTACCTACTCCACAGTATGAATGGAGTAGGTAGTAAATATTTAAAAACAAAACGGAAATCATAATAGCTTTGCTGAGAGAAATGTCAGTTTTTTTCTTGCAGAAAATCCAGTTAATTTGCGGATGTGTAACGCATTTAACCATTTTGGATTTTATTTATTTTCTTTTTGGAAGTAAAAGAATAATTAAAAAAAAAAAAAAAATAAAATTAGTTATCCAAATGACAAAAATCTTATCTACTGAAATATAAAGAATATAACTATTTTATGTAATATAATTACAATAGCATAGCTGCCAACTTTCAACTAATCTTCCGTAATACCTGGGTTAGTTTGATCCAAGTTAACGTCATTTCAAACCAGAAAATATATTTCGTGAATCTTTATTTATCCTTCCGTCTACCAGACAAAACACCCATTTATCTACGGCAACACCTAATTTTAATTCCAAACTTGCAAACGGCACCAGTAATATTTTAATATAATTTTGCTTTTACAATGAAAGCTTAAATTAAGGAATTCGTAGACAAGTCCTTTATAAATTCCGGTGTCAATCGACAATTTCTCATTTTACCATTGACACCAGAAATATTGCTGTCGGGTCCAATGGACCCGTCTGGTAGACGGAAGGTTATTTAACTTCAGGTTTGTTGTTGGAACATACTTAATTTCATTTCTTTGAAAAAATTCTGGTTCAAAACTCATTAAACCATGGTCAAATTAACCCATGTATTACGGATAATCGATGTCAGGTTGGCACCTATGGAATAGGCTATCTAAGAATTTTTGGATACGTTTGAGAACTCTATTTCAACAGGTATTAAGTAGACATTAATTACATTTCCAGTACTTTTTTCTGCTTTACTTTCTACTAATACATAAGGTAAATGCACCAGTAGTGGGCCACTTAAGGACATTTATTTAATTGTTATTAAAGTATTAGTGAATTAAAATACATATATATATATATATATATATATTTTAGCCTAGTCCTTACCTTTGTGTGTAAGACTAAGCATTCAAATTTCTAAAATATATTCTCAAGAAAAAAATGAAAAATAAAAAATGTTACCTTCCTCTATGCTCCAGTAGTGGGCCATAGTAACTTTCTGATGCTTCAGTAGCCCCCCCCCCTAGAAGTCGGCCACTCCATTATAGACCCTATCAGTGATGACGTCACAGACAACTCAACTCCACATATTAGCCGAAAATGCGTTCCAAACAAACAACAGAGTGAAGAAAGAGATAGAGATGAAGTGCCATGCAGCTACAATTGCAATCGCGAAATCGTTAAAAGTGTCGCAATTCGGCCAAACAATTGTGGCTCGATATGAAAACTTCTCCTAGTTTAGTAAATTCCATTCTTGTTCCACGTTCTTTTCTTTTTTTGAATGATTATATTGCACGTGGTTTTGGCGTTATAGAACATCTCTAAAACACTCTGAACTCTATGTGTTTGTTTGGAACGTATTTGAGGCTGATATGTCGAGTTGAGTTGCCTGTGACGTCACACTGATAGAGTCTATTGAGTTTAATCACTGCCCCCTCAACAATGCCTATTCACTGAGCAGACGACAAACGTGAAACGTCATGAAGTGGAGGCGAAATCATTAACCTTATTGGTTCCACAATCGCCACGAAAGTCAAAACGCGATCGTTGTCAGGGAAACGGCCTCCACTACGTCACAAGCGAGAAGGCATTGTAGAGGAGGCAGTGGTTTAATACATACTGTGCAGAAGTTATAATTTTTTTACATTTCTACACTTAAATATACACAATAATAAAATCATATTTAGAAATTTTGATGATTATGTAAAATAATTTTAGCTTCTCTTTAGTTTTTTCATATAGTCTGTAAAAACACCATTCCAGCTCAAAAACTATGAGAATACTGAAGTTGTCCCTTTGCCTGATAACAGATAAGGGTCCCAGCCAATCAACAATTAGTTTGTTATCTGACAGGGGTGACTAGAAAACTTGTTTTTCAACTTTGAAAACTGGTGGCCCGCTACTGGTACACTTACCCTACATAAGAAGAACGTATCGTGAAAAATACCGACTTCCCTTTTTTCATGGATTTACGCATTTTGGGATGTACTAAAAAAAAAATTAATTCTTTTTTTTTTTTTTTTTTTTTTTTTTTTTTTTTGAGAAAATGCTTTGTGACTCAAATTTTGTGGATGTTCTATCTAAAGAGCTTAATTTCATCGAATGTCCTGTTCTGTTAGACTCCAATGGTTCCGAAAGTGGGGCGTACGCCCCACGGGGGAAATCAGTTTGACTTTTAGGGGGGGGGGGGGGAATTCCAAATTTTTTTACTGAAGCATTCGCTATTAGTTTCTTTTGCTTTTTTTAAAAAGCAATGTTGTAAGCTGGAAATAAACGGAACACAAACAATACAAAGAAAATTATTTTTTTCTTATTTTGTTTTGTTGAATTTGTACGCAATCAAAAATTAAAAACAATTTCATACAGAATAATTATACAAGATTTGACATCTGTTTTTTATAATTAAAAATCTCTATTAATTTTCCGGTTACTCTTGTTTTATACATTTTTTTCGTAGTAGTTTTTTATTATATATAGAGTGAACCTTCTATTTGGTTTCGTTCTGCTTTATGTCATACGGTGAAACATTTACAGATAAAATTGCGTAAAAAGTAATATGTAAATCTGACTGTCTTGTACAGATTTAACCTAAAAGACATTTGAAATATCTAAACAAGGTCCAAGTTTATAAAATATATGAATCTTAAATAGTACTGAAAAGAAAGTGGGTAGGTAGTAAATATTTATCGCTCTAGTGAAGGCACCCACGCAGTAATTAAATGTACATCATGAGATTACGTTTTAAATTTTAGAACCAGATAATACATGGCAGAAAGCTGAAGTTATTGGGAAAGGGAAAACAGGGAAAATGTGTATTGATAAGAAATAATGTTTCTTTAATATTGTTAAAAACAAGAAGCTTGAAATGCTTGTGTATTAGGTTATTCACTGGAAGAAAATTTAATGTCCAATGCTTTTGCACCAACTCTTAATAAAATACAAAAATGAATTATAAAATGCGTCAAATTGTTATAAATTTTAAGATTAGAGTTTCTTCAAGACATTTTATAAAGATAAATATGTAAGCCGTACGATTTTTTATTTTATTTTATTATTATTATTTTTTTTACATGAAGGTAAATCGGAAAATAACGAAACTCTTTAGCACATTGCATTTACAAAATTATGTTAACAACGCGTTATGTTAAAAACACGTCTGACAGAAGATTAACTATTTGATAAGTTAAAGAAAAATGTGAGATTGTAGTTAATGTTAAGATTATTATTACACTTCCACAGTACGAATGAAATTAACCTTTTAAATAATAACAAAAATATGTTGCGCAGAGTCCGGGGGATATCGATATCGTGGTTTTACACATGCTTTGGTGGTGCGTGACTAATAAAAGGTTGGGAACCACACACTGTGTTAGACCACGCCAACTTCATAAGAGGCCTAGGAAGCTCTTGGTAGATAGGACGGATGTCATGACATGATATCACGTTATTTAACTCCAACCCAATCAGCAGAGACAGCTCTTGTTTGTAACGCCCCTTGCTAGGACAACTTTCTCGCGAGATTGAGTCGAGTTCAACTAGGTGGGGAGGCCTACCATATGGCTTGAGCTCAACAAGCACCTAGACAGAGATAACATGATTTGACGCCATGAACTCCGTCCTAATCCCCGCCTTCACAAGAAAAAGTTTCTGTGGCCTCTAATGAAGTTGGCCGTGGTTAAACACTGACATAAATTATTACTGATTAGATTTAGATGCATATCGCCCAACAGGTAGTTCTGGTATGTTGTGTATTTTGCGATTTCCGTGTTAGCTGTATTGTGTGTAGCATTTATGGAATTTAATATCTAAATTGTTTATTAAAAAATTATGTTGATTCAATTTTGGCTTTGTTTGATCCAGAGGAGTGCTGATAGCTGCTATGCCATTTTATATTATGAACGTGACAGCTTATCTCAGTTTTTATTAACCCTTTCCGGCTCACTACTCTTTAAAGTTGGAATTTAAAGAAAAAAAATTAGGCAATCTATTTAGGCCTAGAGAAGTACACAGGTATTGTTTTGTAAAGATTGCACTAACCATTTTAATTATACAGTTGTTGCCGAAGTGGTAACCTCCCATAAGTAAAGCATTGATAAGCGCAGTGAGAAGCACATTGCTGTGAAACGCGTATTACAATAAAACATTTTACCTATTATTTAAAAAAGGTAGAGTTTGATCTTTGTGTTGCTGCCATCTAGAACTCATAAGAAAGATTTAAAGTAGCCATTAGAGTAGCTTTTGAAATATTCACGGAGTTTTTGTGTCTCTAAATAGGGAGAACTTTAGGTGTTGCCGACCCGGCAACACTGCGGTTAAAGGGTTAAATAGAAATGCTTCAAATTTCGATATTTTAAGTTGTGCAGTATATACTTCGTAATTGTTATTGTGTAATCGCTCTATTTAAACAAATACTATATTAGAATAATGTAAATATCAGAAGAAAGTTTTGAGATATGCTAAATCATGCTACTTTGTCCTAAAAAACTGATTATATGCTTAATACAGAACTCCTGGTGACTTTTATCTATTCTATGTTTGGTAAAAAAAAAAAAAGTTTAAAAAATATAAAATGTTTTTAGTTCACTAAAGTCCGTTTCCGCAGCTAATCATAAACGTGGTATCTAAGTATAGTTAAGTAGCTATGTGTCACTAGATGAGACTGCATACAGTGCCACCTAGTGCAAAATACCGTAGTCAACGTTCCTATCTCAAATACGGTACGAGATATGGGAAAAAAGTGAATCACAAAGGGGTAGAGCATCATCGATTTAATACGGAAATACACCTTGTAAACATGAATGCCAAAAACAGAACGCTTAAAATGGGCATTTATTTGTTCGTGATTTCCGAAACTGTGACCTTACAAAAATTGAACGAAAGGAGAAAATATCACCTTACGGATGAAAACTGAGCCCGCATCACGGCATGAGGCAATAATGTCATGAACCAGATAGAAGCCCTGCTAAAATTCTTCGCAGCTATATTGTGGCTGGATGAGGCACGTTTTTTGTGGAATTAAATGTTCAATAGGCAGAACACATATTACTGGTTGCTGTAAAATCTGAAATTTTCTACCGACGTTCAACATCAAATGATGTTTTCGATTAATGTTTGGTGTGGAATTTACAATAACAGTCTAACCCACCCAGTATTTTACCAGGGCACGTTAATAGGCGCACGATATTTAGAACTTCTGCGGAAAGTAATGATAAACTTTGTTGAAAACTTTTCGATTCTTTAAATCTGGAATATATAGTTCGAACATGACGAGGAATTTGCTCACAAGACAGCACCAATAAAGCAGTACCTATAGGAGGAATTCGGGGGACAAATAATCTGGTATGGTAGTTTCGTAGAGTGTCCTACACGTTTACCTGGATTTTTTTGCGGAGATAGCTGATAGAACAGGTGTATAAAATCCTCCGCCAACAGTGCAGGATATGAAACGACGCATTACTGATGGTTGTGCAAATCTGTCATCTGATATGCTACAACGTGTTCAACGTGAAGTTCAGACAAGGGTCCAGTGGTGGAATGTAGCTGACGGAGAAAGCTTTGAACATCGCAAATAAAGGTATCTTGTGATAATTAGTTGTTCTTTTTCTTTCTAAGATCGTTTTGTCACGTCACAGCGTAGTAAATCACTAAGAAATATGCTTTCAAAGCTTTTTTGTTTTTAGCATTCCTGTTCACACGGTGTTTTTTCGTACTAAATCGATGATGCTCTACATCTGTGTAATCCTCTTTTTTCCCATATATCGTACCGTTTTCGAGATAGGAACGCTAAATCCACCTTTTTGCACCAGGTGGCACTGTAAGTGGTCTTGTCTAACAGCTGATAGCCACTTTTGTATACCTAGACACCCCTCTTATGACTATAGCTACAGTTGTTCGGTAGTTAAGAGGGTGAACACGGACTTTAGTGGGCACCTTGTATATTGAGTGAAATGAAATAAAACAACTATTAAATTCTCGGAGTCACTTTGTTTAGAAAAATACTGTTTTTTTTTCAAAGGTGAGCTTAATTTCATCTATACATGTATGCATTATTTATACAAAGAGTTTGAAAGCATTTTAGCACTCATTTCCGTGCCTGTATTCATGAAAAATACTAAAAATACACAGATGACTTTTTACTGTTGGAAAATTTTGAAGTTAAATAAAATTTAAAGTATCGTAACTCAGTAAGTTTGGTTTTAAACAAATGGAATTTTCACTGTTTTACTTGCCAGGGCACGGAGAGTTTTTTTTTAAATATAACTCATATCTATATTTATTTAACTATGAGAATTTCATACTTTAATACCAAGGAGCAAATTGTAAAACAAATACCATATCTAAAAGTTATAGTTAATTTCCAAACGTTTTGAAATTGGAAATATGTAAACCTGAATCATTACGACAGCAGAATTATTGGTTTATCCCGTCAGTACGATCAAATTTCCTGCCAATTGATCACTTAAGTTTTGCAATTATTGATTTTAGCTTATTGGTATCACTATCGATTGTAGCGTTTGAGAATGAATTGTTACAATTGTTATTTTATATGATGCCAATTATTTTATCGATGTTTAAATTTTCGAGAAAAATCCATCACTACCTTTCAGCAACTACCGATCACACTAGAATAAATCTGAGATTTCCAGGTTACAGAAATTGGTGAAAACAATCATACATATTATATTATTTCTAAAACTTACATCAGGGTTCGTACGGATCATGGAATTTCCCAGAAGAGTTACTAGTATTTTTTTTATATTTTAAAAAATCTAAAATAAACAAGGCAAATTTTCACTTTCTTTTAAGAGAGATTTCCTATGAGAAACCACTGGTGACTGGTGCCGAAAAAATTTCTGGCCTGCAAAATTCCAGGAGGCTTACAAATCAATGCCATAGCTAAGGGGATGCTACGGGAGCTCAGCCCCCCCCCCCCCCCTAAGGTCCTAAAACATACGTTCCATAAATACAAATAAAATTCAGTTCAAAAATCTAATTTAGTTTTGAGGCCTTTTCACAGTTTTGCAGAAATATTAAATTGTAACTAAAGTCAGTGTTTCAACACTCGCTCATGAAGCTAACATGATGTTCAATATCGCACTAGATATGTATTCGAATTTTTCATCATATGATTATCTTCTTAGCGGAAAATGTAGTTATTGCAACAGTTTAATAAGAAATATAGTACCTAAAGTGTAACTATGAACTAATTTATCTTTTTTGTTTCTTAGGGAGAGAGAGATAGAGAAAATATGAGCCCCTGGTACAAATTCTGTACATACTTTTTTTAGTACGTTTGTAATTATGTAAATACGTACCGCCTATAGTTGTCGTTCAGTCCGTCCGTCTGCATTTAACAACGCAAAAACTACCCAACCGTATCGTTTGAAATTAAAAATGTGTAATTCTTACATAATTTTGTCGAGTCATTTCAAATTTTATAAAAATCGGATGCATAGATCAAATACTGAGATAATCAAAAGTATTCCGTTACATTACGGTCAATGGGGAAGAAAGTTTGAAATGCATTTTAATCTTTTGAAATTTAAAATGCATAAGTCTTACATAATTTTGTTGAGTCATTTCAAATTTTATGAAAATCGGATGCATAGATCAATTACAGGGACAATCAAAAGTATTCCGTTATATTACGGTCAATGGGAAAAAATAGTTTCAAGTGCATTTTAATGGTGTTACACTCTTTCGAACATAATAAAATTGATATGCATCTTTAAAGTACATATTATAACATACATTTTGCATAATCTGTGGTGCAAAAGAACATTTTTTATTGATTTACAAGGCCGTACAAAAATATTCCATTACATAATGATATAGGAAGAACATTGCTTGGTGCGTATTTTAATTGTAATTAACTATTTACAATTTTATGAGATTAATATACGAGGTGATATTTTTAAAGCTTCGTTATCGTACGAACGCACCTCATTTTCTACGCCTCACGTGCAATTTCCAACTTGTTTTTCTCAGCACATACTTCAGGCGCAGCCAGGGCCCAATTATGACTATTTGGGGCCCTGGGCAGAGATAAATTAGGGGGCCCCTTTCGAATTATTGCAATGTTATTCAAATAGAACTTATTGTGATTCATATGTGTATGTGTAAGACACAAACATATTTTCACACTTTGGACCATAAATCGATAAAAAATTCTTAGATACGTCAATTGTAAATTAAATACTATAATTAATACAAGCACACTTCTTTTACCTTAGTGCAGAACAAAACTTTTTTATAACTTAAGCAATTTGTTTTATTGCTTTAAGATGAATTTAATAACTTCAACATATGAAAAAGTTGGAATTGGAAAAAGAAAGTAAATATTTTTATAATTTAATATATGGATTTGGGGGCCCCCTTAAGGTCTGGGGCCCATGGGCAAAGTCCCGATTTACCCATGCGGTAATAAGGGCTTGGGCGCAGCGATGAATGGGGAATTTTTCGAAAGGTTCTGCAAGTGGCTTTTGATATAGTATACTTATACTCGGTTAAAACACGTTGTTTTATTTTTAGGTAGATTTCGTATGAAATACTACCTATTACATTCTCTCCCATGTTGGAATTTCTGAAAATTTTTTGCAGATCTACACCGATCATGACTCCTAGACCCCAAAACTATCATCAGTAAAAAAGTTTATCTATCTATCTATGTATCTATCTATCTATCTATCGGTGTATATCACTTTCTTCTGGACACGATAACTTCCATAATTATGATCAGATCTTCTTCAAACTTTTACATAAAATCAAGGGGCATAAAATCTCGGTCGAGTTCGTTAATGGGCAAAATCGGACCAAGGGGGTGGAAATAGGGAGGGTTTTTGTGAAAACCGAAAAAACGCGATAACTTCTTAATTACAATAGACATCGAATCAGTTTAAAATTTATATTACTTCTCAAAAACGGACTAAAAGCTTATGCATTACAGATTTTTGGTAAAGTTAAAAATGGGCTCAAGGGGCGAAAAATACAGGGTTTTGGGGAGAAAAAAAAATCATAACTTCGTCAATTCTTAAGATATCAAATCCAACTGAATTTTTTATAAATGTACTCAACATTATCTAAAACTTTTGTGTTTACAAGTTTTTGATAGGGCCAAATTTTACCAATGAAAAATATTAAAAAAGAAAATAAAAAGGGGGGAGAAAAAGTAAAAAAATCCATAACTTACTCAACTCTTAAGCAATCAAATATAATTAAATTTATTTTACATCTTAATAATATCTACAACTTTTATATTGACAAGTTTTTCATAGGACCAATTCTTATAGCAAAAATAAATTAAACAAAAATTGGAGTTGGAGAAAAAAAACCTCAAATCTAAACTGCTTATATTCTGATTCATTTTTAAATTCATTTTTGATTTTAAACGCATACAAATGGCAGATCCATTTTTTTAGGAACTATATAATGTGACGTATTGGTGAGTGTTTTGATAAAGGCAAAATATATTTCAAAAAAGGCTGCCAAAAAGGGTACTTAGAACAGAATTTCCCGAAGTAATAGTGGTTGAAAAATTGAGGAAGTATAACAAATTGTGTTTTTTCTGAGTCATTTTTAAATCAATTTTTGTTCTCAAACGCATCAAATTTACAGATCTTCTTATTTAGGAACTGTATAGTAGAACGGATTAGCCAGTTTTTTTTTTTTTTTTTTTTTTTTTTTTTTTTTTTCAAAAAAGGCTGCCAAAATGTACTTCGCACAAAATTTCCCAAAGCGTTCATAATTAAAGAATTGAGGATGTACTGAAATAACAAATTGGTTATTTTATGACTCATTTTTAAATTTAATTTTATTCTCAAACGCATTCAATTGCCAGTTTTTGTTATTCAGAAACTATATAATCTGCGTATTCATCAATTTTTTTTTTATAAAGGCTAAATATATATTTTTTAAAAAGCTGTCAAAATGGGCACTTCGCAAAAAAAAAAAAAAAAAAAAAAAAAAAAAAAAAAAAAAAAAAAAAATCCCAAAGCGATAATGATTAAAGAATTGAGGATGCATTCAAATAACAAATTGGTTATTTTATGTCTTATTTTTAAATTCAATTGACAATTATTTATTATTTAGGAACTGTGTAATGGGTCGTATTGGTCAGTTTTTTGATAAAGGCTAAATATATATTTAAAAAAAGCTGTCAAAGTGGGCACTTTGCACAAAATTTCCCAAAACGATCTTGATTAAAGAATTGTGGATGTATTCAAATAACAAATTGGTTATTTTATGACTCATTTTTAAATTCAATTTTGCTCTCAAACGCATTCAATTGACAGTTTTTTTTTTATTATTTAGGAATTATATAATGTGCGTATTGGTCGATTTTTTAATAAAGTCAGAATATATTTCAAAATATGTTTTCAAAGAGGGCATTGGAGCCGAATTTCGTTTAAGATGATTTTGATAAAATCATTTCTTATAGAAAAATGAAATAATTTTTTTTTTTCAAAAGCGGCCAAATAATGTAGTTAAACTGGTTTTATCGCTAATAATATTTTATTTTTTGTTGTTGAAATGAAAACTCTTCGAAATCTACCTTCGCCTATAGGCCAAGCCGATAGGGATTTTTTTAAAATGCAGTTGATCAAAAATTAATGAAAACATATCAGCAAATAATCTTTAAGATTGCGGGAGAAATCCTCGCACGGCTCTACCTTTTTTTTTCTTCTTCTCATTATTATTTAATTAATAACTCTAATAGATTTGTTTACATTCAATATATTTTTGGTTTATTTTTACCCACTAACAATACTAAAAATCATATATATACAGGGTGTTTCGCTACCAGACCGACAAACTTTGAGGGATGATAGTAGACATGAAGACAAACATTATTAAATAGGTAACCATGGGGCGCAAACGTCTTCCGTAGGAGCTAGGAGCCATTAAAATTTAAGGTGCAAAATTTCAAACGATTATAAAAAACGAAAAAAAGGATGGATTCGTTTGCGGTTTTCTCTAAAATCATTCTTTATATCACGATTTACTTGTAAAAAATTTTCAACGGTTACGTTCAAAAATTGTCGATAGAGGGCGCTTTAGACTTTAGAGTAACGGACAACTAATTTTTAACCTTATCTTGTGCATAGGGTTGAAATTATTTTAAAGTTTAGACTTTAACTTAAATTTTAATCCCAAAATCGGAAACAATGGGATCAGGTAACTACCGAAAATTAAACTGTGAACAGAGGGGGGGATTTTAAACACTCATAAACATTATACAAACTGTTCGATTTTGTTGCGGTTTGCGTGTAGATCATTCCCGTAGTAATTATTTTATTCAAAATGATTTACAACTCTTGTGTCTCCATTTTTTGATAGAGGGCGCTTCCGACACATCTCCGATATTTCAATGGCATTACTCCTGGGTGTTTTACTACCAGATCAACATACTTTCAGGAAGTGTTAGGGATGCAAAGCGACTCGGAATCACATAGGAATGTAACGTTGAAAATGCATTTTTAACGAGCTATGGTTAAAAAAAGCAGGTAAAAACACAACAGAAATAGGTAGTGAAACAGCAACACGTTAATGTGGTAGAAAACAATTTAGTTAAAGGTTTTACTACAAATGGTGTCTGAAATTACGGTCAGAAGTAGTCAGGACTGCTTGACAGCAGCGTCGCATGCGATTCCTCACGCTTTGGAAGATTCCTGGCATCTCGGATATCATTCTGGCAGCTACAGAAATTCGAGCTGAGGGGTCTTCCACTGACGGTACGGGAGTCTCATACATTCAACTTTTCATTTGATCCCAGCAGAAGAAGTCCATACAGATTCAGATTCAGATTGAGCTGGGTGGGGGGGGGGGGGCTACTAATTGGTTTGAGCTCAACTAGCCCCACCCAGCAATGTTTATTTTAAAAATACAGAACAATTATACAGTAATAAAATAAAAGTAGGTAACAAAAAGTAATTGATATAATGAAGTAGGTGCCACGATCTGGCAGGCCAACGAACCGGGCAACCATTACCTTTCCACCGCTGTCCATATGTTACGTTGAGATGTTTGCGAACATCATTGGTAAAATGCGGAGGAGGCCCATCGTGCTATAGAGTGGCGCAACAATAGAGGAACATGTGCTTTTACCAGAAGTTCGACAGAACGTGTTGTAGAAATATCAAGGTACTTTTTTCTCTGCTTCTTTTAACCCTAACTCGTAAAAAAGGCATTTTCGACGTTACATTATAATATGATTCCGTGTCATCTTTGCATCCCTAACACTTCCTGGAAGTATGTTGGTATGGTAGTAAAACACACCTAGGAGTAATGCCATTGAAATTTCGGAGATGTGTCGGAAGCGCTCTCTATGAAAAAATGGGGACACCAATGCTGTACGTCATTTCGAATAAAATTATTACCAAGGGAATGACCTACACGCAAACCGCAACAAAATCGATTAGTTTGTCAAATGTTTATGAGCGTTCAAAATCCCCTCCTCTGTTCACAGTTCAATTTTCGCTAATTACCCGATAACAATGTTTCCGATTTTGGGCTTAAAATTTAAGTTAAAGTCTAAACTTTAGAATAATTTCAACCCCATGCACAAAATAAGGGTAAAAAGTAGTTGTTTGTTACTCTAAAGTCTAAAGCGCCCTCTATCGACAATTTTTGAACGTAACCGTTAAAAAATTTTTACAAACAAAACGTGATATAAAAAATGATTTTAGCGAAAACCGCAAACGAATCCACCCTTTTTTTCGTTTTTTATAATCGTTTGAAATTTTGCACCTTAAACTTTAATGGCCCCTAGTTCTTACGGAAGACGTTTACGCCCCATGGTTTCCTATTTAATAATGATTGTCTTCATGACTACTATCACCCCTCAAAGTTTGTCGGTCTGGTAGCGAAACACCCTGTATATATGATATAAATAGTAATAATGTGTTTAAATAGCTATTTGAAATATATTAAAAGCGATATTTCATAGGTGCCAACTTTGACGTTTTTTCCTATCACTGTCTTTAATAAGAAAATTTTGCCTAATTTAATCCAATGTTTTCAATGATGGAATAAGACAAATTTCTCTGTTAACCCTTTCAGGGGTGCCGTTTGCAGTCTGTGAAAGGTTCATTTTAATCCTCAAACTGGCAAATAGAATTTGTAAATCTTTAATACAATTTCGATCTCATAATATACATTGTAAAAAATAAAAATACGTGTGGCACTCGGGGACTGCCACGGTAAAGCTATTGCATAGCATTTTTTATCAACTTATGCAATTATAATTATTTATTATTTTTTTTATTTATGCATTTTTTTAAATATTCAATTTATCGGAATTAAATGTACTGTAATTGTAAAGGTTTGGGTGTTTTATCTTATTATTATCATTATTATTTTCTAAGGTGTACGCTCTTTAGCATTAGATATTTATAATATAGTTTACTTACGAAAAAAGAAAGAGAGAAATAGTAAACACGATAAAAAACAATCTCTTTAATTCATAGTTTTGATAAGTTAAAATTTTTAAGAACAAAATCTATTTATCTTCTTAAAATTCTAACCATCCTCGTTGGTGTTTCACCCTCGTGAATAGAGATGGCAGCACCAAACTAGTAAATATGTTGCAGTCGGAGTTTTCTGTTTTAGAATTATTTCAATTAGATTTTAAAATTTCTTGTATTTATTTAATTACGAGAAATTTTAAAATCTAATTGAAATAATTCTAAAACAGAAAACTCCGACTATAGTTAGTTTAATTTGATTAGATTATTTTTTGTCTTTGATATTAATGCAAGTTTTTTCTTTTTCTTTGATATTAATTCAAGTCACACTTTTTGAGCGTGATGACCGATAAGAAAACATTTTTTTTTCTTTTATTGAATAAATGAGAAATCTGCCGAAATGCCGAAGCCTGCCGAACTGAAACGGCGTTAGCCGGAGTGTTAGGTTTTTTTCTCGTTACGGAATTTCTAGATTCGGTATGCAATAGCTTAAAAATGTGTTACTTTACACCAAAAGTAGTGTGGAAAAACAGCACCAATAAATTGGAGTAATAAACTACTAGCATTCGACTGATATAAACAAACAGCACTTTTGTGACAACTTAGTTGCCACCATTTTTGGTGTAGAGTGACACTAGTACTTATTTAGTGTACTTTAATAGCAAAATAAAACATAATTTAAAGATTATATTTTAATTTTAATGCAGCCATAATTTTAAATGAATAGTTTCAGGCCAAGAGGTTGCTAGGTCTCCTTTTAATTTTATAAAATTAGACAATTTATTATAAAGTACATTTTAAACATATTATTAGTTGGTAACCAACGAAATTTTCTATATATTTATATTTTAACAGCAAAATTAAACATAATTTAATGCAGCCATAATTTAAAAAAAAAATAGTTTGAAGCAAAGAGACTGTGTAACTTCCTTTTATTTTAACATACATTTTAAACATATTATTAGTTGGTAAACAACAAAATATCCTACATTTACATGCTTAAAAATATCCTTTTCATAGGTTAATAATGCATCCAATAAGCTAAAAAATATATAATAACGAATTTTTTTATGAAAATATTTTTTGTTAGAGATCGGACAAAACCCATGGTCAATACTTTTGTAACAAAAATTATAATTATTCGTTACTATCATTATCACTTTAATTTGGAGTTTCTAGTTTTCTTAAGAAAATAAAATTCTTAAGAACAAATATAAGCTACATATGATATTAAATTACTTCACAGTTATACAATTTAATGCATAACATAAAAAATGCTTAACTATGCCAGGTAACAAATAAACAAAGCTGTATAAAAAAATAGTTGATTGCAACTATTATACTAAAGGCATACCTCTCATTAAATTCGGCCATGTCGCCATTGTTCTTAAAATGACAGTGTACTACTTTAAAACTGTTCGGAAAGAAATCCAAAAATTGCGGGCAGCCAAAAAAAAAAAAAAAAAAAAAAAAGTCTTTCCGGCAGTACCTGGGGGAAGAGGTAGCTTTCACATATCTTATTTATTTATTTATTTATTTATTTATTTATTTAAAATTAATTTATATTATTCAAGCATACAAAGCTGAAATATAAGCTCAAATTAGTGTTACATAAGACTGAATACTAATTTTTTTTCAATACTGAATATTAATGGGTATTTTTAGAAATTAGTCATTTTTATTCATACTGGTTTTATTTTATGTGATTTACAGGGTCGCCAAATTTCACGATATCATGAAGTGCATGTAATTTTAAAATAATATGATGGATAAAAAAATTAACTTGGTCGAAATCTTAATTCATGTGTACATGCATACTCACATCCAAATCGATTAATATATACGAGTGCTGTCGCGGGCAAATTGCTTTTCTAAAAAATGTCACCCACATTAGAAATTTAAACTGCTATATCTCAGACGTTTTTTAAGGTAAAGACAAAGCAAAAAATACTCCGAAATTCATTATTGAGATCGAACACTTTAGAAAGAACTTTTTTTCAATTTCTAATTTTTTGTTTATACATCATTATACATTTAAAAGATTTTTGACAAAATTAAATGGCTGCCATTTTGAAACAAGTTGGCGGATAAAGTTGGCCCGTGAATTCGGTCAAGATATTGGTATGTAATATGTGCACACAGATTTATATAAAATCAGTTTATAAATATGCGTATTATCGCGTTACAAATTTCAGAAAATGTCAGCCACAATGGAAATTGAAAGTGATATAACTCAGCCATTTTTCAAGATATAGATGAAACAAAAAATGTTCTGGAATCTTTGCATCAAGTTTCAAATACACAAAAGAAAAATCTTTTACAATTTTCTACTTTTTTGCACCTAATTTTAAAATTTAATTTTCTTTTTTGGAAATTTAATAGTCCGCCATTTTGAAACAAGAGAAACTGGTCAACGAATTCGGTTCAGATATCGGTATGTATTATCTACGCACCAAGTTGCATCCAAATCGGTTTTTAAATACGCGTATTATCACGTGACGAAAATCAGATCATTTCAAAAAATGTGAGCAACACTAGAAATTAAAAGTGCTATAACTCAGCTATTTTTCAGATACAGACGAAAGAAAAAATGCTCTGAAATCTTTGTATCAAGGTCAAATGCATAAAAGAAAAATCTTTTTCAGTTTCGCTCTTTTTTGTAACTAATTTTAAATTTTAAATTAAAAAAAATTACATCCAAATTGATTCATAAATAGGCGTGTTATCACGTGACAAAAAATCAGATCGTTTCAAAATGTCAGCCATACTAGAAATTCAAAGTGCTATAACTCACCCATTTTTTAAGCTACAGACGAAACAAAAAAGTGTTCTGGAATCCTTGTTTTATGTTCTAACACATAAAAGAAAAATATGTTTCAACTTTTAATTTTTTCGCATTAAATTTAAAATTTAATTTTTTTTAAATTTTTTAAATGACCCCCATTTTGAAACAAGATGGCGAATGGAACTGGTCAACGAACTCGGTTCAGACATTGGTATGTACTATGTACGCACCAAGTTACACCCAAATCGGTTTATAAATACACGTGCTATCACGTGACGAAAATAGATCATTTCAAAAAACGTGAGCAACACTAGAAATTAAAAGTGCTATAACTCAGCTATTCTTTAAGATACAGACGAAACAAAAAATGCTCTGGAATCTTTGTACAAAGGTCAAATGCTTAAAAGATAAGTCTTTTTCAGTTTCTCACTTTTTTGTACCTAATTTTAAATTTTAAATTAAAAAAATTAAATGGCCGCCATTTTGAAACAAAATGACGGATGGAACTGGTTAACGAACTCGGTCCAGAACATAGTATGTACTATGTACACACCAAGGTACATCCAAATTGATTCATCAATACGCGTGTTATCACGTGACAAAAATCAGATCGTTTCAAAATGTCAGCCATACTAGAAATTCAAAGTGCTATAACTCAGTCATTTTTTAAGATATAGACAAAATAAAAAGTGTTCTGGAATCGATGTTTTAAGTTCTAATACATAAAAGAAAAATATTTCCCAACTTTTAAATTTTTCGCATTTAATTTTAAATTTAAAATTTTAAAAAAAAAATTTATATGGCCGCCATTTTGAAACAAGATGGCGGATGATGCTGGCCAACAAACACGATCGAGACATTTGTATGTACTATGTACATATCAAGTTTTATTCGAATCGGTTCATAAACACGATAGTTACAGCATGACAAAAATCAGATATATATATGGATATATATATATATATATATATATATATATATATATATATATGTCAGCATTTGAACGGAGGGTGGTTTTGGGGTCTGGGGGTCATGATCGGTGAAAATATACCAAAATTTTCCGGAAGTGCTTTCCTCCGGACGGCTACAATAGGTAGCTTTTTACTTTTTGTAATAGAAGCTACCTAAAGTTTTTTTTTTTTTTTTTTTTTTTTTTTTTCAGAAAAAATTGTTTAACCCTCTAATGTTCATGGTAGTATATGTGCTACCACCAGTGTTTCCAATTTAATGGATTTTTTAACTCAGAAATTCCATATTCACACCAGAAATTTAAATTTGTATTTTTTGCTTTATTTAACATCAGAAAATTCGTAATTAAATGAAGTAAAATTTTTATTAAAGTTTTCTGGCGTAGATTCAGATAATCTAAATTATGAAATATCTAGAACGTATTCTACCCTGGGTAATAGAGGGTTGAATCTCGAAAATATATTGATTTCTGGAGATAAATGAGCTATAAATCGCAAATTAAATGCTATTGAATTTTAGGAAGTGGTTATATTATATATTCGTAAATTTTCTTCCTAGACCAAGAAGTGCTATCTTTTTTTACAGTTTAGATGATGTAATGAAAGTGAAACCAGTGAAAATTGAACCTGTCTATTAACCTTTTACACTCGAGAGGTGTCACAAACACCGGTTAGTGCCTGTTGTCAGGTGTACCTCCTAAAACGGGACGCTAAATGCTTTGGGCACCACGAATATCTTATATTTTATTTCGCTTTCTTTTATCACAGATTTTTCGGCATTAGATAAGAAGAAAAAATTAGTTTAAAATACTGGTGTTCATAGCATTTGGAGTACCCATTTACGCGGTACACTAATGGTCAGTGAAAACCATGTCTCAAGTGCAAAGGGTTAAGAAATCATGCCTTATAAACGGAAAACTTCATGGTACCACCGAAATAAATACGATTTGATTTCAATAGATCCTGTACTGCAAAGACAGAAACTTTTTTAAAATGGATGTTTTCCCGGTCCAATACGATTATGTATTAGTGGGGTTTATTGTATATATAGGCTTTATCATACGATCGTGCCCCTTTCAAAATATTATTAAAAATATATTAATATCAGAGTGCGATTTCACTTATACGGTTTATTAAAAAATGGATTTTTATACGAAAAGAAAAAAAAATAGTTCAAACAAATAAATGAATCAGATCAAGTTTCAAAAACTTATAAAGGTTTAAGAAATTGTCGTATCGGAGTGCGGTTTACACATTAAGATTTGTTAAAGAGTGGAGTTTTTCAAGAATGACGGAAAAATACTTCAGAGATTCTCAAAGTATACTTCATAAGCAATACATTCATAAGTACACTCAGAAGTAATACATTCATAAGCACACTCAGAAGTAATACATTCATAAGTACACTCATAAGTAATACACTTGAAAAACTCATTAATTTAACATGTAACCATACAGGAGCGCAGTTTGTACAGTCGTAGAAAAAAAAAAAAAAAAAGGTAAACACTCCCTACTACCACTTTAAAAAATTATCATAGAAGAATGCTACTGGTACCAAACGATTGAAAATAAAGTCTACTTTCAAAAGATGTGTGTGAAATTTGATTTGGGGGCCATTACATATTAAAACGAACCCTAACTTTATTTTTTCAATAGCAGTACCCAATTCTGACAGCATAAATGAACTCTACACCCTTCAATTAGCCTAATAACAAATTTTCATGCAACTCGTACGATAAGTTTCTGAGAAATAAATTATTTTAAAAAGAGCACATTTTAGGGACTGTATCCAATTTTAAGTTCGGCGCTCGATTGTTGACCCTTCTCGATCAATAGGCGCCACTCAAACAGTCATTGAAGACTGCTAGATTACAGGATATCATAAGAAGTTTCACAATATCTAGTAACTTTTATCGCAGACAGCCCCTTAAACCACCATTTTTCTGTTTTTAAACATAATTTCAAAACTTCTTGAAAGAAAAATTTTAAATATCCAGAAAGCAAAACTTAATAAATCTAAATAAAAAAAAAAGTTTAAATTTATAATTGTTTAGAACATTAATTTCATTATTCATGTCATAAAATAATAAAAATTGCAAATTCAATGTATTTATGTTTGGATATTTTAGTATTATTGCTACATAAAAAAATAGCACATTAGGAGAATAATTTCAGGAGATATTAATAAAAATATGAAAATGTAATTTAACATTAGAAGCACTAAATTTTGAATGTTTATAATTCAAAACCTTATTATTCAAAAGACTTGAAATTTGATGTCTAGGCATAGTTTGAACCAAAGATTTGAAATAACTTGTTACAATTGAGTATTACCAAAGAAAAAAAAATGAAGTTTGGTTTCGTTTTAATATGTAGATGGCCCCTTATACAAATTTTATATGCATTATTTAAAAATAGGCTTCTTTTCAATCGTTCGGTACTAATAATTTTCTTTTACGCTAATTTGTTGATGAGTTAAGAAGGGGGGGTGCTTTTATCCCCCACTACTGTATCACAAAGCTTAGCAAAAGGTCGCAATTGTTGTAGCAAAAAATAGTTCAAAGAAAATTTGAAATATTTTTGCCGTTTATCACAAAAATCAAGCAATTTGAGGAGTTTTAACCCATTACCCGCTGGTGTTGCGTTCACATAAAGGTAAAAATAAATACACTTATTTCAGTTATTTATATTACCATCATTATTTTTTTTTTAATTAAAAAATTGGACAGAGTTAAAAGGCATAAATTTTAAAATCATATAAAAAGAAAATTATCTTTTGGAATTTATGGTGGAAAACGACGTTTAGCTAATAACTTGAAAGTTTTAGCCTTATAATTTTGGTGGTTAATGAGTTAACCCATTGAGGGGCAAAGCACTTCTACTCTTAAAATGCAGAAATCATTGATTGACATCAGAATTTAAAATCAAAGTTATTTCAAAAAAGATAAAAGCTTTTCTTTACGTACTTGATGAAATTAAAATTTTCCTTTCAAAATTCTGGTGTTGATGTGACGTTTCTTAATTAAAATTAAGTGGTATATATTTTATACCACCGCCCTTCAAGGGATTAAAGAGAAAACCATTAATTTTACACGAAAACTTTTTAATTTTTTACGAATTTTTTAAATATTTATGGACACTATATAACAAAGTAAGATGGGTAGCTGGTATATGAAAATGAAAATTTAAAGTTAGAGCAAGGACAAGCTAAATAAACTGACAACATTAGATAAAACGGGATCGAGTAAGTTTAAAATGGTATTTATTGTAGTAAAGCCTGACAAAGCGAAACTTGTATGTAGGAATAGCCGAACAAAAATTTGGAAAAGAGTACAATACTGCTAGAAAAGATGGTACATTAAACTTCATTCTAGGTTCAATAGTTAAAAAATAAAAAATCGTTTTATAAAAAATGGATCAATTCCCACCCTGCCAGCCACTCCTACATTAAACTTTCAATTCTGGCCAATACTTCCTGAAGAAGACTTAAATAAGACAGGAAGTAACAGTGTTCTCTAATCCCAGCGTGTCAGAGATGTCCCGATTTACGTGGGACGTTCTGATTTTCAAGGATATAGAGACACATCCCACCCAGGGCTAGAGAATATAAATATAATAAATTTAAATGTGTATAAATTTAAATACTGAAATCCAAGCATTTAAATATTTCTTTAATTTTAAAAAGTGTGAAATTTCAAAAAAGTTGTTACGTATTTATGAAAAATAATTCTCATTAATATATAATTTTTTCTTTTAACTCATTCAAGAGTAACATTGATCATGAAAGTCAATAGTCATCATAATAACCCAACGCCCGAAATAGTGACAAATATAAATATTTCAAGTATCATTTTAATATTTTTATGCAAAATAAACTCAATACGTTTAAATCCCATTTCTTTGTGCTGGCTCCTTCAGCGAGCGTGAAAATGACTACGTCATCACGGTCAACTTCCTGTTTCACTCTCTGAGGCTCGATGACTTAGCCCTTCTTTTCTCTAGCCCTGCATCCCACCACTTACGAATCCAATCAGCTCCCTCAACTTTCTTTGTTCTAATTTTTCTCAATAAACGTCTCGCTCTAGCAGTCACGTAAAATACTTCATTTTCTTATATAGTAAATTATCTTAATGTTTATTTTATGAAATAATTTTTTGTCGTCTTTGATAATGATGCGCTTGATTTCAGTAACTGCTTACGTTTAAAAAGTCGATTTGCTACAAAATAGATAAAAAAAAAAAAAAAAAAAAAAAAAAAAAAAATAGGGTTGTTATTCTTACCTTTCTGTTTCCAAAACCACCCTCATTTTGTTTTTACATCAATTAAAAAGGAAGACACAACATTAAAAAGATTAAATGTGTTCTTACAATAACATTATAGCTTTAATTTTTTCTCAAAATGTTTTTCGAAAGAAATCTGCATCATTATCATGATACCTCAAATAATAATCAAAATAATTTAATGAAAACAGGATGCTTTAGGTGTTATTACCAGTGGATAAAACATTTGAGGTAGGCGTAATAACGTAAATTGAAGCGGATAATCCGCGGATAAAATATAGATCTGGAATTTATTCGAGACACGGTGAATATTTGATTTCAAATAGAAGTAAATAAATTTTCTGGATCTAAACATTTTTTGCTAGATCCAGGAATTATACACAGGAAATTGCGGTATTTTTATATGAACGTTTTGCTCGAAACAAGTAACCTTTAACAAAAATAAAAGCGAGTTAAAGAGAAAAACAATCTTTATCTTCCTGTTTTCTGCCAATCCTGCATTGTTACACACAATAAAGTATGACATTAGTCGGTTTATGCCAAACCCGAACCTAAAAATTCTATTTGAAGTTAAGCAGAACCGAACACGATATATTTGCCTTGAACCATATTTTAATAAAATTATGAAAACATTCTGAAATTTCAATTCTAGTACCATATTCTAATATTCTTTTTAAAATTAAATCACTATTTACAATAATATTAAAAACAATAATAAAATAGCTGCCTGTGGAAAACTTGAATTATTATTTATTATTGTTTTTTTCATTCTCTTGCTATAGATTCAGTTGAAGTAATAAGTCAAAACATATTAGATTAAACGCAATTAAAATGATAATGTAATGTTACCATAATTGCTATTAAAATAGCAATCAAAGTACGTAAGTAACTTACGTACACACGTATATACGTAACACAAATAAAGTAAGAAAAGGTAGCAAACAGCCATTTCGAACGGCTGTTTGCTACCTTTTCTTACTTTATTTGTGCATTTATAATCGTTGGTTTTTTATCTTTAAACATAATTGCTATGTACAAATGTGCATATAATTCAAAATTAAAAATAAAATTTTTCAAAATTGGAAAAGTATTAGAAAATCTCCTTCATCATTTTCTTTTTTAATGCTTCAAAAAAGGATGTTCAGGAAACACTCAGTGAGTATTGAGAAACAGAACATTCGATAAAAGTTGGTGAACATTAAATCTTTTGTAAGCATTCATGCATTTATTTGATGTTTCTTCTAAGAACCCTAGAAATAAATTAAAAAAAAAAAAAAACTATAAAAACATTATTCTCAATGTAGTTCTAGAAAAGTAATTTATTTATCTAAAGTTGTATTATGGATTTTTTATAAACTTGAAAATCTATTGAACTAAAATCATTGAAGGGCTGTGTCCAAATATAGTAGTACGTGCAATATTGTGTAATGTTATATGGACACTAATCAATAGATATATGGATTACAGCCTCTCATCTTTTTGCTTCATTTTGGGAACAACTCATTTTAAGCTTATTCTATCGATGATAATATTCAGAATTTTCAATCTAAGGTTTTGAGACGTTTACAAAAGTTGCTTTATAGATTTATCTAATACTTTATGCATATTATATTTTGATTGTATTCGTCATGCGCAGCGGAACATTATTTAGTAAACCTACTTATTGTTCATAGAGTTTTTATTATTTTTTAACTTTTATTACAGGGTGTTGTGTACAATATTGTTTGTCATATTTTCCGAAAAGAACATTTTTTTTATATTAAGAACTCTGCAAATTAGAAACCAAAAACTTGGCAAAATGTGGGACTGTTTTTATGAAATATTTAATTTCTCTACGAGTACATATGTTGTCCTCATAAAAATAAACACAGTTTATTACAATACACCACTTAATCATAATCTACAGTTTGAAAGCATTTGCTACTTTAGTTTAACAAGGTTATCAAAAATATATTCGTTTTTTTTCATTTTGTGACTGTCTCCTATGGAGTTTCGGGAAAAAAATCCTCCGAAAATATATGATCTGCACTATTCTATTTACACACCTGGAGTTTCAGGATAATTCGTCGTGCATTTTTGCGCCATCTGAGAAGCTATATACATCAAAATGCAAAAAACATCAATTCATGTCAAGGACTAACTAGATCTAAAATGTGATGAAAATCCGTTCATTCGTTATTTAGATATAGCTGTTGCGCAAATCGCAAAAAAATGCAGCATAGCAGCGCCACCTGTTAGGCTATATGCACCAAAAATTAATTAGATTCAGTTTATATCAAGGTCAAACTAAATCTAAAGTTTTGTGGAATTCCGTGCATTTGTTCTTGAGATAGAACGGTCAGAAATTTTTTTCGTATACAGACACACAGAGTGACAGACGCGCACACAGACAGATATTTCTTAAAAACCATGAAATCGTGTTAAAAACCTTCTAAAATATATAAATCCATCAAAAACGGGAAGTCAAAATTTTTCACGAATCTAATACTCTCTTCTTGTAAAGTTACAAAAGAAAGTAAAAATGTAAAATCGATTCTGCCCGTAAGATCGGTCTTTAGATTCGATTTCGATCTTTAGATTCGATGTCGATCTTTAGATTCGATTTCGATTTTTTTTTCTCTCTCTAAGCTAAATCAGTGTTGAATGCAGGTATTTTTCGGCGACTCCGGAGGAAGGCATCATGTTTTACAGCTCTGTAAGAGAGGGGGAATCGCAATTTGTGCATTAAAAAGCATCTAATAGCTTTTTTTTTTTTTTTTGGGGGGGGGGGGGTAATCCCCTGCGGGTCACCCCATTAATTCGACACTAGGTTAAATCGTTATATTTTTGTTTAGAAGTCCAGTTATTTGAAGTATTAGTTTATTATGTTTTATTTTTCACGCTCGTCTCTTCTAATCCCCCCCCCCTTCCGCGTCAGTTTTAACTTACAGGGCCGTCCGAAATATGCATACAGTTTTAAAAATGTTCAATTCTCGGTCTATTTTATTTTAGATCCACATTTTAAATCCTTGACAAAAGATAAATAAAGGGTCGCCTTTCCGCCCGTTTGGGGTTTATCTGCGCCCCGCCGGGGGCATATTTTTTTGTTTCTTCAAAAGAAACAAAAACAATTTTGAAGGGGGGTGCACCCTCCCCCAATATACACCTTAAAATTTCTCTCATTTAATTTTCTACCATTTTTAACTTAAAAGTTTAAGCTACATGGCACCCCCAGAGCTGTTGACCCCCCCCCCCCCCCCCTGTCGATCACTCACCTAATTTTGCTTATTTCTTCACTTTATTTCAATTTTTAAAAGGCTATAACTTTGCTTCTATAGGAGTTACAGTGATGAGAAAAATTCTAGTATAGCTAACCATTTCTCGCCGTTCTTTTTGCTATTCCAGTTTCTCGGTTTTCCCTATAGGACTTTTTTTTGGGGGGGGGGGCAGAGGGGTTTTTTCTCATTTCTTGATACAATATGTCTATTGAAAGTTTATGCTTCATATATTACAAATCTAGCATAAGAAATTTTCTCCCATCATTTCAGGTCACGTTACGGACCCATAATGTGTTAAAATTTTAATTTTTCAAACTTCTTCGAAAACAATCAAACAAACAACAACAACAAAAAAATGATACATATCAGCGAAACTGGGGTTCGAAACCGCAATCGTTTGATTGCACACGTAATCCTTAAGCTTATTGGCCACCGAGTACTCAGCATAATTCTTTAGATTGTCATCTTTAAATTTGTAATATCTTCTGAATGGAATGTCCGATTCGAATAATTCAAAAAGTAATCTACAGATATTGTAACAGGCATTAATACAAAATGATTTATTTGGATAAGGATTAAGGTATCGATAGTATGGTCTAATTTTGGTTGGTGTATTTATCGCGTTTTAAAATGTAAGAAAGTAGTTATAGTGAGTTACCTACAATAGCTGGACATATGGTTTCGCGCGTTTTTTTTTTTAGATATTAATATATTCTTTAATATTATAGAACCTTTTTTTATTCATTTAAAAGTATTTCCTGGTGATTCAAAATTATATATCCTAACGATTCAAAAAATACACACGTAATTGTTCAAGGTTTCACTTCTATCGGCACTCTCAGAGTGCCACTATTTTGTTTTTCATGTTCGCCCGTCCTACCGCCCCCCCCCATTCCTCACCAATCTTAACTTACAGGTTCGTTCAAATTATGATTGCGATTTTAAAAAAGGTCTAATCCTCGTTCTATTTTGTTATAAATCCATATTTTGAAACCTCAACAAAAGATACATTTGGGCCGGAGTCGCCCTTCTGTCCGTTTGGGATTTACCTTGCCCCACTGGGTGGGGGGCTTTTTTTTTTTTCTTCCACACCATCTCATGTAACATATCGTTATAAAGCTTTTATCTCCTCGTTTTTTTCTGTTACTACCCCTCTCTCCACCTAGTTACATGCTCTTGGCACTTTTTATAGTTTCAAAGAGTGCATGTTCCCCGCGGACCACACCATGAATTCAACACTAACAAGGGCACCACCAAACATGGTGCTCACAGATTTTGATGATTTCAAAGTATGTTGTAGGGGTCACACCACTAATTATTCAGCTGAAAGGGATTTTTCAAATGGGCCTTAGTTTTTGAGAAATTGGGGGTCAAAGTTTAGCGCTCATTTCAAATAGCCGTTCGTATTCCAAACAGATTGTGGTTGGGTGGCGCTGCGGTAACGTTCGAGACTCCAGACCCCGGAGTTAGCAGGTTCAACCCCAAGTTAGAGCTTTTTTTTTTTCCTTTCTTTATATACTTTTTTACACGTTGCATATTTAAAGCAGAATTGGGAATTCTACAAGCTTTGAACTTTTTAATATTTTCTTAATAATTTAAATTTATATTTTCGAATGTATTTCATAAAAATGTATTTTTTGTGCAATTTTTAAACTAATATTTTTATTGACAAAACTGCAAAACTAATTTATGCCTAGAACTCCTTTTTATTATTATGTAATTTCTTTTTTTATGAAGCACAATTCTGAAATAATAATTTTTCTTTTTTCTATCGCCTTTTTTGTGGAATTTTTTAAATAAAAATTTATCCTTTTTTGTATAAATTATATAAAATAATTTTCAGGTGCAATTTCTCAACACTTATAGGATTAGTTAATTCAAATAATGCATATCTTCGAAAGTGTAATAAAATATTAATGCAGCAGTGCTAAAATATTATCCAAATTTTTACTGATCTTTAAATACATTCATCTCTAATGTTCAACCTAAACATTATCTATCGTTTGCACAAATAAGAAATGACAGATTACATTAAAAAATTATATATACATTTTTATTTTAACAAACTAAAACACTATTCATAAAAAAATGTAAACTAGATCGGAAAAATCGTCTGCTAATGATTTTAATAAGATTTACGATACATAAAAAAAATACATATGTGTTTATTTTATTCGTCTGCTTTTATTTGCTCGGTAAATACGCAAAAATAGAAATTCTTTTTACTAATGTCATTTAGCTTCTTTTGCAGACAAATAAAAGATTTACAATATTGGTATGAAGGCGAAATTACGAATGCATTAAAATATTGCGAGACGTTGTTACAAAATGTTAATCTGCTTACAAATTCTCTACCGCATGATATTTCCTGTGCTTCTATTGCTATGGCTGAAGAATTTCATTATTCAATATTAAAAATATTAGATGATCGACAAATTATTGAAGCAGATGAATTGATATTGAATGAAGAATATGAATTAAATGAATTTACAAAGGTATTAATTTTTTTACTTAGCAGTACACTATCTACCAAAAAGTATTTGTACACTTTCAGTTTTTGACATTTTGTCAAATATTTAAAAATATACTGGTCGGACTCTTCTGGAACTTCAGAAATATAAAGATTATGTTTCACTTTATATTTATTTACATTCATTTGTTAAGCCGGTAATTAGGGGGCCGGCAAAAAAACAAAGAATAATAGAAATATTTGGGATCGCCCTGTACATGAAAATGCACGAAACGACTTATCGCTTTAGAATACAAATATATGAATAGAGTAGAATATGTACACTAATTTTTGTGAGAATAGCATGTATATTTATGACGATAGAGCGATTTTTTTGAAAAATTCAAAAAATTCTGGTATGTTTTTTGTTTATATCATGCTGGGTTTTTGACCAAATTTAACGCAAATTTCAGAAAAATTGGCAAAATGCAGTAGAAAAAATGTAGCGCAATTGGAATATAAATATATTAAATATTTTATGAAATATGAGTAGTTGTATAAAATAATTTTTATCTGCGCATGCGCGAACTAGAAAAACATTTTTTTTACATCATTTAATAGTCAATTCTATGGAGTGACTTATAAAAAAAATCCAATCAAATATCGTGAAAATTCAAAAAGATATCATTATTTTAGTGAGATGTTTTTACTCTGCTCTCTAAAAACGGCTGAATCTTAAGGGATTTTCCACAAATTGACATTTTTTAATAACTGACTTTAAAAAAAAAACTAGTATTGAATTAATACAATATCTAATACAATATTGCTGCTAATAAGTACTTGACAATTGTGATAGAAAAGAAAAAGAGCTTTATTCGCATTCAGGGCCAAAACTAAGAGAGGGGGGGGGGGGGGAGAAGGGCATGTGCTCCGGGCGCTAGGATGAAAGTGTTCCAAATGTATCTTTCGTTTGGCGATTTTTTTCATGGCTATGCTTAGCATAATATTGTTAAAATTATTATATCTGGGCTATGCTAAAGCATAAAAAAATCTAATGATGATGGATTAAGGTCCCTGCCCCTACCCGCGAAGATGCTCACGAGCTAATGCTGTTCCTATGGGGATGCATTTTTCTAACTCTTTTGCATTTGGACATTTTTAAATAATATGTTTTGCATTGGATAGCGGAAGTCCTTTTCAAGATCGCTCCGTGATTACTTTTTCAATTTTGGCGTAGATATTTTTATAATGTTTCTTTCACTTCCAAAAGCGGTTCTGAAAGTGAAACTAACTTTATAAAAAATATCTATGACTCAAATCGAAAAAGTAGTCAAGGAGCGATTTTGAGAGGGACTTCCGCTATCCAATGCAAAAAAAAAAAAAAAAAAAAACTCCCCACAGGAATAAAATTAGCTCAGCAGTGTCTTCGCGGGCAGGGACAAGGGCCTTAAAGATCCTGTTGAAAGTAGAATTTTTTTGATTCGGTTTAAAGTATCAAATTGGAGTATTTTAATAAAGCAGAATACGTTATTTTATATTACATATTTTAAGTTTTAAAATAAGTCGGCTATTAATAAATTGGAGAAATTTTCTTTGTAAATATACTTTGCGAAGGAGGGGGAAAGGGGTACCTTCAAAATCCACGTTTGCCTCGGGAAAAAAAGACTGGTTTTGGCCCTGTTCACATTTAATAATTTGTAGATCCTCCTCGAGAGGCAATTACAGCTGCGACTCTCCTGGGCATGCTCTCAACTAGTCCTTGTATTACATTTAATGGTATTTCATTCCACTCTGTTTGCACAAGGCAGATAAGATCTTTTACTGATTTTGGGCGTGTGTCACCCGCCTTAATTCGACGATCCAACTCGTCCCAGAGGTTCTCTATTGGGTTCAGGTCTGGGCTCTGGGCAGGCCACTCGAGTCGATGCACTCCATTATCAGCATACCAATCCATGCTGGACCTCGCTACATGGCAGCTTGCGTTGTCATCCTGGAAATAACATGGGTCCAATCCATAGTATTGCCACAACGTAGGAAGTATACTGTTGTCCAGTATATTACAGTAGGCATCGGCATTGAGCTTACCATGAATTGGGACCAAGGGTCATAGTCTGAACCAGGAAAAACAACCCCAGAACATAATTCCCCCTCCGCCAAATTTAACTGTGGGCACAATACATTCTGGTAGGAGGCGTTCTCCAGGCAGACGCCAGACTCAGACCCTACCATCAGAACGGTAGAGGGTGAACCTTGATTCATCACTCCAGAGAACCTGTTTCCATTGCTGTACAGTCCATTGCTGGCGTGTTTTGCACCAACTTAACCGAGCTGCGCGGTTGGACTTGGTGTTTAAAGGCTTATGGGCGGCAGCACGGCCATAAAAATTAAGCAGATGAGCTTCCTTACGGATGGTATTCATGGAAACAACACATGCTGAAGCTTGTTGAAATTCTTGGCGTATGTGTAACATTGGTTGGTTGCGGTTCTTCCGAATTTCTCTAGACAGAACCCGTCGGTCTCTATCTCCCAGTTTCGTCGGTCTGCCTACTCTGGCCACATTCTGACAATCACCATTCAGCTTCCATTTTCTAATCACATAAGCCACAATCGTTTTGGGGTAATTAAGCTCGCTAGATATGTCGATTAAAGATCGGCCATTTCGGTGGTACCCGATGATCACACCTTTCTCAAAATCAGACAGCTCTGTTCTTCTTGGCATCATGCATGCGATTGATGTCAGTGTTGTTTTCGACACCACATTTAACAGTGGAGAACTTGACGTATTTCAGGATCGCAGATATCGGCATTTGCATAAGAGCCATTATCAATTATGTATCAATGGGTAGATTTGACACAAATGCTTCGATTTTTTATAATTATTTTTATCCTGAAATAGGTTCGTTCTGGTAATTATCTAAGAAAAGAAGTAAATCACCAGTAAAAAACGTAAATGGAGATTTGGCAATTTGCGTAAAATCTGACGTCATTCAACTGCTTTCAGAGACCAACACTCTCAAAAAAACTTCCGTCTTTTCACAGAAAATGCACTGGCAGCACTGCTGCCAGAAATTGTCTGTATATTGACGATTTTCTGTTTATTTTTTTCTCTGTCAAAAGAGGAAAAATATCCGTCACTTGAAATAAGTTTGAAAAAAATCAATGCGGAAGAGGCGGGGATCGAACCAAGGACCCCAGGATTACCAGACCAACGCTAATCCACGGCGCTACGGCTGCTCATGACGATTGTGCGTTAAAATAGAACTCTTCATTTCATATGGTGTGGGTTGGTGTATTTCGTTAAAAAGCTTTTAATTATGCAGTTAATCTCGGAAAGATTTCATCTTTAATGAAACTGTGGCTGGGTTTTTTTTACGTTTAGTATTAATATAGTATAAAAATGTGAATTTTAAATATATTACGTAGAATGTTAGAGAAAAAACATGGATGTTCTATTTGTGAGAATTTTTGAACGAATAAAGAAAGTAATTGTTATTTATTTTTAAATTCGAAAACATTTTTGTCTTTTAAAACTAAATTAGACATTTTAATCAATAGAATATTTTTGTTTTTCATTTTAAAAATAAATTCGAACTTATTACTAACAGACCCAATGCGCATGCGTGCTGGATAGAAACGGAAACTTTTCCTCATTTTTCGACGCTCGGAATGAACTCACAGAACAAATACGTTTTCTGGGAGAATAGAAATTATTTGTGAAAAAATAACGATAACTTAGTGTATATTGACGAATTTTTCTGACAGTGAATTGAAAATCAGTTCACTCCTATCCACAATAACTTTCTGAATTTCCACGAAATTCGATCGGATTTTTTTATGGGTAGCTCCATAGAGTTGAATATTAAATTATGTAAAATGATAAATTTTATCGTTCACGCATACGCTGATTAAAAAATATTTCATACAAATACTCATATTTTAGAAAACTTTTAATATATTTATATTTCAATAGCACCTTATTCTTTCTACTACATTTTGCGAATTTTTCTGAATGTGGCTTTATATTTGGTTGAAAATATTGCATGACATAGAACATTTTAGAAAATATTTAATATATTTATATTTCAATGAATTTTGGTGAACTCCCCCCCCCCCCTCCCTTCTCTTCTTTGCAAAGCATCTGCAAAAGTATTTGCAAAGAAAACTTTTCTAATTTATTAATAGCCGACTTATTTTAAAACTTAAAATATGTAATATTGATTAAAGTAGTCTGCTTTGCTTTAAAAAAATGATACCTTAAAATCGTGAAACCGAATCAAAACGAAAAAAAAAAAAAAAAAAAAAAATCTGCTTTATGCCATCATCATTAGATTCTTCTATGCTTTGGTATAGGAGAAATGCTTTGAATGGGACGATTTTGACAATATCATGCTAAACATAGACATGGAAAAAATCGCCAAACAAAATGTACATTTGGGACACTTTCATCCTAGCGCCCGGGGCACATGCCCTTTTCCCCCAACCCTCTCTTAGTTTTGGCCCTGAATGTGAATAAAGCTCTTTTTCTTTTCTATCACAATTGTCAAGTACTTATTAGCAGCAATATTGTATTAGATATTGTATTAATTCAATACTAGTTTTTTTTTTAAAGTCAGTTATTAAAAAATGTCAATTTGTGGAGAATCCCTTAAGATTCAGCCGTTTTTAGAGAGCAGAGTAAAAACATCTCACTAAAATAATGATATCTTTTTGAATTTTCACGATATTTGATTGGATTTTTTTTATAAGTCACTCCATAGAATTGACTATTAAATGATGTAAAAAAAATGTTTTTCTAGTTCGCGCATGCGCAGATAAAAATTATTTTATACAACTACTCATATTTCATAAAATATTTAATATAGTTATATTCCAATTGCGCTACATTTTTTCTACTGCATTTTTCCAATTTTTCTGAAATTTGCGTTAAATTTGGTCAAAAACCCAGCATGATATAAACAAAAAACATACCAGAATTTTTTGAATTTTTCAAAAGAAATTATAAATATACATGCTATTCTCACAAAAATTAGTGTACATATTCTACTGTATTCATATATTTGTATTCTAAAGCGATAAGTCGTTTCGTGCATTTTCATGTACAGGGCGATCCCAAATATTTCTATTATTCTTTGTTTTTTTGCCGGCCCCCTAATTACCCGCTTAACAAATGAATGTAAATAAATATAAAGTGAAACATAATCTTTATATTTCTGAAGTTCCAGAAGAATCCAACCAGTATATTTTTAAATATTTGACAAAATGTCAAAAACTGAAAGTGTACAAATACTTTTTGGTAGATAGTGTATATGTATATAGATGTATTTATACGTTATACTTCATTCCGAAGTAAAAATTTAAAAAATGAACTATCCCCATAAGAAAATAGTTATAAGTTCAAAGCTTGTAGAATTCCCAATTCTGCTTTAAATATGCAACGTATAAAAAAGTATATAAAGAAAGGAAAAAAAAAAAAAGCTCTAACTTGGGGTTGAACCCGCCAACTCCGGGTCTGGAGTCTCGAACGTTACCGCAGTGCCACTCAGCCACAATCTGTTTGCAATACGAACGGCTATTTGAAATGAGCGCTAAACTTTGACCCCCCCAATTTCTCAAAAACTAAGGCCCATTTGAAAAAACCCTTTCAGCTGAATAATTAGTGGTGTGACCCCTACAACATACTTTGAAATCATCAAAATCTGTGAGCACCATGTTTGGTGGTGCCCTTGTAAGTTAAACACTATATTTTTGTTTAGAAGCTCAGTTATTTGCGTTATTAGTTAATTATTTTTTTTCAAGTTCGTCCGTTCTAATCCTTCGCCCCCCCCCCCTTCTTCGCCAATCTTTACTAAATGGGCCGTTCAAAGTATGCATGCAATTTTTAAAATGTCCAATTCTCGTTCTATTTTATTGTAAATCCTCATTTTGAAACTTCGACAAAAGATACATTTGGGCTATGGTCGCCTTTCCGTCAAGAGTGGGGGTTACCTGCCCCCTTGGGAATGGGGCATATTTTTTGTTCTTCCAAACTATCTCGTGTAACATTTGGTTGGCATTAAAAAAAAAGTTTTCTTTGTCTATACTCCTTGTTCCCCATCCTAGTTACACTCTCTTGGCACTCTTTATACTCGGTTTAATGCCAAGTTACTCAGTGTTGTTATTAGTTGAGTTATGTCTCTCGAATTTTTCAAAATTTTTGTGTAAGTGACAACCATAAGTGACAATCATTTTAAAATTTAAAATTCTTATTATCCGACTCTAAAATCTGCAATAGCTTAATTCCATGCCTCCCTAAATGGAGGCGGTAATTACGGTCCTGCTGATTGTATAAGTTTTGGAATTAGTAATTTGGATCTTCTCTGTGTGAACCTGAATATCGAAATATCGATTCTAGTATCGGTTCTAGAAATGAGAAATCGATTCTTATTATGATCGATGTTGTTTTATACGATATCGATTTTAATCGATTCTCAAAATTTCCAGAATCGCCCATCACTACGAGTACGATTCAGAATTTGAGCTCAAAATTTAAGTTTAAATCCAAGCTTCTGAAAGCATTTAAAAAGCTTTTGCAAGCATTTAATTAGAACCAAAAAATAATGGTTAAAATGAATTGTTGGTTACTCTGATATTTAAGGCGCCCTCTAACGGAATTTTTTGAAATTTATCTTTAAAATTTATTTTCAAGAAGACACTGACTTAAAGAATAGTTTTATTTTAAACCGAAAACGAATCGACAAATTTTTCCTTTTTCTATAATTATTTTAAATTTGAACCTCCCCCTCCCCCTTAAATACAGTTCAGTTTGTGCTACTTAACCACTCCCTACTATTCAGATTTGGAGCTCAAAATTTAAGTTTAAATCTAACCTTCCGAAAACATTTAATGAGATGCAAAAAATAATGGCAAGAAATAGTTGTTCGTTACTTCAAAGTCTAAAGCGCCCTCTATCGACATTTTTTTTAAATTTATCTTTATAATTTATTTTTAAGAAAATACCAACATAAAGAATAGTTTTAGTGAAAACCGCAAATCAATGAACTAATTTTTCCGTTTTTTAAAATCATTTGAAATTTGAATCCTCCGAACACAGTTCAATTTGTGCTATTTAACTACTCCCAACTTTCAGATTTTGAGCACAAAATTTAAGTTTGAGTTTATGCTTACGAAAACATTTAATGAGATGCAAAAAATACTGGCAAAAATAGTTGTTCGTTACTCCAAAGTCTAAAGCGCCCTCTATCGGCATTTTTTAAAAATTTATCTTTATAATTTAATTTCAAGAAAATGCTGGCATTAAAGAATAATTTTAGTGAAAACCGCAAATCAATCGACCGATTTTTCCGTTTTTTATGTTTATTTGAAATTTTGGTCCCTAAACTTTAATGGCGGCTATCTCCTTTGGAAAACATTTGGGACCCTTGGTCTCCTATTTAATATTGTTTGTGTTGATGTGTATTATCACCCCTCTTTTATTGTAAAAAAATTTAGAATCACCCTGTATATATATATATATATATATATATATATATATATATATATATACATATATATAACAATATGATTTTGAATGTATCAACGAATATCGATACTGTTTATTTTCATACTTTAACAAATTTCATTATCTATACTAATTTTATATTGCAAGATAACACAATTCATCTACAAAAAGTCGGTATACCACAAGGTGGTACATTTAGTTTATTATCAGACTTATATCATTATGAGCGTAAATATACGAATAATAAAATATATTTATACGAATTTTTGATGATATAATTTTACTTGCCACAGAAAATACCAATATATCTTAATTTCCAGTAAATTATCCAACTAATTTAAAAATTACAAAAAACCTCTTTCCTAACAATACCATCAATTCTTTAGACTTTAAAATTATATACTTAAAATTATATACTTAAAAGAAAAAAAATTAATAACTGATATATATGACAAATGGTACGAATTTAATTTTAAAGTCAATACATTTACTAATTTGAAATCCTGTCTTCATAATTCTATATAGCGTAATGTAATCCTTAATCATTTATATAGAATAAAATGTTTATGTTCTTCTCATCTTAATGCAAATATTAAAAAGCTAATTTATGATGCATTAAATAATGGTTTACCTAAAAAGTTCATATATTCTTTAATGTACAATTAGTAATTACATGATCTTAAAAGTAATTAACACATTACTTAAAAATGTCTAATAAATATTAAAACTTAAAAAAAAAATAAATTAAAGATGTATATATATATATATATATATATAACAGGCTGGCTGGGTGGGTAGATGTTAGAGTACGGAGGAGGCTGGTTTTGTCTGGATAATACGCAATAGTTAATTTAAACTGAGGGGGGAGAGGCATTTGCTAAATTGCAATTCGTTTTATACTGGCTATTCAATTAACGCATATGTATGGATAATTGTATAGTTATATCAATTAAACCTATTAATATAATTTAATTAATTTCTATGATTAACTTGTATTTAATTTTTAACAATTTGGATATTTCTAAGTGTATAAAATGTGTATATTAATTATCTAATTTATTCCTTATTTCCTCTTATATTAAGATATTGAGTTTAGGGTAGTATTGTCAAATTAAATGATTTTCTGCTACATTTTTTAACGGTAAACTATAGTGTATGATATTTTTTTTTCTGATTTTATTTTTTTTTCTTTATTTTTCTATCCTATTTAATAATATTATTATGATTTATTTTTAATGTTTTTTCTCCATTTAATTTCGGTTTTATGTGTGTTGGTGGTCCCAAATTCGTATTATTTTGCTTTTTCATGGCTAATGCGAACATGAAACCACACACTTTATTTGTAGTTCCAGAGTATTTGTGGGCCTGATGATTCTGAAAATTTCATTTGTATTCATTTTATTCCCCTCCCCCATATTTCAATGCGGTAATTTTGTATTAAATTTAATGATTCATATATTGTTTTACAATTAATATTTAATGGTATTATACTATACATACATACATACATATATATATATATATATATATATATATATAATACTGACAATTTGCCTGAATAATAACAGGATCCGTACAAACACTGGTGTGCCAAAACAACGTGTATTTTTTTTTTTTTTTTTTTTTTTTTTTTGGAATGAAATTTTCTAAACTTTCGAATAATGGTAAAATTACTTAAATTCATCGAGTCCTTCAATGTGAAATAAAATGGGATCACTGCGGGCGTCCCATAATAGCCAAGAACCGACAGCACAAAAACCTTAAGGTATCAAGCACAATGAAAAAAGCTTTATTTTATGGGAGAGTAGATATAGGGGAATCTAATGATTCATGTCTGACGAAAGTGAAGTAGTGTATAAGCCAAAAATTAATATCACTAGAGGTTGACTCGTAGGCTTATCATTGTTTTTGTCCTACAATCAAAGGTATGAGAACATGGAGGACTGGGAGCAGAAAAACATAATGATAAATCTAAGAGTAAACAACTAGTGTTATTAATTTTTGGCTTATGCACCACTTCATTTGCAGCAGACATGGATCATTAGATTCTCCTGTTTTTACTGTTCTATAAAACAAAGATTTTTTCTTGTACTTGATATTTTAGGATTTTGAGCCGTTGGCTCTTGGACTGTAAATGTCCATATGTTTACTTTCTAAAACCTTACTTTTAAAAATACTTTTACTTTCTACCTTTCTTTATCACAGTAGCGAGATAAGTTCTGTAAAATTTGATTGGGCAAATCAGACTTACCCATAGATAAACATTCAATGGGGAAGAAATGTCCCATTCTTCGAATTTTTTTTTGTTATTGAGTGTCTACCTTATTGTGATCTTTTTCTTTTAATCCTTTCAGGGGCAAAGGAAAGCTGTTGCAAAAAGGATAAAATAAGTGAACAACTTTTAATGAATGAAATTTATACGAAAGTATAAGTAAAAGATTTTCTTCGCGTACATTACACAGAACAAAATTGAAGTTCTAAGTTCTGGTGCCAATGTAGTCTTTGAAAATTAAAATTAAATGGCATGTATAAAATACTGGAGCCCTTCGAGGAGTTAATGTTACATTTTTACGTTTCCAACAGAATTTTACATGAGTATTTCGCCGTACATGAAGGAAGAACGATATAATAGCGGGAAAAAGTTAACTAAAAATTTCGCACTTAAAGTACTATATATTTGGATTTAAAGTCACATAAAGCAACAGTACAATATAAAAATATGCAAAACATTGCATTCTACAAGTGCCAGAACATTTTATAAATGTTTTCACTTGATAGAATTCTTTTTTTTAGCAGATGTGTTATTAATTTGCGAAGTTTAATGTACTAAAACAATCGTTACAGTAATCTTTTAAAATGGAAAGAACTGTTGTTTCAAGGTTGAATAAAATCAAAATCGTTTAAAAATACATTAAAAAAATGCGTTAAAAGTAATTTGTAATAAAATTATTCTACCTCAGCCTCATAAAGAAAATAATAAGTATATGGTATACAAATCATGGATCCACCGTGGAGAGTGGTTAAAGCACCACACTGATAATCACTTGAAAGCGTACGTGGGTTGTGGGTTCGACTCCCACTGACTCTATTGCGCACCCTTCGTCGAGCTACCGGTTGTAATTCTCGGGTATTGTTAATTCCTTGTGCTATCTCGTCCCTGTATATAGGAAAATTGCAATCAGCTGATCATCTTTTCATCTGCCAATCACAACTGCAAGGTTGACCACCAGCCGACCCATGTTTCTCTAATTCACCAATGACATCTGCAGTTCAACAATTGTTTGACCTCCAGCGGATTGGTGACATCACATGAAACTGCCCTATAAGCGGGCACTCGAGATCAAGCATACAGGTCAGATGTATGTATTCAATAAACAAATCATAGACCGTAAACATATTTCATGCACATAACTACATTTCAGAGGTTTGTTATTTTCTCCCTCTTGTCACTAGGGAAGCTAGAGTGTCTATCTTGTATGTTTATCTAAGGACTTATCGAACTTTCCATTGTCACCAAATTAACAGTAGAAAGTTTTAGACCAGAGTTCTATCAAGGCAAATCCCCAAATTCATCAGTGTGTCCTTACAAAAATTACCTACACAAGGGAAATGAAAATCTCGAAATGGAGATAAAAATCTACACAGACGGCTCCAAAATGGAAGAAGGGACTGGATTAGCGTTCTGTGCTTACGAGAACTCGATCTTGTGTCATATTTTTCAATCAAAATTAAGGCAAGAAAACACCGTTTTTCAGGCAGAATTGCTAGCGGTACTGCGTGCAGTTGAGTGGATGGAAAAAAGCAAATATGGAAGCGTAACAATATACACAGATAGCCTCTCAAGCATACATGCCATTGAAGACAGCACATCAGAAATAGCACTTGTCCAGAACATAATTCAATTACTACAGAATATAAATAAAATTATAAATCTAAAATGGATACAAGGGCACTCCGGAATAGCAGGAAACGAGGCAGCAGACCAAAAGGCAAAAGAAGCAATCACAAATCCTAACTTACCAGAAATATTTCTGCCTTTCCCACCACCTCATCTCAAATGAAAAATAAAATTACAAATACAAGAGGAATGGCAAAAAATATGGGACACTGATCATAGAGGCAGATTTACATATTTACTTCTACCTATTGTCTCAGAGGAGACTTTAATATGGCACAGAAACCTCTTCCTGTTTGCTACAAACCACGGGCCTTTTCCAAATTATCTGGTAAAGATCGGTAAAGCTGACTCGGGCTACTGCACGTATGGCAAACGGGGTATCCCACTGCACTATGTAACGGATTGTACGCTAACTTTCATATACCACATCAGAATCTCTCGAATGATAAGTCTCTCTTCATGGTTTAAAATGATAACAAAACAACCAGCACTATTAAAAAACTGCGTAACATTGATTGAAAAAAAATCAAGGACTATTCCAAATGCCTCCTCGGGACCTTTTATGTGATAATGATGATGAGTCGTGGAACTAACCAAACAAACTCTTACCTTAAAACAGTTATAGAATTACTGTTACTGTTTAAAAAATATACATGTGTTATACGTCTGTAAATCACTCAACTAGTTTATTTTACTACTGTTAGCTATAATCAATTCATTGTTTCATTCATTGTTACCTACCTGTATTTACTGTATAATTGTTCTGTAATTTTTTTTTTTAATAAACTTTGCTGGGTGGGGCTAATTGAGCTCAAACCAATTAGTAGGCCTCCCCACCTGGCTGAATCTGAATCTGAATCTGAATCTGTCACCAAATTAATCTTTATAAATATGAAATATGTACAAGCACTTCAAAATGCTGTAACAGGGTAGTCAAATAGCGATTCAGTTATACGTCCAAGTTATGTAAATGCTTAGCTAAGATTTTTTTTCTATTAGAAAAAACTATAGTTTCAAATTATTTATTTTTCTATCATAAGGAAAATATGTTTGCAAATAATTACGCTTTGTTACTTGGCAATATGTAATGTAGGGCACGTTCAGAGCAACTTATCGGTCACTTGCCTAAGTAACCAATGTTACGACTAATTGTAGACAAGTACGAAATGAAAATTAAGGCGAAGTGTGACATCAACTACAATTCAACAAGATAGTTTTCATTGATACTACAATTTGCTTTCATACTGCCCTACAATCGGTCGGTAACATTGGTCACTTCGGTAAGTTGCGCTGAACACGTCCATTCTTACATGCCTATCATAGGTGATTATTTTTATATTCTGCTCGCACCACTATATTTTAGAAAAGAATTTTTTCGTATATTTCTTAAGGAAATGTTATGAAAGCATATCTCAGAAACTATTGTTCTGAATAAGAAGTACAAAACAGAATTTAAGACAAGTTGCCCGTAGTAGCCTTGTACATAGGTAAAATAAAGTTATGTAATATTTCCAATGGCCGAAAACAGGCCATTATTTACCCTGCTTTGGAGATGGTTCCGATTTTCTCCCGGAATCTGAGCCCGATTTTCAAAGCAAAACAGTCAGGGAATGGTTATCATCAAATAAACAATTGATGATAATTACGGTCAAACATGTAATATATCTATGGAAAAAAGAAAAATTCTATTCTATTCCAAAGCACTAGCTAAGAATACTAAAAATTTCTTGCTATTATAAAATTTACTCTACGTAAGTGCCGGAAAGATACACGTTCGTTTTGAGAATAACATTACAAGTAGCTTTAAAATTTTGAACTTTATTCTCTTGTCTATTCTAAACATTGTGAAAGTTTGTGTGGCCGGAATGACATAGAAGCAACCAAGCACCAAACAGAGCATCCCATGGAATAATGCCATCCGAACTAAAAAAATGACCACAAGACAGCACATTTTAAGCATTTGGACAAATAGAGCGTTCCAAAAAAGTCCATTCATAGTTTAAAAATTCATAAGCAATAATAAACTCTTGAATCTAAGTGCAGTTTACCCTATGACTTGACAAATGGTCGGAATTTTTGCACCAAAAATTAGTTCTAAGAAGATCTGTCTTTTGCCACAAAATCGAACATTTTCACAAGTTTTATGTTGTAAGCTGTGCTATAATGCCATTTGTTATTTTTTATTAATGAATTTTTGAAATATGATTTGTCTTATGAAGTGTGTATAAAAAAATGAATTAAAAAAAAAAAAGATGCGTCATTACCCCCCCCCCCCCCCCCAACCCACCGTCAGGGAAGATAACACCCTAAATCAAAATCTGAATATGACCCTAGAAGCATTTAACACTATTCAAATCTAAGGTGATTAACCATGCATATACATATCTGCGCTCTGCACCACCGCGGGCAAAATTTGTCATGCCGGTCTCGCCTACTTTCCTTCGGTTATTATAGGCATGAATGATATTAGCAACAAGCTTTCATAACTTTACACAACTTTTTTATTACGTTATTGTCAACACATTAGATAATATTTATTAGGTTACATTAATTATTCAAGAGGGGATAAAGTTTTCGTTCGTGTTCGTTAATACATTTACGAAAGACTTTTCGACATTCGTATATCCTAGTCAAGCTTACCTGATTTCCCCGTACGTCGTACGGGCAAGAAGAGTATGCTTGAATCATCACTTAAAGCTGTTTGACACTATTAAATTTTTAAAATATAATTTCATACTATTTTATATCACAAATGCTTAGTTTGCATATTACAAATATTTTAGCTTAAAAATAGTGGTGTTTATCCCATATTTTCAATATATTGTACGTTAAAAAAGAATCGGTTAAATGGTTAATTGAAGAATTTTGATCCATCATATCAAAGTGAGTGATCCTTAGACGTAGATTTTACAAATTTTTTAGGCGTATATTTTTACATGTCTCCTTGACAGATCATTTTTTTCTTGTTTTACTCTTTCTACTTATATGAAATAATTTCAGAATTTCTTGTAAAGCTGTTTACGTACTCTAGAGATCGCACGTATTCTTTGCCAGATAAATAGAGCTATAAAATTACTCTTTTTTAAACTATCCATTTAAATAATGTACAGGATGATCCCAAATGTTATTATTTTTCTTTGATTTTTTGTCGACCCCTAATTGCCATTACCAAATAGACGTTGATATATTTGAGGTAAAATATAATCGTTATAATTCTGAAATTCCAGAAGTCGACAAGTAAATTTTTAAATATTTAACAAAATGTCTAAATTTGAAAATATCAGGCCATTAATGGCCATATAATGTATATGCATTTCTTGTGCTGAAATGCATATGAATCTGTGCTTTTGAATTAACCCTTTCCGGCGCACTACTCTTTAAAGTTGGAATTTAAAGAAAAAAAAAATTAGGCAATCTATTTAAGCCTAGAGGAGTACACAGGTATTGTTTTGTAAAGATTGCACTAAACATTTTAATTATACAGCTGTTGCCGAAGTGGTAACCTCCCATAAGTAAAGCACTGATAAGCGCAGTGAGAAGAACATTGCTGTGAAGCGCGTATTACAGTAAAACATTTTACCTATTATTTAAAAACAGTAGAGTTTGATCTCTGTAGTGCTGCCATCTAGAACTCATAAGAAAGATTTAAAGTAGCCATTAGAGTAGTTTTTGAAATATTCACGGAGTTTTTGTGTCTCTAAACAGGGGGAACTTTAGGTGTTGCCGATCCGGCAACACTGCGCGTTAAGCGGTTAAGAGCAAGATGCATAATTTTTCAATTGATTCTTTTAAAACTGGCTATTTTTATTAGTAAATATCGGCAACATTAACACAAGGGTGGGGGAATCTCTTTATTCAATGTTTGCTAATTTTATTATAGAACATTATTAGAGAATAAGACATACTGTGTTAAGTTCAACCCCACAACACATCCGATTTTCGTGGCTATCTTTTTGCCCGAGAGGGGATTTATGCAGAGAGGAAGGGCAATGTACACTTTTAGACTATTAAAAAGCAAAAAGGCATTAAGCTTCCGGGGATGAGATTGTTGGCCACCTGCTGAAAAAACTATATCTTAAGATCAATAAAACGTACATGGAGAGGTAGGTATATAAATCACAAATTCTTTTAATATTTCAGCGGCTACTTATTATTATTTTGCATGAATTGGCTTGGAATATTTTTTGCTCAGTTGTTATTTTATAATAAATGTAAGATACAGGGCGTCCTATAAATTCGTTCACATTTCAAATGATCAAAAACTAAAAATAACAAATTTTCGCATCGAAGTCTGATTTTTGAGGCAAAAGAAAAAATTGGATAATATTTCCAAATGTTCTTTGAATTAATTTTTTATTTGCTATATAATTCTCATTATTTGCAAACCTTGCGGCGGAAACCGTACTCTGATACGGAAAATGGCTATATATATATTTTTTTTTCAAATGCGATTCTGCCTGTTGGATCTATTTGACCTTTTTTAGGTGCGTTCGTAATTATGTAAATACGTAGCACCTATAGTAGTCTTTCAGTCCGTCCGTCCGCATATGACAACGCAAAAACTACCCAACCGAATCGTTTGAAATTTAAAATGCATAATTATTACATAATTTTGTCGAGTCATTTATGTAAATCGGATGCATAGATCAATTACAGGAGCAATCAAAAGTATTCCATTACATTAGGTCAATGGGGAAAAAAGTTTCAAATGCATTTTAATCATTTGAAATTTAAAATACATAATTATTACATCATTTTGTCCAGTTATTTAAAATTTTTTGATAAACGGGTGCATAGATCAATTACAGGGCCAATCAAAATTTACAATTTTGATTTTTCAATTACATTATGGTCAATGGGGGGAAAGTTTCAAATGTATTTTATACGTTTGAAATTTAAAATACATAATTATTACATAATTTTGTCGAGTTATTTCAAATTTTATGAAAATCGAATGCATAGATTAATCATAGAGACAACCAAAAGTATTCCGTTACATTACGGTCAATGGGGAAAATTCTTTTAACTGCATTTTAATGGTGTTACACTCATTCGAACTTAATAAAATTTATATGCAACTATAAAGTACATATTATAATATACATTTTACATAATTTGTGGCGCAAAGAACATTTGTTATTGATTTACTAGGCCCACAAAAGTATTCCATTACATAATGGTATAGGGAGAACATTGTTTGATGAGCGTTTTAATTTTAATTAACTATTTACAATTTTATGAGATTGATATATGAGAGTAATACTTTTAAAACTTCGTTATCGTACGAACGCACCTCATTTGCTACGCTTCACGTGGAATTTCCAACTTGTTTAATTAAAAAATCTTTCGTAATATTAATGATGCAAACTGAATGTCGACATGGCCAAAGCCTAACTAAGGCAGGGGCATGGGGGGCAATCCCCCCCCCCCAAAGACAGATATAAGTTTTTCTTTAAAAGAGTGTCAAATGATAAAAAATGGTCAAAGGTGACCAAAATTCCTTTTTTTATTTTTTCAACTTTATGGGCCTTTTTTCTCCTACCCCTCTGTTTCCGTACCCAATGCCACCTTAAGGCCTCACATTTATTCTCATATTCCTATAACCGAAAAAAAAAATACCCTGTATTCTATTGTATAATTTCTTAAAGTTGGCTTTCTTCTACTATTATGTATATAGATGTGAATAGTACTTGGTATGAAATTTATGCACACATACAATAGTTGTGAATTTCAGTTTTAGTCACTTCAGTATAAATTACGAAAAATTTTAAGATAGAAGGAGGCCTCCCCCCTATTAATATTTGCCCCAGGATACCCCACTGTCTAGGTCGGGCCCTGGACATGGCAATCTGTTATTATTATTAATTTATTTTAAAGTTTTGAAATTCGAACGAATTTGTAGAATACCCTATATGTCATATCAGCAATAAGAGACACGTTACAGGAACAATTGTATATGCATTATGTATCAATAAAAAAAAAATTGAATTTTAATTTCGGTGCAATTTGTAAAAATAAAGTTATGGAAAAGCCATATTTGTCATAAATTTTGCGATACTGCGCTAGGTGAAAGTTTAAATTATGTATGAATGTATTGAAAATTAATAGCTATACAAATAATAAAGGAAGTTATCCGACAACTAAAGAATTTTTGAAAAAAAAAATGAATTTAAAACCTTCGATAAAAGAAAAAACACAACAAAGTAATTGTAATAATTTCAAGGATAATCAAAGTAGGAAACTTCTCCGAATGTAACACTTAGAATATCCTTGACCTAGAAATGAGTGGTTGACTCAAACACAAAATATTCATCAATAATATTCAGAATCAGTTCGAAAACTGAAACTAAAGAGGCTGAAGGCCACTTCTTCCGAGTTCATTGTATTTTTAAATATTTTGATATTTTAACACATTCCAATTAAAATTGTATCTTTTTTTAACCGTTTACACTCCGAATTAATATCACAATGTAATTATAATTTTGTTTTTCCTATATTACAGCTTCAAATGTTTTAATTTAAGTATACAAATTTAGAAAATAACAAAAAAAATATTTTTGCAGTATTTTGGCTGTTTTTATTTCAGTGTTCGCATTTTGGAACATGATTATTGATTGACAACTTATGTAAAGATAACAAATTATTTTCCGCTATATGCTATTGTATATTGTTCTTGAGAATTTTCTCGAATCCCAAAAACATTTAGATTCCTAGCGATAAAATGTAAGTAATATAGAGAAAACGATAGAAGCAAATAATATATTTTTTATGCAAATTAATAATTTTACATATTTCTTAATACCTGTGATAAATTCTTAAACATAAATATTTTTTTTCAAAAGTTCAAATCGACCTTATATTTTAGAGGAAAAATAAGGACATCGTTATTATGTAGGAAAGTATATGTTTTATACTACAAATAATGCAATGTTCCCCTTTGGGAACATTGGCGTTTAAACGGTTAATGAGTTCAGTTTTTAGTTTGCTCAAACGTATTTATTATTAAAAATGCAATGGGTGATTTAATTCAAACTCAAAGAGGATACTAAAAGGTTTAAATTATCCAAAAATCGAATTCAACAAACTCTACACTTTAAACAAAACCAAGGAATTACAACACTATCGACAATGTCAGAGAACAAGATTAATATTTTTTTTTAATCTTAAAGCCTTTGATATTGTATGTGTTATAGCATTATAGGTGTCAAACAACGCATATTTAACGCGGCAAGGCACCGTAATATTTTTTTAGTACGCCATTCTTTTTCTAAGTGTGCCATATTTTTTTTGAATGCACCATACTAATTTTTATGAGCATATTCCTGCGAGTATTTACAGTACGAATTCACATCCTCTGATGCAGGGTCGCCATTTCAAGAGGGGGATTTTGCACGAAATGGGGGAAAGAGGCAAAGTTCTACGTAGGATTGTGTGAATCTTAAACAAAACGGAAAAATTAGCATAGTAAAAAAACTGTGTAGTATTTTTCCTGTGTAGTATCCTTCACAAATATGTGATTTTACAGCGAATTCTTTTAGTTTTCAAGAAAGACAGCTTTTTTTTTCTTTTTCTATATTTTGTAAAATCCATTTGTGAAATGATAGCAAAAATTACTAATGGATAAAAAAAAAATAATAATAATTGTGAATTTCGTCAAATGATCGCGCAAAAAACCACAATTTTCTCAATCGGTTGCGGTATAAATTTCGATAAATGATCAAGAGGAAATGATGCGAAATTCTCCAAAAATTATGGAAACAAACTGCAAATTTTGTCAGTTAGTCACGGAAAAAGTATTGCAAATTTCGTCAATAAAAAAAAAAAAAAAAAAAAAAAAAAAAAAAGTGATTAGTATGTTTGGGATATACATTCTTTTTTAACCTTCTGGCCGGGGAAGGGGGTGAAAACACATTTTCAATTTTACACCATCATATAGGGGAAAAAATGCACTTTTAAATGCACTTTGTTTAAAAAATGTATTTCAATTTATTTTGGAGATCTTATTATTTTTTTGTAGTTTTTAGTACCATTCTTGTAATCATGGCAACAGAAGTACTCCATTTCTATAATTAGTAAAGAGGAAATAGCCGGAGATTACTGTATATTTTTGTTGCCACTTTCTCATTAAAAGTGAATTTTTTTTAATTAAAGTACGTGCTGGGTCAAGATCAAGAATATAGTCTACTATAAAACCTGGTGAATTTTGGTTTCATTTACGAAATTTCATTTATAGTTAAAAGAATATAAATTGTTTAGTATCTGTTTCAGCTAATAGCATCCAGACATCAAGTTTTGAATTAAAATGATTTCAAAATGATCAAATTAAAGTACCAATTTTTATGAAAAGGTGAAACTAGATATGAAAGTTATAAATTTTGATATGGTGAAAATGATGTCGGGTTTATATTTCACGGGGGAAAAATTCTATGATGGAGTCAAATTTTGCTTTTTTTTTTTTTTTCATTTTGGAATACTAACATAAAGATCCTTAATTGACAACTTTATAATAATACTTTATAATAATAACAAATCTTTTACTATTTTTTACTGCTTACACGTATGATTAAAGTTTAACATTCACAATTTCTACAATTGAGTTTTATAGAAATAGTATTTTGTTAACTTAGGTTAAATATCATTTATTTAAGCGTTATACTTACCAATATAAGGTGCATTTTTTATTGTAATTAATTTTGTAAAGTTTATTATAAATCAATGAAACAATTCGATCTTAAACATTTTCTTTCGTCAAAACTCGACGGGTTCTCCCTTGTATTTATAAAATATACAAGTATCCTGCTGCATGAAAATTCCAAAGAAATTGTGCTTGTTTACATAAGATCGACATTATAAAATGATTATTAAAAATGACAGTACGAAAGAGGGAAAAAAAAAAAAAAGAAGACACTGAGAAAGGAGTAGAAAAGAAGTAAGAGAAAAAAAGAGAATAGAGAAAGAGAAGAAGTTTAATAGCAAACAAGATTGATAAACGCATCTATTTAATTTTGTCTATTCAAAGTAAAATTTCCTTGACACAGAAACACGAGGTTAAATGTCTTCAAAAATCAATTTCAGACAATAGTGGTCGATAGTGTTGATGTCATTCTACTCACGTAACTCTTACATTGAGGCTAACATTCTCTGTAAATTAATGTAATCCCCAGTAAAGCTTTACGATAAAGCTTGATAAAATGCTTAAATACATTATAATGCAATAAAATATTGTTTATTAGTTATAGTATATCACATTAAAATGTATTCTGATAAGCTGTTTGCTTCTGTAATTAAAATATTTTAACTTTATCCGGAGATTTATTTTTTAATAGCAGTATTTATATTTGTCTTTTTTATTTCTTCATCTTTTTTCTTTTTTGAATCATACTCATTTCTGAAAGGTTGTGTAAGTACATCTAATCAAACGATGGACCATAAGTTTCCATACGTAAGAAAAGTAAAAATTTAATGAGTTTTATTAACACAATAGTCTAGATTTTTTTAATTAATCCCGTATTAGAATAGAATTTATATGTACAATGTATCAAAAGCAGACTTCAATGTATATTTTGTTTCAGCAACTAAAATATGTAATTTTATCTCATATGTGTGTATGTGTAACACCTATCTGTAATTTGTGGCTTAGAGGAAAATTCATGAAACCGAAACCCGTATATAACGGATTCATGCTTTTAGCGGAAATGTTTATGGTCCCGATGGAAATTATACTAGATGGTTTGCCTGCCAAGACAGAAAACTGTATAAATCGGACTTATTTCAGGTCCTTTGCGATCCAGTCTTAGCAGGTTTTAATACATATATATTTTATGTTAAATGTAATAATCATGTATACAAATGCTTATATTAACTTTATCAAATTGATTATGTAATATCTCCAGTGTTACCTTATAATACATTCAAATGTATTATAACTTTTTTTTCACAATAATTAAAATACTTAAGTTTTTTTAATAGGTATTATTTTTACTGGACTATTCTTTCTTAGTTTTATTTATTTATAATTATACTATAAATTATGCTCATATTTGTGTTATAATTGCATTATAATTGAGTTTTCATTTTTTATGAATTTTCTTTTCTTTTGTATAAAATACGCAAGTAAAGAATTATTGATTTTATATTTAAATAAAAACATTCTACGCAATCAAAGAATTCACAATTAAATGATTTTTTTTAAATGTTAAATATACTTCCAAATGTTTATAGTTATTATATTTACACTTCGGATTTTTTTCTTTTTTTTTTTCTTTTATCGTTATTTTATGAGATTTTCCCCTCTCTTATGTATTTTCTCTCTCTTTTTTTTAAAGCAAAATAAGCAGATTTTTATAAAAGTTTTGTCGTCAATGGAAACATAGCATCTTTTACAAGTTTTCCTTACAGGATCCTTAAAAGATGTGTATAAAAGAAAAAATATTTACATATGATAAGTGAAAATTAACTTGAAGACAATTATACATAAAGAAGGAAGATATATGCTATTGAATTTCCAATATTATGTATCAACATAGCCGTATTACGCATCTTTTTATCTATACGATTTAGCTGTTTTAAATAAATCTAAAAGAGTAAAATTACAGCCATATACGGAAGTGAAGAGTCATATGACTATGTGAAGTTGAAAACAAAATAAAGAAAATCATAAATTTCGATACCAATCTTGGGAAGCACATACTTTAAAACTGCACTTTTTTTTCTTTCTTCTATCTTCACAAGAAGAAAGTATTGGATTCATGAAATGTTTTCCAATTCCGGTTTTTGATGGATTTACATGTTTTAGAGGTCAGAGAAGCCGAAAATAATATAATATAGATTAATGTATAATATATTTTATAATATAGATTCGTTAAATTTATTGTCGTTTAAATGCAACAAGAAGAACGGGTGATGTTTCTTGTAATGATTGTTAATTTGCAATTAAGAAAAGGGGAATGGATTATAACATGTTTTTCAATTTCTTAATTGGAGTTTTCTGATTTTTTTTTTTTTTTTTTTTTTTTTTTTTTTTTAAGAATATCCAAACTAAAACAAATTTGGAAGGAAATGCAGCTTTATGTAACGCACTAAACCTCAATACCTATAAAATTGCGGAACTTAAAAAGTTCCATTTTCGTTTTCTTGTCAGTTCGTAGAATCTTGAAATAACTTTACCGAAAACTTTTGCAGCTCACTAGAGGACTTCTCGCATCTCGTGCCACAGTACATTAGTTGAGAACCACTGTTTTACAACATTATGAAGTTAAATTTTGAAAATAAATAAATATAATTGAACATAAATCACCGCCTATAGATAACACTTATTGGATACTGTTTTATTATTAACAGTTCGATGATAGTTTATCAGTAAAGGTTTGTAATATTCTTGTAGCAGTTTTAAGCGGTTTACTTCAGCTTTCCCTGCAAAATCCGTTATACAGTTACGCTTTAAAGGGTATGTGGGACTCTGCTGATTTCTGTTTGACCTTTTACAAAAAAATTCTATTAAAAACACTCTACTCGTATTAGAGCTTCTAAAACTATTCATAAATGCTTTAACCAGTACTTTTCCTTTCAATAGATGCATCGTTCTCAGTAAAAATGCATAAGATGTTCGTGTAAAAAGTGTTTCTTATAATATGATGTAGAACTACGACAGCTATTTTTATAAGTATAGGGAAGCACTGTTAACATATGTAATAGGTATATTTATCAAGTGTCTATTCTAAAATACGTTTAATAATAATAACAATTTTTGCATAAAATTTTGTACTTATACTTTTACATTAAGATATGTACAAATGTAGATGGATAATGTACAAAGAGTCTTACTTAATAAATGTAGAAATTTTTTAGAATTGGAACTTTCCACTTCGTGTCTTTAAACATCAAGGAAGTTAAAATTTATAAAGGGAAAATAAATTACACGTTCTTTTCTATAAATAAGCAGCATATTTCAAAAACAAATTGTTGAATTTACGATATAATTCTGGCACTCCATCTCTCAATATTGCATTATATTTTAAAATTAACAATAATAAACCTTAATAAATAAGCAGTAATATAGTTTTATTTCTTATGAATAGTCTAGCAGTAATGTAGCGCACATTACTGTTTAATGGTACAGGGTGTCTAGCGAATAAGATCCTAATTTAAAAATTAAATTTTTCAAAAACGAAAATCGATAGAATTATGCGGTAAACGGTTTGTTTATTAGGTAAGCTGTACTAATGTTATACAGATGTTTCGATCGGTGAATATTTTAAAAAGATTGTGTTCTGATTGCAAACAATACTTGACTTGACATTTCCCTTGTTTTAGATTGCTTGCAGAGAACGAATTTTTCAGCGTACAACACCATATTTTAATGTTTCTGGAAATAAATTTTTGGAATTTCGAAATTTCAAAAATTGAATTCCAAAATATGGCACTGTAGGCTTGAAAACTCATTTTCCGCAATCATTCTAAAACAAGAAAAATGTCAAAACAAGCATTATTTGCAATCAGAACCCAAACTTTTCAAAATATTCACCGTTTGAAACTTTTGTATAACATTTTAACAGCTTACCTAATAAACAAACCGTTAACAACATAATTCTATCGATCTTTGTTTTTGAGAAATTTAATTTTGAAATCAGGGTCTTATTCGCTGGACACCCAGTATATTACTGGTTATTTTACAGTTTAATGGGGAAGATTTTACGGTATAATACTAGCAGCCGGGGATGCCAGTTTTATACTGTAAAACGAACAATTATTTTCTGTGCAGAGAGTCTATAGGTCCCGGCAGTGATTCGAATGCGGGTCTTTGAATATAGAATTAATAAATAAACTTGTTAAATAATTTTTTTTTAAAGAAGTGCATAGTTGTTAGGAATTTAAATACCACTTTATTTATAACACATAGAAAGAGCATTGCATCTGCAATCGTACATTTTCTTAACTGTTTCAGAAACTTCTAGCTGGGGAAGGGGGAAGGGCCTCTGGCATTTGTCTACATAGTCACTCGATAGTTGTACCACTGCTGATAATTTGTATATGGCAGGTCGCAATTTTATTAAATGCTTTTTCCCCAGCCCTGTAAAGAAATTTGATGTACATAAATTTAATGTGCAAAATTTCAATAGTCACAAACAAAAAGTTCTGACATTTAAATTTTATTGATTAGAGATTTTAACTTGAAGTACTGACGTCTAAATTTTTCTTATTTTATATGAAAATTACGATTTCAGACGGGTTTCTTTAAAAGAGTGAGCTACTGGTAATCTGTACCTGTAGCGGCTCCACCCCATCTCTGAGACCCCTCTGATAACGAATAATGCTTTTGGGATAGAAAAAAGTAAAGTATCTATAACTTATCGTGAATTGTATTACTGTCAATCTATCAGTTAAATTTATTTCATGAAATTTTTTTTTTGTTTCTTTTAGGTAAATTAAAGTGTTTTAGGAGCAAAAAACACTGAATTATTGACTTATATAACATCATTACTTCGAAAGCTTTTACTTTCATTCACTTCCAAAGACCTTGGTGTGTCCCCTAAGCGCTATGGAAATCCCCCTACTACGCCCATGCGTGCATCGTTGGAACGCCGCGCCACCGGCCACAGCACCGTTGGTACCGCCTATGATTAAGCCTCGTTTCTTTTGAACTCCAGTTTAACCAGTCTCTTCGTGCAAAAGGTGCGTAGAGAGAGACAAACCGCAAATCAAACTGAATATTACATTCTGTTTTTTCTTTATCTTCTTCCTCTCGACGGTTTTTCTTTTACGCGCGTAAAGTTTTCACGACTTTTGATGCGACAATACTAATCTCGTTATTGAAAAAATAAATTAATAAAAAAATAGAATGATAAAGCTGATAGACCCATAAGTCCTTCTAACATTTAAAAAGTACACCAAGACTTTTTAACGAGTGTATTTATAGTAGAAAAAGAAAATACATAAAACAGAGTTCACATTTCATTAATTCATAAGCATGTAACAAACTGTCAAATCGGTGTGCGGTTTACATCTTAAGACTTGTCAATGATCGAATAATTTTGTCGTAGAAAATACTTCAAGGATCAATTAAACTACTGATTGTGGCACAAAAAGAAAAAAAAAATCAGTTTTACGGTACAAGTCGCATTCGATCGGCAATTTGTTTATCTTGTATGAAGTTTTAAATTGTGAATGAACAGACGGAACTCGCTGAAAATGTTTGAAACTAAAACACAAAATTGGGGGGAAAAAAAAAGAATACATAGAAGAACGATACGGCGTATTAGAGGTTTTTTAATCTAGAAACCAAATTGTCAGAATGTCATCTGCGGAAAAAAAAAAATCTTTTTTAAGTAGAAACGTTACAGAAAGCATTAATAATGTACAGAATAGAAAAAAAAAAAAAAAAAGGAAATCAAACATAAAAAATATTGAAAACAACATATGATATGCAAAATGAAACAATTTATTAGGTTACACCCTTTCTTCACATAGGGAAAATAGCTAATTTTCTGCAATCGGATCCACAGACAGACTTTAGAATTACCCCAAACGTAACTAGGATATGTTAAAGCTAGGGTTCTCAAACATTTTTAGCGACTGATTACCTTTTAAATGGCACATTCAAAGTGAAGCATCAAATTTAATCAAGCAAATACGTAACTGTTTTTAATAAATAAGATAAAAACTTCGACGAATGATAAGGAAGGCAGTTTCGCAATTTAAGGATGAAAGAGATTACATTTATTATTCAAAATTATGATTTTTCTCTACCAATTCCACATCGCAAACAAGACTAAACACACACACACATACAAACAACTAATGCTAATAATAATAATAATAAAGGAAAATCATGATAAAAATGTAATAAAAAACACATATAAATGATTTCAGATCAAATATTGTTAATTCGCTAATTGTAACAAGATTTTACTTGATTTCGTAAGAATAAATCTATACATATATAAAATAGTTTGTCCTGACTGAATGATAATCAACGCACAGCAAAAACTACTACACGTAGAAACATGAAAATTGGGTAAAATATACTTCTTATGATGTAAGCGTGCACTAAGATGGGATTTTTGAAAATTCCCCTTCTAAAGGGGGCAAACGTGGGGTCAAAAACTCTGGAAGATCTTCCTATATGTCAGTAGCCGTTTAAGGTAGCTGCGTGAAATTTCAGAAATTAAATCAAATAAAAAAATAATTAAACACATATTTCAGCGATTTTATAAATTGCCCCCTCCCCGAGGGGGCTAAAAGGGGGGGGTCGAGAAATGTAGAACATATGGCACATCTCAGCAGTCGTTTTAAGTAGAAGCGTGAAACGATAGAAAATAAATCTATCAAAAGAATAATTAAAGATACGTTTCAGAAATTTTAAAATTTCCACCCCCGAGGGTGTTTAAGTGGGAATCGAAAATTCCAGAATATTTTGCACCCGTCACGTGACATATTATCGGAAAGCCCTCGAACCGCTCTTTCATATTATGAACTTTTCTTCACGCACTTCAATTCGCTCCCCCCCCCCCGGGACAAAATCGAAATTTTTTGATATTGTAGCGTTTTATCATTACAGATCAGATTTTTTTTTTACGGGTTTTTCTGATAAATATTAACTATAATATTTAAAAATTTCAAAGAGAAGTGAATGTTTTATAACGAGAAGACGTGACACTTGAAACTCTGGGGGGGGGGGGATTTTCTAAATTTGGCCTACACCCTTGATGTGACATATCATTGGAAAGCTCTCTGACCATTATTTCAAATCGCACATCTCCAGCGCCTTTGAGATATTTAATCATATCTCAGCAGCAGGTTTATGTAGAAGTGGGAAATTCAAGATAACACACCTACTAAAAAATATTTAAACTTGGGTACTTCAGTCATTTTAGAGCTATTTTGTCTATTATGTCGTTAACATCGACTTTGAGCAGGATGATGTACATTATACGAATAAGACAGCAATTATGGATGTTTGAATGGATATTTATTTTTTTTAAATCTTTATTAGATGTACTTCGTTTGATTCAAGATTCCTTTAGAGAAACCGACCTGTGTAGCCGGCGAAGAATGCTAGTAGATAAATAAAATCTGTACAAATGGTGAGGCTGTTGTAATTTGCTCTGACTGAATTTTGTACAGTTGCAATCGAATATCTTGAAATACGATTTGTATTTTGCTTTTTGTAGAAATAAATTTTTATAAACAAGTGGTCACGAAAATGCAGAAAAATAAAGTATTTTATCTTATTATTATTATCCTTTAACGTACTCCAAAAAAACTGAGCGTGATTGATTAGTTTCAACTTTGCTTTCGAATTTGGATCTGATATCAAATCAAGTAAGCATCCGTGTTGCTCCTGTGTAAAGATAGATAAGATATAGACAGTCGATACAGAATAGGGGTTTACAACCAAAACATTTTCCTTTATATCTTCTTGCAATCTCTTTGGGAATTTATTCAAAGTGTCAAACAAAAATAAGAGGTGGAATTGAAACTCGTATTAAGATATCTACAGGAAAGGTCTTATTCAAGTTCTGGAAGCTATCCGGGATACCATTTTTGATTTACGCTAAAAAATATTTAATTTCTGTTTACTGTCTGGGAGAAAAATCTGCAACCACGTGACAAAAATCTCTTATATTTCAACAATTCTATAAAAGCAACTTATTTACCAAAAATGGAAAACGTTATTCGATTCCAAACCCCTTCGATAGTCAGGCTTATCAATTATATTTTTTACCGTTAAAAATTAGTCAGAAAATGTGTCAAACTTTCGTGTTGTTGAGAAGTTTTTTTTTTTAATTTAATTTTTAATGCGTTTTATCACATTTTAAGGCGATTTTTTTACATTTAATAAAAGTAACCCGGTATCATTTTTTTATCCCAATATAGTAAATTTTGTCTTCTTTTCAATAATGTTTATTTAGTGCAAATCAGCGTGTAATTTATCCAGATATTAACTAAAAACTTCTTAAAGACAAACCAAAAAGTATTTTTTCCCTTAACGGTATAAAATTGCGCATATATTGATTTCTTACTGAAAATGAAAGATAATGAAAACTGCTGTCACTAATTGACTAAAATTAAGAAAATTAACTAAGAAAACTAATCAAGCCATCTATTTGAATATTCCAGAACAAATGTCGAATTTGTTTTATATCTGAATATTCATTTTTTTTTAATCAACCAATCTGTAATTTTACTTAGTTTTTACAAAAATTGACGGCGACGATCCAAAAAGGACAGAGTCTAAATTTTTGACGATGGCTCCAGAAATCTTAATTAGTTGTTTGTTGAAGAGCACTTGTATTCCTTCTATTGTTGTACCCTTCCCCTCTTCTCTTGGTTGATTTTTACTTACTGAGCCGTATCTTTATAACCAAACTCTTATTTACTCATATATTTCTATGAAAGTAATTCAAAATGCCCTTAATATCTTAATTTTCATCTCTCAGAGTATTAAAATTAATCTATGAGTAATGATCACCACTGTTGCCGATTAGTAATTTCAGCAAATTTCTTAAATTAGGTTCCTGGCTCAGGTACCAGTCGAAAATTTTAACCAAGGAATCCAATAGTCTTAATTAATCATTTGTAGAAGAGCACTTTCATCTCCCCTACCCCTTCCTCTCTTCATCGTTTTTGTTTAACTGAGTCCTATATTAAACATATTTTTATTACTCATATCTCTTAAAAACTATGTCCAAATTACATTAATATCTTAATTATCACTTCTCACAATCTTAAAGTTAATTTCCACTATTTTCCGAATAGTAATTCTAGTTTCGGCAAAGGTTTAAGTTTAGTTCCTGCCTCAGGTGACAGTCTACATTTCTGACCAAGGGCTACAATAATCGATATTAATCATTAGTCAAAAAGCGTTTGCTTATTTGCTGCTGATTTCTCTTTCCAATATCATCTATTTGGCCCCTATGGGAATTTTCTATTATGAGTTCCCCACTTTCTCAAACAATATGCCAACATATCTCCAAATAGTTTGAATAACGGAGTACCGTTCGGATAAATGTTTGTTTAGAAAGATTTCGTCCTCTGGCGATAGAAAGTGAACAAACAGATTTTAGATTTTAGGTACATTTAAGATTATTATTTTATTAAGGGCTCGAATAATGCCGTCGGATCAACTAAGTTTAATTTAATGAAATACTCTTCAACAGGTGTGAGCGCAAGATGGAAAATATTTATAACCCGGCAGTCAAACCTTTGCTCGGATTGCATTTGAAGAGAAAATTTGTCACGACTACATTTTAGCACATTTTTTTTTCGCCTTGTCGCATATACATTGTAAAGTACTAAATTTATGTTCATAAAACATATTCTTTGACACACGCAGTAATCAGAGCAGAAACTGAGTTACATTTTTCGCCTATTTTGTATGACTTTTTCTGGGGCAAAATACATTTGCTGTTTTAATGTTGAAAAAAATTGAATGATACCAGAATTTACGAACAAATATTATCTGAAAATGATTAAAAGATTTCCTTCACATAAATGTGGCAGAAAATTTTATTAAATAATTCTGGGTGTCATTTGACAGTTTGGAATTTAAACTATGTGATCTCACTATGCAAACACCGCCCCTGAAAAGGTTAACTAAAAGAACTGCGCGCATTCAGACATTTCAGACATTGTAGTTGTTCAACATTATCCCGTCTTTTAACTGATCTTGCTTCCTTTTTAGGTAGCTTTCATTACAAAAAGTAAAAAGCTACCTATTGCAGCCGTCCGGAGGAAAGCACTTCCGGAAAATTTTGGTATATTTTCACCGATCATGACCCCCAGACCCCAAAACCACCCTCCGTTCAAATGTTGACATATATATATATATATATATATATAACCATATATATATATATATATATATATAACCATATATATATATATATATATATATATATATATATATATGATTTCTGTCATGCGATAACTAACGTATTTATGAACCGATTTGAATGAAACTTGGTATGTACATAGTACATACAAATGTCTTGACCGAGTTCGTTGGTCAGCATCATCCGCCATTTTGTTTCAAAATGGCGGCCATTTTAAATTTTTTAAAAAATTTAAAATTTAAAATTAAATGCGAAAAAATTAAAAGTTGAAAAATATTTTTCTTTTACGTGTTAGAACTTAAAACAAAGATTCCAGAACACTTTTTATTTTGTCTATATTTTAAAAAATGATTGAGTTATAGCACTTTGAATTTTTCTTATGGCTGACATTTTGAAACGATCTGATTTTTGTCACGTAATAACACGCGTATTTATGAACCGATTTCAATGAAACTTGGTATGTACATAGTACATACAAATGTCTCGACCGAGTTCGTTGGCCAGCATCATCCGCCATTTTGTGTCAAAATGGTGGCCATTTTAATTTTTTTAAAAATTTAAAAATTTTAAATTAAATGCGAAAAATCAAAATTTGAAAAATATTTTTCTTTTACGTGTTAGAACTTAAAACAACAATTCCAGAACACTTTTTATTTTGTCTATATCTTACAAAATGATTGAGTTGTAGCACTTTGAATTTTTCTTATGGCTGACATTTTGAAACGATCTTATTTTTGTCACGTGATAACACGCGTATTTATGAACCGATTTCAATGAAACTTGGTATGTACATAGTACATACAAATTTCTCGACCGAGTTTGTTGGCCAGCATCATCCACCATTTTATTTCAAAATGGTGGCCATTTTAAATTTTAAAAAAAATTAAAATTTAAAATTAAATGCGTAAAAATTAAAACTTGAAAAATATTTTCCTTTTACGTGTTAAAACGTAAAACAACGATTCGAGAACACTTTTTATTTTGTCTATATCTTAAAAAATGATTGAGTTATAGCACTTTTAATTTTGCTTATTTCTGACATTTTGAAACGGTCTGATCTGAACAATCCACCATGTTGCTTTAAAATGGCATACACTTCATGATATCTTGGAATTTGCTGACTCTCTAAATCGCTTAAAATAAAACCAGGTTGAATAAAAGATGACTAATTTCTAAAAATTCCGATTAATATTCAGTCTTGACAAAAACTAGTATTCAATCTTATAAAATCACTAATTTTATAAGATTATTTCCACTAATTTGAGCTTAGTATTTTTGGACAATGTAACTTACTTTAAAATAAATAAATAAATATGTAAGTATATGAAAGCTACCTCTTCCTCCCGGCATTGCCGAAAGGACTTTTACAATTTACAACGAAATCGTTGGTCAGAAGTATGCTTTAAACTTTCAAACACTGTCAAAAAAAAAAAAAAAAAAAAAAAAAGGCCTTTATCGTAAACAGAAAATCAGTAGCCTTCGCCATTCTAAATTTAGCATCATCGGACAAAATGATGCCATGAACAGATTCTTTCAACAATAAATTTATAATCAGGTCATCTTATAGAAATATTTTCAATAAGTGAATGGTTGAGTAAACAAATTTAAAATTTATATTTAGAATCTCGATATTTTATTAGCTTCTATATTGGCCCACATTTATTACAGTACTGAGCCGTATGCAGAATGCGGATCAGACCACGGTTTGAACAGCATTCCCTTTGAATGTAATTTTTAATGAAAATAAACTTATGCATATACTAACCATTTTAAATCTTTCTTATCCACGAAAGACATATTAAACTTATTTAGCAATATATTTCATATACACGAAAAATTATAGTAAGCAATTAATTATTTTGTAAGATTTGTAGGTAACATTTATAGCAAAATACTCGAAACGCATGTTAAAAGAGATCGTTAGCAATATGTTTTATATACACGAAAAATTATTGTAAACAATTAACTATTTTGTAAAATAATCATTTGTAGAAAAAAACTCGAAACACATGTTAAACGAGATCGTTTTCTCTTTTCTAAAGACACCACCCTTGAAGCAGACAGCAGTTAAAAATTACAGTATGTTGTAAGAAATCTTTTGAGTAGCGTTAATTATATTTTTAAAGTAAGGATCTTCGCACGTAAAAAGGAAATAGTGAAATGTATCATTCAAGCAGTTTCAAAATAGTACGTCTGCAAAAAGATAGGATGAGTAATTAGAGAATGAAAAAGGCATTCTGAAAATATGGTTGCAAATTTCGTTACACCACAGGGGTAATTAGCAGACCCGCAAAAAAGAAAAACAGACAAAAAGAAAAGAGAAAAAAAAGAAAAAAACCGCGATTCGGTTGTCTTAAAGGGCCTGTCTCAGGTCCCGTTTCTAAATTAAAATTCCCTCCCCACTCTGAAAGAAAAGAGAGATTCGAGCACCAAAAATACCTAACATGTAAAAAAAAATAAAATGTTAGAACATGAATCGTATAAATGATGCATATTAATTTTATGAATAAGAAAAAGAAATTAAAATAACATTTTTATACAAAAATGTCCATCTAATGATAAAATTTCGACAGCTGTGCAATTATAAAATGGTTGAACTGGCGAAATGTCAATGGCTTTTGAAGTAACCACATACTCAGCGCCCTGGAATATATAAAATTGGTGCGCCCCCTTAACATTCGAAAAAAATTCTGCCGAAATTTCCGGTTTCGAAATACATAATAGTTATTTCGATTTAAAACTTCAATATCAATTTATTTGAAGTTTAACATATCTAAACAATTAGATATTCAATAATTAAATAGAAATATAATGATAACATATAATATATAACATCATAATTGCCAACTCTTACGTTTTTTTCTTTTTGTACTATGTAAATTTAATTGAAAAATTAAAGCTATTAAAAAGGTAAAATTTAATGTTAAACTTTTGTGGCATTAAAAAGCATAAGTGTTGGCTGCTATCTAACATAATTAATTAAGTACGTAATATATATATATATATTGTAAAAAAATGTAAAAAAATTACGTACTTTCTAAATTATATTGAGAAAATTTATGCATGATAAACTATTTTTCTACACATGAAAGAATATATGTACTTTATAATTGTTATTTTTTCCTTTTCTCATTTGAAAATCCACCCATAATATTTCCCAGATTAAATTAGAGAGATTGTTCTTTCAATTTATATAATAGCTAACGAGCGAAAACGGTAGATACGATTATAAGATGTTGCTTTTTAAATAAGTTTTAAGAAACTCCGTTCTACTTTCATCGTCAAAGTTAAGAAAAATGGAATCATGCTGAAATATTGTCATAGAAGGTACTTGAGGCTGCTGTGTGAATTAAAATTAGTTAAGAAATTTCACATACAGAAGTAATTTCTTTTAAATGAGTATAAATGCTTTTTAAGTAAAAGTAGTTGAGATTAAAAACTAGGTAAAACATCGGAAGGCTATGCCGATTGAAAAAATTCTGATCCATCTAAAATATTTTTATCTACTCGTCAAAATATGCAGGCAATTTATGCACCCAAAAATGTACATAATTGTTGAAGGGAATACTAATAAATCAGTCCAAATTTTAGTATAAAGGTGCCCCTCGTGTCGTTGTTCAATAGTTAATTCTTAAAAACAATAGTTCTAGTTATATACTTTCAACTGCAAATACAGGGTGATTATAAATAAATATCACATCTTTACAGGACTATTAAAAGGAGAATAAAAAGTACAACCTTGCTGTTAGTCGGAACTTAAAAATTACAGTTGAAAATTTAAATTCTACACAGTTATAAGTGTTCAATAGTCGGAGTCAATCCCTTTTTCGAGTGAAAGAGTCGAAGTCCCTAAACAACAAGCCAACTCCGAGTTCAGATTTTTTTTTGTTAGACATTCTAAAGTGAAATTAAACTAATTGTATGCAATTGTAAATCAATAAAATGAATTGTTATTGTTATTTATGGACTATATCAGGCTACTCGAAATGAAGATGACCGATTTACTGCGGTGTACAAAGTAGATTCAGGCAGTGGTGCCAACTTATATAGGCCCATAGCCCACCCAATAATTTGACATCTCCACCCACCTATCATTAATTGAGCTCAATCAATACTTTTGTATTTGTTCAAAGTTTTTGAGTCCACCCAATATTTTTTAAAAGTTGGCGCCACTGGATACAGGGGTAGGTATACAAAGAAAATATCGGGTAGTATACACGGATACAGAATAGATGAAAACTGTTTTAATTCATAATTGTAACATATATTTTGCATTTAGTAAATAAGTGCTCCTCGTACTCTTGTGAATCGAACCCAACGGTCTGCAAGGACCCAAGACCCAGAAAATGAAAGCAATTTTTCAAACAGGCCTTATAAGTAGAATCAAGGTAATTTATTTTAATGGGCAGGATCAGACTACCCCAATATAACAAATTTGAAAGAATCAAACTAAGCCGACAAAACAGGAATAATTTACAAAGGGCATGATGGGGTGACAATAAATGCAAATGGCACGACCGAACTTTTTAGAAAACGAGCTTTAAAATTTCGGCTAATGCAGATCACTAACCGGAGGAAAACGAAAATTATAAAATTGTGCTATTTTTAAAGGCAAAAGAACTCAGAATCTGGTATAGCATTGTAATAGAAGCCTTATTCCCTTTTTTCTGTTTGAAAAATTTCCGATCTGTATATGACCAAAAGTTAAAATTCCAAAATACCCTTTGTTTATTTACTTTTGTGCACAGGAGTCAAAATAAGATGACATTGTAGTTCATTTTTTCTCAATCGGCGGTACCCAAAATAATGATAAAATATTGAAATTTCGTTATCTTTCACCTTTTGAATTTCAGATTTTTCAGATCTGGAAAACCCGAAATAAGCCAAAATAGTAAAATTAACCCCAAAAATGTATGTATTTTTTTTTTCGTCAGAATCAACAGAATCCCAATTATTTCCAAAATAACAAAATGTTCATCTTTATTTTTCCTTGTTTCCATAAAAAAATTTAGAGTCTGGAAAACACAGTTAAATAATAACTAAATTGCAACGACTTCGATTTTTTCTTCTCAGTCCGAAGATCAAAAACAGTGAAATTTCCATGTGTTCTATAGATTTCGTTAGTTAGGATTTGCGGGTGCGAAATTGTAAAATTTATAAAGCAGGGTTCGCACACTCCTTATATTTTTTAAGGACTCTGACACCACCACTATTAAAAAAAGAAAATTTACATTTACTTTTTAAAACACATAATTCGCAACCATCCCATTTATTCAAAGATTTTACAATAATTTGCTGCAGTGAAATACTTTGAAAATATTCTTAAATTTTAGTGGTAAAATTGTGCGAACCCTGTAAAGAGGAGAATATAATTTTTTATTTTTATTTTTGAAGTGTTAATCCTTTCGAGAGCGATGTAAAAAAGAACATATAATTTTTATTCTACTGGCATCCGGAATATTTAATTAAAATTTTCCTTATTTGAAAGTAAGCAAATTCGTATTTTCTAATAAATTCGTTTATAAATTCTGGTGTAAGTTAATTATTTCAAACAGATTTACCCCCCCCCCCCCCCCACTGGTAAGGTTTAAAAAGGAGAATCAGTGACGAAATAGCGAGATTTTGACTTTATTTTTCTTACATTCCATTATTATTTTAACCAACAGGCAACACCAATAGATTAGCCAGCATAAAGTAGGAATAGGAGTCGGAGTTATTAAAATATCCCGGAGTCAGCCGTTTCTCTGCAGACTCCGAAGCTCTGTTTAACGCGTGAGCCGCCACCGTTAAGGGGCCACTCACGCGTCAGCGCGTGATGTGGGGCGATGTCCAATAGCCAGTCACGCGCTGGCGCGGGAAAATCTTTCACTGATTCTTTGTTATAAAAAGTAAATCGGCTTCTGGGAAAACCCCACTTCTACAGTGCGGCATTAACTATCATCACATTTTCATGTAAGCGGCAGAGAACGTGTTTTAATATGTAAGTGGTTGAACAACTCCCCGATCTTTCATGAGGCTCAATGAAAAAAAATCATATTGAGAAAAGTATGGGATGATTTATTGTACCGTCTCTATATCGTTCGTGTTTCAGTAAGAGCCTCATATTGAACACCTATAACTGTGTTGAATTTAAACTTTCAACAATTATTTTTTTTATTTCCTATGAACAACAAAATTGTAGTTCTTATTTTGTTTGTTTTTCTTAAACAGTCCTGTAAAGTTGGGATCCCATTTATAACTATCCTGCATATTGCAAATATTGTTCTCTATCAGCTACTTCAGGCAAATTTACCATATTTTATATTATTGTATAAAAATCTACTATTCTTGAAAAAGAAAAATAAACGGTCAAGTGGGTGTATTGCTCTCTTTCAGAGAGTTCTGTACAACAAATACATGAAATATTAACTGTAAAAAAAAAAAAAAAAAAAGGTTGCTAAAAGAATTATAAGACATTGCAATAACTATATAAAGTGTAGGATTGGGTATAGCTCCATATACTAGAAAGGTATGAATGAGTACACTATAAAAGTTCAAAGAGATATGAAGTCTAAATAATATTAAATATTGCTATTCTGTATAACTGTTTTTTAATCCCAATCTTTTTTTTTTTTTTTTTTTTTTTTTTTTTTTTTTTTTTATGAACTTGAGTCGAGACTGACAGTAAAAGTAGTGCATATTTAAACTTCATCTAGCATTTCATAAAATTAAATTCAGCGTAGTAATAACTTTTCTTTTACTGTGTAGCTGAAACAAAGCCCTTGTTCAAAGTTTAAATTTGGCATTGTGCTCAACGCGCTTCTAAAGGAGGTCACAATTTTGCGCCTTGGTCCGCGCCGTATTTTTTCTGATAGCTTTTTAATTAGCTTTTAAACACATGGGAGGCGTATTAAAAGATCCATTCAATGCAAACTAGTCACGAATTCCATACTATGTATGTGATTGGTTCTAATTGAAATAGTCTGTTTTTAACAATTTGGTGTTTATTGGTTTTATACTGCTATTGGACATTTCATTACACAAGTCTATCATTAAAAGTTATTACCTATATATATATATTATAAATACTTTTATAAATACTAGTTATTCAGAATATACCATTAAATAAACCATGAAACCAGTATTTTTACAATCATATTATATGGTTATATCTATATATATATATGTATCTGAAATTTGTCATGCTATAACTAACGTATTTATGAACCGATTTGAATGAAACTTGGTATGTACATAGTACATACAAATATCTCGACCGAGTTTGTTGGCCAGCATCATCCGCCATCTTGTTTCAAAATGGCGGTCATTTAAAAAATTTTTAAAAATTTAAAATTTAAAATTAAATGCGAAAAAGTTAAAAGTTTAAAAATATTTTTATTTTAAGTGTTAGATCTTAAAACACCGATTCCGGAACACTTTTTATTTTGTCTATATTTTAAAAAATGATTGAGTTATAGCACTTATGGCTGACATATTGAAACGATCTGATTTTTGTCACGTGATAACACGCGTATTTATAAATCTATTTGGATGTAACTTGGTGTGTACATAGTACATAATAAAGCCTGGACCGAGTTCGTTAGCCAGTTCCATCCACCGTCTTGTTTCAAAATGGCGGCCATTTAATTTTTTTTAATTTAAAATTTAAAATTAGGTACAAAAAAGTGAGAAATTGAAAAAGATTTTTCTTTTATGCATTTGACCTTGATACAAAGATTCCAAAGCTTTTTTTGTTTCGTCTGTATCTTAAAAAATGACTGAGTTATAGCACTTTAATTTCTAGTGTTGCTCACATTTTGAAATGATCTGGTTTTCGTCACGTGATAATACGCGTATTTATATACCGATTTGGAGGAAATTTGGTGCGTAGATAATACATAGCGATGTCTGGATCGAGTTCTTTGGCCAGTTCCAACCGCTGTCTTGTTTCAAAATGGCGGAATATTATTTTTTTTCATTTAAATTTTAAATTTAGGTGCAAAAAAGTAAGAAATTGAAAAAGATTTTTCTTTTGTGTTTTGACCTTGATACAAAGATTCCAGAGTTTTTTTTGTTTCATCTATATCTTGAAAAATGGCTGAGTTTTAGCACTTTCAATTTCCAGTGTCACTGACATTTTGATACGGTCTGAAATTTGTCACGCGATAATACGCATATTTATAAACTGATTTCGATATAACTCCGTGTGTACATGGTACATACCAAAGTCTTCATCGAGTTCACGGGCCAACTTTATCCGCCATCTTGTTTCAAAATGGCGGCCATTTAAGTTTGTCAAAAATCTTTTAAATTTATAATGATGTGCAAACAAAAAATTAGAAATTGAAAAAAAGGTTCTAAACTATTTATCTTAATAATGAATTCCGGAGTATTTTTTGCTTTGTCTTTACCTTGAAAAACGCCTGGGATATAGCAGTTTGAATTTCTAATATGGGTGACATTAAAAAAAAAAAAATCAATTTGCCTGCGACAGCACTCGTATATATTAATCGATTTCGATGTGAGTGTGCATGTTCACATGAATTAAGATTTCGACCAAGCTCATTGGTTTGTATTATCCAACACGTTGCTTTAAAATGGATATTGCGGAATTTGGCGACCCTATAAATCGCTTAAAATAAAACTTGGTTAAATAAAAGTTGACTAATTTCTAAAAATTCCTATTAATATTCAGTATTGACAAAAACTAGTATTCAATCTTATATAATCGTGTTCCACTAATTTGAGCTTCGTATATTTGAATAACATAATTTAATTTAAAATAAATTAAAAAGTATATGAAAGCTACCTCTTCCTCCCGGCACTGCCGGAAGGACTTTTTTTCTTGTGGTGGTTGTGGTATCTGTGTGGGTGGGGGAGGGGGTTCACATATCTAAATTAGCAATTTTCATATTGAAGGCTATTACAAGACCCAAAATGGCTATTTTTCAGTTACTTTTGAAAAGGCACTTTCATTCGTAAATAATAATAATAATAATAATACATTGCATTAATGTATTTGTAAAAATGTAAAATTCACACAATTTTATTGAAATGCCAAGAAATTCATGATTTTCCCATTTTCTGATAAAGGCAAAGAATTATTCAACAAATTGAACATTTTAAGCCAATTTTTAAAATTTGATGGCTACAGGCTACAAAAATGCCGTCATGCGGAGCTGTTAGCTGTCGCCTCCTTAAATTTTGTTTGAAACCTTATATTTTTACGGAGATTTTCCGAAAGATTCTTTGTCGTTATCGAAAAAAGGGAAAATGCTAATTAATCGCATTTTTTCTGAATAAGTGCATCAGCAGATGTCTTGCATCTGAGATTAACAAGTCGAAAATTGCACGTCAAGCGTAGCAAATGAGGTGCGTTCGTACTATAACGAAGTTTTAAAATATTCAGAACTTGGTGTAATAGTATGCAGTATTTCAGATACAGTATAGTAGCCGAAATATTTTGTGTATCCCTGTAAACACTATCGGTTTTCTATTATACAGGAAGTAACTTGCTTTAATCTTCAGTAACATATATCAATTTCATAAAATGTTAAATAGTTTAATACAATTAAAACACGTCCCAAACAAGGTTCCCCTCATATACCATTATGTAATGGAATACTTTTGTGTTGCTTTGTAAATGAATAACAATTATTCTTTGCAACAAAGATTGTACAGAATGCATATTATAGCATATACTTCATAGATGCATTTCAATTTTATTATGTACATAAGAGTGTAACACCATTAAAATACACTTGAAACTCTTTATCCCATTGATCGTAATGTAATTGAATCTCATGAATATTACATTGAATCATAATGTAATAACCCTGTAATTGAACTATACATCCGATTTTCATAAAATTGGAAATGACACGACAAAATTATGTAATAATTATACACTTTAAATTTCAACCGATTCCGTTGGGTAGTTTTTGAGTTGTTTTATGCGGACGGATGGACAACTAGAGATATTACCTGTTTACATAATTACGAACGCACCTAAAAATGACTTCATACTTCATGTATGTGTCAGAAATTACCTACTTTGGATTTAAGTGAAGCTTTAATGAATCAGAAAGATTTTCATTGTTGAGCAAGGGGTAAAATTGAAAGAATTTAATGTATATTACTTTTTTTTTAAAGTCCGTAAAAAATTTACTTTGTTCGGGGGGAGTCATGACTATTGTGATCTCCCACTTGGATCCACCATTGCGGAAGCCCGAGCATAGCCTAGCCGGAAAAAGTAATGTCTAGGCATGGCTCAGTATTACTGAGAGCATTACGAGACTTCAGAACAGCCCGGCCCACTCCGATTTCGTGATGGAAAATAGGCAACGGGTCAAGACCGTACCCTACCTGTGCCCAGTTGGGCCAGAATAATGAAAGAAACCTTTCAAACGGGTCGAGCCGGCAAAATAATGGTTGTTGTAATGGGCTGGCCTAGACCGGGCCAATAAAAAATCTGAAGTGAGGGCTTAACTTACGAATAAGCCCGAAAGTTGCATGTTAAAAAGAACCTTGTTAAATCAACCGAAACATTTAAAATGTACAGAAAGAAAATGGAAAAGACTAAAGTTTATTGAATCAGAAGTTTGCGACAAGAAGAAGTTATTTACACACTTAAAAGTTTTTAAAAGGTATTTAAATATTCTATTAGGAGGCTTTATATATAAAAAAAAACTTTGGATGCGTTTTTCTGCATGATGGGATTTTCAGAATTTCTCATAATTAAATTGTTATAAGCTAAGAATTGTCAGAGATAAAAGGTTCAAACATGGATCATGTCTTTTTCAATTATTTTACCTTAATATTGTTTCGGAAAATTTGAAAAAAAAAAAAAAAAAAAAAAAAAAAACTTTTGAAAATATGACTTTTTTAAGTTAACATTATTTTTTAATTTTTTAATTTTTTTTCAAACTAATCTTAAAAAAAAGGCTGAAACAAAATTGAAACTTATACTTTTCTCTTTAATTAAATGAAAAATAATTGCAATTTGACTAATGACATTTCGAGTTATAACGATTTTAAATTACCCAGATCTCTTAAATTAACATTGTTTCTTGAGTTTGATGCATTTCAATTTATGTCTAATCCTTTAAAACATGGCGAATAATTTAAACGGGATATGTCTGTGAATTTGGCGATAGAATCTCTTTTGCATTATAAGTCAGAAATGGATAAGGAAAATTTTCCTAATTGGAAATTTTACCGTACGGATGGAGTCGCATAAAATTTAGTTTTTGTATTTTCTCAAATAGACCCCCCATGAAGACCATCCACCCTTTTTTTAATAAAACTTTGTACTTTGAAGTATGTGTCTAGTGTAATATTTGAGAAAATAGATTTCAGTTTCGATCTTTATATTAATCACACTGTATAAGGCAAGTGCGTCTACTAATTTTTAGAAATTCATCAAATACAAATTTTAGTTGAAAAAGAAAATCGTTCGGAAACTTTTTTGCATTGTTTGCCTAAAAAGAATAAGATGAATGAAAAAATAATATTTTTCTTTCATTACTACAAGTAATGCAACAACTGAAATAGTCATTTGAAATAATTGAAAAACCATCTGAAATAATTGAAAAGCCATTTGAAAAAGAACTGAAATAGCCATTTAGGGCTTTGTCTGAGTGTTTTGATGGCCTTGAAAACAGTCGTCTCGACTATTTTACAAAATAAATTAGATTCTGTATTTTTACTTCTATACACATAGAATTTATTTAGATATTACGAAAGCTATTATGATTCGTCATTTTCAATGCTGTTTTAGGCAATGCAATGTTATATTTTATTTTCTTAGAAATAATCATATTTGAAGTATGCATTGAGGTAAAATTTTTAATTTATTAATTTAAAAGAAAGGATAGTCAAAGTAATTTTGAAGTCGTGAAATATGCAATAACATAAATATGCTTCTGTGATAGCACTGGTGATGTAATGAAAGTTCCCATTATAAAATAATAAATGCTAACAGTAAGAAGAAACCCAGCTCAATAGCGGTAAAATAAAAAAAAGGGAAAAAAAGTTTTAGAAAGGAAGTAAGAACTTGAAAATCTGAGAAAGAATCAGCATACTATACCATTATATTGTTTATGATTTCATAAATGAAATTTCAGAAAAAATACACAAGACATCAGCATTTCAATCAGTATATTTCGACACAATGGGTTTTGTCCACAAAGTTGTATGATAGATTTTGAAACTTCGAACATCTTAACTGTCACTAAGGAAAAAAAAATAGCTGAAAGAAATGTATGTAACTACCAATAAAAAAGTTTATCAGTGTCTGTGTTTATACCTGCCTGTGTTTGATGGCTAGCAAAATCTATGAAATGTAACAGGCTAAAATTTTTTGTGAGACTAGTCCATACTGTCTCCTGATGCTATTCAGATTCAGAATTTTAAATTTCTAAAAAATAGTTGAGTTAGTAATAAAACAACGCAAGTCGCTTTCTTTTTAAACTATTTCATATACACAGTCCAGTCATATTAATGTGACCGCCTTGAGATTTTAGTCGTTTTGTTAAATATCTAGAGGAAATTTTCCTCAGAGGTAAATTTCATCAAGAGGAATTATTCTGAAACTCCAGATATGTAAACATATTAATGCAGGTTATGTATTTTTTCGACGATGTTTTCCTGAAACACACTTTGGGACCATCAACATATTGAAAAAGCACGAATACACTACGAAAGGGACCATCAACATATTGAAAAAGCACGAATATGATAACACTGTCAAAACTAATGTAGCAAAAGCATTCAAACTGTAAAATATGATTAAATAGCTTACTGTAATAAACTGTGTTAATTTTTGTGAGGATAGCTTGTATACTCATAGTGATTTTTATAACAACAGTCCCAAATTTTGATAAGTTTTTTACTTATAATTTGCAGAATTCTTAATATAAGATAAAGTTCTTAAAACATGACAAACAATATTGTACAGAATACCCTGTAATCAGATTTAAAAAAGAATAAAAATTGTATGAATAATGAGCAGGTTTATTATATAATGTTTCACTGCGCATGTGTGAAAGCAATCAAAATATAATTTGCATAATGCATTAGCTAAATGTAAAGAGCAACTTTTGTGAAAGTCTCAAAAACATAGCTTGAAAATTCTAAAAATAATCGTCGATAGAATAAGCTCAACATCCATTGTTCCCAATGAGAAGCAAAAAGATGAGGGGCTCTATCCATAGGGAATTATTTTGAAACTCCAGGTTTGTAAACATATTAATGCAGGTTATATATATTTTTTTCGGCGTTGTTTTCCCGAAACCCCATTGGGGACCATCAACAAATTGAAAAAGCACGAATATCTTTGGGATAACACTGTCAAAACTATATTGTATTGTATAATGTATTGATTTGTGAGCATGCATGATTTTGCATGTACTACTAAATTTGGATACAGTCTCTCACTTTTTTGCTTCATTTAGGGATGAACGGATTTTTAGCTTATTCTATCAACGAATAATTTTCAGAATTTTCAAGCTATGTTTTTGATGCTTTCACAAAAGTTGCTCTATAAATTTAGCTATCACATTATGCAAATTATATTTTGATTGCTTTCACGCATGCGCAGTGAAACGTGTTTTAGTAAATGTTTTAGTTTTGTGTATAACATTATTTGTGATGTTTTTTTAAAGTTTTTTTTATATATATATTAAGAATTCTGCAAATTATAAACAAAAAACTTAGCAAAATTTGGGACTGATTTTATGAAAACCTTAATTTTTCTAAGAGTATACACGCTATCCTCATTAAAATGAACACAGTTTATTACAGTAATCCATTTAATCATAATCTACAGTTCGAACTCTTTTGCTACATTAGTTTTGACAGTGTTATCCAAAAGATATTCGTTCTTCTTCAATTTGTTGACGATCCCCTATTCGGTTTCGGAAAAAAATATTCACGGAAATATATGGCCTGTACTATTTTGTTTACATACCTGGAGTTTCAGGATGATTTCTCATGTATTTTTCCAGATATTTAACAAAACGCAAAAAACGCGAGGTTCTCACATTAATATGTCTGGACTGTGTATCATGAAACTGAGTCAGCGAGGCTTACTGAAAGTTATTTCGTGTATAATACGAATTGCGTAGTATTTACAGGGCCACTCAAAAGGTTTCAGATAGTTATTCTATCCGAAGTATTGTACAATAGCGATAATGGCAGGGAATGCGTTTTTAATTATGATATGCTCTTTTCAGTTTCACTGTATTTATGCTTACTGTACGGTGTGTACAAATGCTATAGTTTGTATAAAGAACTACACAAAATAGTTAGTAAAATTTACCAAGTATGAGCGTAAAATGCTTAAAAGTGATTTTAAATGTGTTATGCATTTTTACGCTGAACGGCATTTAGTTTACTAAGAAATATTTGTAGGATATAGATAAAAAGATATACAGGCTCACCCATAGAATTGGATACACCTCCGTCCAAGGATGATAATTTCTGAAAATTTTATTTCAATAGCTCTATCAGTGTTTTAATTTTAATTATATTTTAGATAAATAGTAGCGTGTAATAAAAGTACTACGTTAACTACAAGATTGAACAAACGTATTTAAGTATGTTTCCATCTATTGATATAAAAGCTAAAAGAGAAATTTCAATCTGTTATGCGTTCTGTTGCTAAACTATATATTCCCACTAAAAACTACATATATCAACCTTCTGATCAAAGACAGGGCTGTTCAAAAGAATTGGAGAACATATTTGGCTATGAAAGGCAGGGTTGGGGGAAAAAAAAACGGTTTTTTTTTGTTTAAACCAGGTTTTTTTTGTTTAAACCGGGTTTTTTTAGAACATGCTTTTTTATAAGATATGCATGCATATTTATTGATAAAAATAGACATTGTTGGATTATAAGTAGTATAACTTCATTTGAAAGTAATTTAAATTAAATAATTATAGTGAATTATGTAGAAAATTGAAAAAAAAATTCGTATTTTAAACAATTATAGTAAACAGTCTTATGTTCAAAGAATAAATTACTCTACACAATCAAACATTGATACTTTGAAGAAATTTATAAAAAAATTTTTGATTAATAATAATAAACATTTGATGCAATTTGATGACTATAATATTCTTTTCTAGAATTAAAAAAAAAAAATTAATTTGAAATACTTCTTGAGGTTTATTTTGAGTAGCAATTTGAAATCAACATTTTTGGTCATTAGATTCAGCAGATAACTGGGGAAAAATGAGATTGGCATTATTAAAATGCTTTAACTATCACCAGATTTTTGAATACTTTCTTATTATCAGGGTTGGCGAAAACCCGGGTTTTTGTACAAAAACCCAACCCACCCGGGTTTTTGTTATTCTTCTGTATATTTCTATATTTAATAATATATGTGTGTACTCATTTAAAAATATACTTATTAAGATGCATTTTTAATTACATCTGATCTATTTATTACTAAATAATATTATTTATAATATCAGTTAATAAATTTATTCTATTCTGATATTAGTATTTACACTAATATCAATAGAAAACTTAAAACTAATATCGGAATAAGTTTATTAAATGATATAAAATAATTTTCATACTATTAATAATTCATGTTAATTATTATTAATAATATTATTGACTATTATTAATACTAATAATAATAGTACTATTATAATTAACTTAATACTATTTTAAGTGATAAAAGTGTGTTCTTATAACTTTTAAATATATTTTAGTTATCACAATGAATAACTAATTTTATTTTTGTAGCAACTATAATAATTGAAATTGTTATAAAAATTAGTAACTATGATAATTAAACTAGCTGGCTTTGCCTGCTAGAGGAACTGGTCCTTTTATATGTAAATCTCGAAGCGAACGAACTTCGAACTGGATCCCCGTTGCCTATGCCACCGCATAACAGGTCGAAAGCATCCACTACTGGGCACCTCCTTTTAAACAAATCTCTAATTTAGATGCATATCTCAAACCGTATCTCCGCTGTCTACAACACCATATAGAGGGTGCGGTGTATCACATAAGGATCCTTCCTTTTAAATAAGTGTGTAATTGATATTCAAATATCATACCAAACATATCTCAAATTAGGTTCCAGCTGCATACAGCACTGTATACCCGGCATACTGCGCACAGGCTACCAGGTAGTGAGCTATATTCTTAACAAAAATATGTTTGAACAAAACTCTGTTTAACAATCTATCTGTAGACATATAATTCGGGGGAGTGACATTTTAAGGCAAGAAATTAAGATTTTTTCAGAAATTATTACAGAAAATAGTAGCATTTGACACAGCATTTTTTTATATAATTTTTTATCGCATGTTATAAGCTAAGCTATCTTAAATTTTGAAACAGATAAAGCAAGATTTTAAGATTCTTACAAAAATTAATAATAAAAAATAGTGGTATTTGAGGGAGGGGTGTTTGAATTTAAAAAAGCAGCTAACAATTATATCTTCCGCTCTTGATGAACTGCAAACAGGTAAAAGCACACTGTCATGTTCTGTTAAGATTTGGAGAAATTTGATGGAATCAGAAGAAGAGAAATAACACAAAAAAATCATTCTGAAATGCTACAAAGAGATCATCGGGACCGAGCATATTTTAGCTAATATAATGGATGCAAAGTTTAGATGGAAAAGGCTTAATTTAAAGAAAGAGGAAGAAACTGATGAATGGATAATGCAGTATCATTAAGAGTGGTTACCTGCGATATTGGCATTTAAAGACAGACTATTTTCCTAAATCACTTTTCTCAGAATGTATTATGTCATAGTTCTCAGCTTCGAAATGGTGGAAAATTCTTAAAGGAAAAATACAGAAAAAGAAAAGCAAGTTAGATTCTGATTTTTGTAGTTTTTTTTTATCTCTGCATTCTGTTCCATCTAGCTCTGCTTCCATCAAGATTGTCGCTACATTTGGATTCATATAGTCTAAATTACAGAACAGACTAGACTCAAAGCAGTGTGAAAAATTAGTAAAAAGTTATAAATATTACCATAAAAATTAAAGTTAATGTGATTTTGATTGGTAAACTATAAAAAAGATCAATTATAATTATTTTGCATTACATTGCACAACTTATTTGAACATTTTAATAAAAATTTTATTTTACTTAAGAAAGGTGTTATAATAATTAAAAATAAATGACATTGACATGTTTCGGATCTGTCTAATAAGATCCATAATCATAATAAAAAAAGCCTTTTTTTTTTTATCATGATTATCAATCTTATTAGATGGATCCGAAACATGTCGATGTCATTTATTTCTAATTATTATAACACCTTTCTTAAGTAAAATAAAATTTTTAATAAAATGTTTATATAAAAGGTGAATCTTTTAAAATTTGGTGATTTAAAAAAATCTATTGGATTTAATAAACTTTTTATCATAATTATTTGAAATATATTTTTATAAAATAAATAAAAAAATAAATATTCTGAAATAAACTATCACTTGATTACCACAAATATGATTGTCTTCCCCCCCCCCCCCTTAAATGTGTTTTTATAAAAGAAACACTTTGATTTTGGGCTTAAAAGGAAAATTTGTATTATACTATTAGAGGGATTTGCAGATTCAGAAATGATTTTTTAGCAAAAACCCACTTTTAACAAAAACCCAGGTGGGTTTTTGTTGGTGGACCCACAAAAGTGCACAACCAGTGGTTTTTCTGGGCTGGGCCCACTTTGCCAACCCTGCTTATTATACTTCATATTTTAATTCTTAAAGATAATTTCCCCAATTAAAAAAAATTCTGTTAGAGTTTGACCAAAATCTTAAAGATCATCGAGTTATGTAGATTCATATTCAAAATCATTGTGCATGTTATGATAGATTGCTTTAAATAATCTGCTTTTTTTAATGAAAATATTTTATACTAAATATTGCATGTTTTTAATCCATTTTATCTTTGATCAATTCACATGTTCTAAGTTTTTCTTCAGAGGAATAGAGTATGATCACCAATGCATACCAATTTCTATCCTATATATAAAAAAATGACCTAAACCCACTATATCTAATACTTATTGCTGAAATAAAACATTAAAAGTAGAAAATATTTGTATCCCATAATTTGTTGGTCTTAAATTATAAAGAAAAATGAGAAAATGTCACTCGATTTCTTTGAAAAAAAACCAATTGGTTTTTTTGAGAAAAAAACCAGTTGGTTTAAACCGTGCCAACCCTGATGAAAGGTAACTGCTGAAATCAGACTATCAAATATTTTTTTATTTGTTTTCTAAAATGTTTGCTTAGTTATCTTACATAACTTATTTCCTAAATAACGAAGTTTTGTTAAAGATGTCAGGAAGTGTTGGAAAGTGTTTCATCATCTTACTTAACGCATTTTTTCTTTCTTATTTATATATTTTTTATACTGTTTTCATTTTTAATATATGCATTTCCACATTTTCTTATACGGGGATTTATTATCATTTCCGTTGCTCCGTCGATAACTTGTAGATGATGACGAGCTGTCAGTTTTCAAGCTCGAAACGCGTCCTATGCATTGCTTTGATTTTACGGCAATTTTCACAAAATTTTATTATTTTAATTTTTGTGTTTTTTGATAGAATCAGCATTTTCAAGTAGAATTTATTACTTGATTTTTATACCTTGTTTAAACTGAGTTCTGACCAATATTTTCCAATAAATTAATAATTTTTCTCTTCCTTGACAAATATGATTTTTCACAGAGCATATTTTTTGTAGGTTAAAAGTCACATGAGCTCGGTCCGGCCCGGAAAAAAAAGCTAAAAATTCGGCCCGAACCCGGGCCGGCCCGAGTGAATTTCTACAGAACATTGATCTTTACTCTTGCGGAAGAGTTCAGACCAAAAAAACTTGTCTTTTTTTTCCTGTTTATAATTTTCATTTATGCAGAAGTGCTGTAGGCTGCGATATTTATGCTTTTAATGAACCTTTCTTTGTTGTATGTAAATGTTTCAGTTATCATTAGCATTATTAATCTGTGTTCTATGTAATGGAGACATAAAAATCTAAAAAATGGTATGTGGTAAAAGTAAAATCTTCTAAGACGGAATCACGTTGGAAAGAAAAAAAATACGTTCCCTTCTCAGTTGGTGTAAATGTTTAATGTATTTTTTTCTCGCGTATTGTTGTATGCATAATGCATGGATGAACAGTTTAAAAGAAGTTTAAAAGAAATTTGCCGTTTTCAGTTTAAAATTCTAGATAATTCAGTTTAAAATTCTAGATAATTCAGAATAAATTCTAATGTTTAATTGTAGAAAATAATGGCGACTTAAAAGTATATGCCTTTTTTGCAAAAAATTTTGGACCAAGTCAAATTTTACTGATTTATGAACAGACTTGGCCACGTCGAGAAAAGGATTTTCATACAGGATGATTCACAGGGACTGATTATTTTTGGTCTGTGAAGACTAGGAAGAATAATATCAGTCTCGGATTCGTACGGAAAAAAATAGATTAGGCTCGGTCCGGTCCGATACTCCAGGAAAAAAATTCAGGCAGGCCCGAGCCCGGCCCGAAAAGATTAGTGACTAGGCCCAGCCCGGCCCGAACTCAGACCGCTGTCTGTGCAGATCTCTAATCTCTAGCATGCAGACATAATCATAAAGGAGTTAAATCCTGGATGTTCCAAAAAAGAGTAGAAACAAGAAAATGAGACCGATCCACAGGATATGTTTTATCGAATGGAAGATTTTAGTGCTGCCATCTATGTTTTAATTATAAAAGTAAAGGCGAATCTTATAGCTTGATTTATATATAATTTTATTTATAATGGGACTTGCTTTATTTTAATATATGGAAAGGAATAAAAAATGAAAAAATAATGATTTCAATGAAGGGATTACTTAAAATTAGAAGTGGATAAATAATTAACAGATTGAAGGCCATATTTAACTGCATAACTTTTGACCGAAACTGATTTTTTTTCTGCAGTTGAAATTTGTTCAATTTTGAAATTTTTCCAATACGATTATTCATATCAGATTAGATTAATTTAAAGCAAGAATTTTTCAAATCTTTTGAACTTTATTTATATTTTTATCTACAATACATATATATCTTTAATCTTGCTAAGATATTTATTACTGCACTGAGCTTGCTATTTGTAATATTTCAATTTAGTATATAGTTTACAAAATTTGATATCTCTTTTGTGCGTACCTAGACATATATAGAAATATACAGGAAATAATCCGGATAATATTTTGAAATATATGTTTGAGAAATTACAAATTTGTGTTTCGCAAAGGAATCGGGCATTGTAATTGTAAGAAAAATAACATTAGAATAATTTAATGCAAACAATATAATTCACTGATGTATATTTATGTATTATTTTATGATATAGATTGTTCACAAAGATAACTCCAGATTACAAAAAAAGTTTTAAATATGGTAAATATTTATATTAAATGCCGCGAGGCCATGTAAGCAATGAATATATTAAAAAATATTTGAAATCTAAATTTATATACAGTCTCCTACTAGTTAAAAAAAAGGAAATCTGGATACATGTACACATACACATTAATTATTATTGTTTGATTTTTACTTAATTATATATATGATCTTGTGTTGACGGAGAGAGAAATTCCTTATAAAATCTGTTAATATCTAAAGTTAATCTAAAATATAAATCTAATAATCTATAATTTTAACACTTCATAAAAAATTAAGCGTAGATTTTAAACACATTTTGAAAATTAAGAAAAAAGAAGCATACTTTAAGAAGAGAAATTGAAAAAATAAGTTAAAAATACCAATTGATATGAAATAAAATATGAAAAAACATAATAAAAGTGTAGAAAAGCAGGTTTTTTATTTAAAAAAAAAGTTATTTGTAAATTCTGATGTCAGTCAATTATTTCATCATTTTATGAATAGAATTTTTGTGCCCTTGAAAGGGCTAAAAGAAATACTATTCCTGACAATACCCAAATCAAAAATATAGACAGTGCTTGCTAAGAGTAATTAATAAATGTGTGTTGAGGATGTATTTCTTCTTTAGGCTGAAGCTATTCCAAAGCAATATTAAGTAGATAATTTGATTTGTAATATACTGATTTTGATATTTTGAAATGTAATTTGGTTTACTTATTTATTTGTTGTAAGATAAATTTTATGACACTTGCAAGTGGTATTTTTATTTAATACAAAATATGCGCTTTGTTTTTAGAAATATATATGATTTTCCTTTTTAACTTTAATGCACTTTTCTGAGGAAAATTATTAAATTACTGGAAGTATTTGTATCTGAAATAATTTTGTTCTTTGGCCTACATTTTTCAACTAAAAAGATGCTTCATTTTTATTCAGAAATAACTTGGCTAGTTTAAGTATTTATAGATATGTTTGCCTGTCTTTCTTTTTTAGTTTTTTATTTGTTAGTGTAAAAAGATTTTGCACTTAAATTAATTTTTGTACATTACAGAGCATCTGTATACAATTTTGGATGCAATATTACCCCCCTCCCCACTTTGAGAAACATATTTATTGTTTCAGCCATCTGCAATTAAATCTTGAAATAATATTGTAATTAGAAATACATATTTGCGATCAATGGTTAAGGAAATAAATAATGTATAATGGTAACAGAACTATTTCCTTTCTCTGTACCTATATGTAAACTTGTTTATAATTTGTGTATTCACATTCGTTGGGGATATTGGTTTATAATGTTTATACATGTATATATATATGTACTGCTTGTATCAGGCTTGATACTCAATTGTGAATTGTATTCACAATTGAGTATCACATCCATCTCGAATGTATTTGAGATGGATGACGATGGATATTTGTAGTATTATATAATGTATATATATATATATATATGCATACTGACACTAAAGGGCATTTTGATGTGGGATTTCAATCACTTTACCAGCAAAGTTTTAAATAAAAAATACAGTAATAAATTACCTTAATTAATATGAAAATAGTTCAATACATCGTTGGCCCAAAAGCACATCATATAGAACAAATACATTGCACTTTATCTATTTATCCAATAGTAATAATTTTAATTATTCTTCTACAAACAAACTGAATGAATGTTTAATTGTCAACATATAAAAACTTATTCGCTTGCCCCCCCCCCCCCCCAAAAAAAAAAAATGCTAATAAATAATTAATTAAAATAAATGTGTGAAATTATTTGCAGTAATGGGGAAATTCGAACATTTATTGTAAGTTTAACACAAGATTTGCATTTAGAATAAAAAAGAAAAGTTTACATAATACGTAAAATTTATTTTCAGCCTGTTTTTATAAATGTTTTACGAAACCGCTTTATATTACTTATATTATTATACTTCTTCACTAAACATAAAAAACTCTAAAATTTATTATTATAAATGCTTATGTTTGTTATTTTTAAATATTTATTACAATGGAAAAGAACGCTCTTAATCGTATATCAAAATTTCTTAATATATTATTTATATATATTTTTTCTTTACGTGGTATCGTTTTTGTTCTTTTATATTAATGCGTTTATACACTGACTATAAAAATCTTTAAATGATTTTCTTGAAAATGCTTGTTTTTATTATTGTGTCTAATAAGATTAATGATAAGTAACAAAACAAAAAAATAACATGCTAGTATTAATATCGAATGCGTATTATTGATCAATTAAAGACCTTTAAATTTTAATGTGCATCTTTCAGCCTATTCAGTCCTTTTAAAGCTACTTCAGTTATTTTAAATAAAAAAATAACAGTAATTTTTTGTACCTTGATCTTTCAGATGACTGCATTTCTCACTCGATGGATAATATTACTTCAGCTGTTGCGGTTGTATCACGATCTGCGTCTGCTATTAATGGAGTCTATGAAATAGATCGCCAATAACAATCGATTGGTGCTGACATCTAGGTTTTAATTATTTGAGTAAAGGAGATTTTGGTAGTCACATAATATTTGATTCAGATAGCTGTCAACCACTAAGCATTTTTCAAATAAAAAAAGTTTTCTTTCTTTTTTTAAATAAAATTTTGTAAATGAAGTATAACCACATTAAAAGACAAAAACATTTCATTATTTTTTTTTCTGGTTTAAATTAAATTAGGTTGATAGTAAATAAAGGATGGTTCTTAGCTATGGATTTATAACATTGTTTAAATTTTGGATTATATTTATAATTCAGAAGGGAAGAGAAATAGGGAAGAACATATGCCGATATAAAAGATAATTATTTTCTACATGAAAAAATGTGAAAGTAACAATATTTTATTTGTCTACGATAATTTACGATTTCAAACTGAAAAAAAAATATTTTTAATCACTGGAGCTTAATTTTATGTATATTTTTTACAAGTACGACCTGAAAGATTGTTATAATATTAACTGAACACAAGGATATTGGATGTTCCTTTTGTTATCCGTTAATTTTTTATGATCCTTAATGAAAGAGATATGCTTGAGATATTTTCATTTATTACATAAGGTGTATTGTGCAACGAATGCCTTCTTGACTTTATGCACAGCTGTATAAATCATGTATATATATACAGCAGTATGTATATGGTTAATCGAGAACAGTTAAAAAGTAGATTTATAATTTGAAATTTTTTTAAAGCTGATAAAAACTTACGCAGATTAATGACAAATGAGATAGAACAATAATAAATAAATATGTATCACATTTAAAGATAAATAACTAAATTAATTGATGCATACAGATAATAAATATATAAATAATAATAATAATGCTAATAATAATAGCTCCGAGTAGCATTTTAATTTTCAAACTCATATTTTCAGTAAGTGTGTTCGGTGAAATTCCAAATAAATTACTATAAAGGGAAGATAACTCTTTGAAATATAAATACGCAAAACATTTTACTATCAATTTGAGATAAACCAAATTTAATTAATTGAAAAAAAATAATAAGGTAATGTACATTTATTTGCTTCTAAAAAATTAAACCATTCTTCAAAATATCCTGCACTAAATCTTAATAATATACACAAAATAGATGAATATTTATGCTATACATTTGCATTTATTTGCAAATGGTTTTGTAAAAAATAAAATAAAATAAAAGTTGGGTGCTTTGTAAATATTCGCGAAATACATACTGGAAGAAAATCTAATATTACCATACTATCCCTACACTGTAAAAAAAAAATTCAAGAGGTTACTAAAAATTTCTTAATAAATTTGTATTCCACAGAAATTTTTAGTAACCTTTAGAAACTTTTTTTTGCAAGTGAAACAAACATTTCTTTTGTAAACTGAACAAAAGAATTTTTTGTATAACTAACATAAAACTTTTTATGTTCTTATGCACTTATGGCAAGAAATCCCTAAAAGCAAGAATTGAAAATAAAATAATTCGTGCTTCAAGGATTTTTGGCCCTAAATTCTATAATCTTTTAATATTAAAATTAAAATCCGTGTCAGTTCTTCAATTTTTCTACTCATAAAAGAAAAAAAAAATTGTATGTTTGTGTGTGTGCATGTGCAATATCACAGCATGAGAATTTTGCACCATAAAACTTCAACCAACCAACCAACCTGTGTGCGATGGCTAGGAAAATTTACCGCACATAGAAATCTGAAAAATTGAAAGTGGATAGTCAAAAGAAGGTACTACTACACGTGACGTTCAGGCTTTTAATTTTTTGATAATTAGCCGATATAAAATTAAAAGTCAACAAATATTATTTTTTTTTCTTTTTAATGGAGCGCGGTACTCGTTCCAGAAGATTACTATCAGAAAAGATCCGAAGATCACAAAATGTTTTTTTTTTACGCCTTTCGAGAAAGAAAAAGACGGCTAAACGATTTGAAATATGGATAAAACAATTTAGACAGTCTATTTGACGGTACTTTATATTTTGCAATACCGCAATCGCAATCTGTTTCAAAAAATATTAAAATAACTCTTTCAAAAGACCTTTTTCCAAACTTCGATATCCACGTCCCCCTACCTTCTTTACAAATATGAAGTTGGATATAAGAATTTGAGTTAAAGCGCATTTTTATTATGTCAGATCTCTTTGTATTCTTGACGCCACATCGTACATCGCTTCTAGACTAAAAAGAAATCAATAACCGAAATCAGTCTTTATTAGAATCAGGATTAATTAAAGAAAGTAATAGTCTACTCTTCTGTTTGTCACTTAATTATGAAAAGTAATTATAGCAATTAAAGTAAAATTTATATTAATTATGAAGTACGCTCTTGAACTTTTCGGTAGCTTTCCTTACAAAAAGTAAACGCTACCTATTGCAGCCATTCGGAGGAAAACACTTTCGGAAAATTTTGGTATATTTTCACCGATCATGACCCAATGACCCCGAAACAACCCTCCGTTCTAATGTTGATATATATATATATATATATATATATATATAATATAATATAAAACCATTAATTGTAAAACAATGTATATCATCAGAACATGAAAAAATGAATTAAAACGAATATTCGAATTATGCAGAACCATAATAGATTCATCAGACCCCATATATACAGTGGCGGTCAAAAGTTTCTGGCCAGTTAGTTTCTTTGATTTATTTACCAGAAGGTTTCAGCGAAGAAGAAGCACAATTGCTTCAAAAGTTAGGAATATATGAATGTCCTCTGACCACGTGAAATTTTGATTGGATACTGAAGATACTTCATGGAAAGGGGTGGAATTCGAAATTTGTGTGTGCAAAAGTTTCCGGCGACTCATTATTCCTTAGTTTTTTCTATCGGTAAAGTGTTTTATGGTCGTGTTTGTGAATGAATCAAAGTGAATAAAAGTAATTAATTTAAAAGCAATATTGAAAAGTTCAACAATTATTCTTTGTAAATGTGTGATTAGTTTTTCGCTAAAGAGCCAATCTTCTCGAGATATTGCGGCAAAGCTATTGATCCGTAAAACCGACTGTAAACGATATTTAAAAATTATATAAAGATGGCCATGATCTTCAGGACTTTCTGACGTCCGAGAGGCCCCGGAAAATGACTATTTTTGTGGAGGGAATTATCAGGGGAAAAACAGTTGATGACCCGCATAAAAATGTCGTTGCAATATTTCGCGATTTACGGAATGAAAACATAGGAGAAATAAGTCAGTCTACCGTATCAAGATGTTGATGTGATGAAGAACCTTATGGAAGAGTCGGTATTAAAAATATTCAGAAGTAAAAAAAATACCAATGTACCCGACTGGCGTTTTCAAAGGAACACAAAGTCTGGTGAAGTGAAAACTAGACAAAAGTCTTCAAAAAGGTGTTGCAGTGGCGTAGCTATGTTTTTTGGCGCCCGGGGCCAGCAAGAAATTTTGCGCCCCCACCCAATATAGATATATAACAATTTCTCTCAATTTGGCGCCTCTTGGCCTCGGCGCCCGGGGCGGACGCCCCCCTTGCCCCCCCCCTTAGCTACGCCACTGAGGTGTTGATCTGTTATTTGAAATCCGCAGCAAGATGAACGATGCAATGCATAAGGATATCTTTAAAAAATATTTGCCGCCTTATTAGAGGAAAAATTGTGGTCGCGGCTATTTGTTTTAACATGATAACGACTTAATGAATCTATGCAAGCTCAATAAGCAATGGCATTTGCACAAAAAAATCCGCTTTTGAAATATCCAGCTCAAAAGTCCGAGATTAATCCAATAGAAAATCAATGGAAGTAAGTTGACAAACGTGTGAGGAACTATAAATATTCCAAGTCAACCGAAATTTCCAAAAAATTACAAGAAATGTAGAAAAAACGTACCATCTACGATCTTCAACCGTTGATTGTATCAATGTCATGTTGCTGCTCCGCAGTACTTATTACTAAAGGTATAGTGATAAAATACTAATTGTAAATGTTGTTGATCACTGTTATTTTCTATTACAATAACATTTTTTCTAAACTTGCGAAGGTGGCCGGAAACTTTTGAGCACATGTGTTTTCCTTTGCACAAAATTTTGTCAGTTAAATTTATTAATATTTATATGTTATTCCATAAATAAGTTCCCAACTATTATGTCAATAAAATGTATAAATATCAATTTGACATTCCTCTTTATGCTTACAAATTAGCTAAAAAATTTTGGCTGACCGGAAACTTTTGACCGGCACTGTATATACAGTGAAGGAAAAAAATCAACACAGGAAAGACGTGTTAGATAAACGAAATTTGGTAGGAGTGTTTATAAATCGGAAATATGACATTGATTCAAATTCTGCGTATTGCGCATAAGTTTGGCGCTTGTAGCGCCACTCGGAACTTGTAAATCAGGTTTGCTTTAAATACGTGCTGCAAAGTTCATAAGCGTTATTTATCTGCGAAGTTTGACGCGGTGAGTTCATGTTAACCAAAAGTGCCTTTAAGAAGACGAAGACGCTATTATCAACAGCTCACCGAGTTCGAACGAGTTCGTAAAGTAGGACTACGAGAAGGGGGAGTTTCTTTCCGCGATATTGCAAAAAAACTTGCCCAGAATGTATCCAATGTGCATGATTGTTGGAAGCAGTGGTCAAAAGATAATACTGCCTCAAGAAGACTGGGTAACGGGCGGAAGGAAGACCGCCGTATTTGGCGTAAGGCTGTGGCTCATCGTATTGCATCTGCGGCAAAAATTTGAGCTGCAGTTGGTACCACTGTGACACAACGAACTGTTAGAAATAGATTACTTCAAGGACAGCTTCGAGCCAGGTGTCCTGTAGCGTGCATTCCACTTTCTCCAAGCCATTGCCGTTTGCGACGCCAGTGGTGTCAAGCCAGAGCTCATTCACATCATTATCGCGATCATCAATCTTTTAAAGCAAATTGTTATGATGTTTTTTATGATAACATATTAAAACTCTTTTTCATAATTTTATGCGTGGAAAATTTTCTTAGTCAACACTCCCTTGCAATTTTCTTGGCAGACCAAGACTGCGTTTGGATCACCTGTTGGACTGCCTGGATAGTTTGCCAGTTGTTCACTTATCGGTTTTGTGATAAATGTAACATAATTTAATAAGCACTGGAATCAGAAGGATTAACTTAAAAACATAACAAATTTAATTAACTTTCTGGAAAACGTGTACACCACACGACAACATTGGAAGAGCAAGCCACTCTGACACTAGTGGACTGTTGCCAATTACAAAAGATAAAAGTTTTTGTGATCATATCAGTTCAGTTCAGAATACAGCCAAAAAGGGCTGTTGCATGTTGCCACATCACCCCCTTCCCAGTGACGAAGTGACATCAAGATAACGGGGGTTAAATTTGACTCGGCGACCAGATTTGGTAACATATGGCTGTTGGCTAGTAGACGGATTAGAAGACAGCGGTTGACTTATTGTCAGGCCAGAAGGAGACTGTGGTAAATCAGGTGTTGCTGTAGGAAAAAACACAGTCTGTTCTGGAGGCACTGCATCAGGAACTACATTGATAAATGCCGGCTTCAACCGATCAATGTTCACCGTTGATGTTTTGTTGTGTAGCTGGATGGTGAAGGTTTTATCATTGCGGGATAACACTCGAAATGGCCCAGTGTAAAATGGTTGGAGACTTCTACGAGTAGCATCCTGTCGTAAAAAGACATGAGTACACGAAGAAAGTGCATTATGCACAAAAATAGAACGACCAGTGCGTAGGCTAGTTGGAACAGGACGGATTGTGGATATGTGGTCTTTCAAGCGACCGACAAATGTAGTTGGATCAACATAATCATTGGATGCAGAGAAAAATTCACCAGGTAAGCGAAGAGTTTCACCATACACAAGTTCAGCAACACTAGCTTGCAGGTCTTCTTTGATGGATGAGCGGAGGCCTAGGAGGATAGTGGGTAGTATCTCAGCCCAGCGTTCTGTGGCATAGCAGCGAATAGCAGCTTTAAGACTTCTGTGAAATCGCTCGACAAGTCCATTCGATGCTGGATGGTACGGAGTCGTGTAGATAAGGTGGGAGCCAATAAATTTAGACAAACTTTCGAACAGCTGAGATTCAAATTGTCGTCCACGGTCTGTGGTGATTCGGAGAGGTACACCAAACCTGCAAATCCACTCAGAATAGAACTTGAAGGCAATAGTGTCAGCTGTGATATCCTCTATTGGAAAAGCTTCTGGCCAACGTGTAAATCTGTCTACTAGCGTAAGTAGATACTGGCAGCCTTTCGATGGAGGGAGAGGACCCACTAAATCTAAATGGATGTGCTCAAAACGAGAACTTGGAGTGGCGAACTGACCTGGACGACTAAATGTGTGCTTGTGGACCTTGCTGCGCTGACATGGAATGCAAGAACGAGTCCATTTGGTAATGTCAGTTTGCATAGATGGCCAACAGAAACGTTGTTTTATCAACTGCACGGTTGACTTGACACCAGGGTGGGAGAGTCCATGAAGACTGTCAAAGATCTGTCGACGCATCGAAAGGGGTACGAAAGGTCTGATTTTGTCAGTGGAGACATCACAGATAAGCTCAGATGTGGAACCATTTTCAACTGGAAACTTCTTAAGAACTAAGTTCGAAGAAGTAGGGTTCTGCGATAGCTCACGCAGTTCACTGTCAGCCAGTTGTGCTTCGGCCATTGTCTGGAGACTGAGATCCATGGATATTGAATTAATGCGAGAGAGTGCATCAGCAACACTGTTATCTTGCCCACTAACATGCTGAATATCAGTTGAAAATTGAGCAATGAAGTCAAGATGACGAAGTTGTCGAGGAGTACATTTCGCAGGTTTCTGTGCAAACGCAAAACATAGAGGTTTATGGTCAGTGTATATGGTGAATGATCTGGCTTCAACCATGTGTCTGAAGTATTTAATTGCTTCGTAAATCGCTAGCAGCTCTCTATCATAAGCTGAATAGCTTTGCTGTGCAGGCGAAAGTTTTTTTGAAAAAAATGCAAGTGGTTGAAGACCTTGTTCCGTCTTTTGATTTAATGCTGCACCAATAGCTGTGTCGGATGCATCAGTATGCAACACTAATGTAGCAGTTGGATCAGGATGACATAACATAGTGGCCTGAGAAAGTTTCATTTTACAAGCTTCAAAAGCCTTCTTTGTAGCATCAGTCCATGAGATTTCTCGTTTGTCATTTTTCTGGTAATTTTGCAACAAGTGATTTAGTGGCATTTGAATGGAAGCCATCTCAGGAAGGAAACGTCTGTAAAAATTTAAGGCACCTAAGAACCTACGGAGTTCTTTCACTATTTTTGGTTGGGGAAAGTCTATAATCGCCTTGACTTTGTCTGGAAGTGGTTTACAGCCATGCTCAGAGACAAGGTGTCCAAGGAACTGGATTTCATCCTGGAAAAACTCGCATTTAGATGGATTGATGGTCAAGTTATATTTATCAAGACGACTTAAAACTTGCTGGAGGTGCGCTTCATGCTCAGCTGGTGATTTACTGGCGATTAAAATGTCATCCAGGTATGGGAAACAGAAATCAAAATCGTTCTGTTCACTTATCGGTTTTGTGATAAATGTAACATAATTTAATAAGCACTGGAATCAGAAGGATTAACTTAAAAACATAACAAATTTAATTAACTTTCTGGAAAACGTGTACACCACACGACAACATTGGAAGAGCAAGCCACTCTGACACTAGTGGACTGTTGCCAATTACAAAAGATAAAAGTTTTTGTGATCATATCAGTTCAGTTCAGAATACAGCCAAAAAGGGCTGTTGCATGTTGCCACACCAGTGACTGATGTATACGGTGACTCTACGTTTCCTGCACAATCGTCGCTCACACTTGCAGTCTATTAAAATTTTGGAAACAAACTTTTAATTGTGTTATTCGCCAATTCTTTAGTCATAATTGAGTTTTCGTCGGAACTTCGTCTGGTTTTCCCAACACTATGATTCTGGTGGTTAAATTCTGTTCCACAGAATACACCATCTTTGAGCAGCAAACTTTAGCATAAACTCACTTAAGAACTATTGACTGAAAATTAGGCGTTCTAGTTATGGACTTTATCCGCGAACGGCAACAGTCACGCCCCTGCGAGGAAATACCTTGGGAGTAGAGTGCTTATTGGACGAAGGGGAAGCACTGTAAAAATTCTCTTCATGTCTATTGATGTTTTTTTCTGCTTACCCGCGGCTGAAATCATTCGGGTAAAGACCATTCCTACAGCAGGTTGCCGACAGAATCATCTCTTGCTCAAATTTTGACCTATTTGAAGACGCTGTATTTTTGAAAATTTATTGCGTTTCTAATAACAATGCAACAAACGGTTCATATTTTCCTGAAACCTTTTTTAAAAATTATTATTTAATATCAAATGTGATCAGCATTTAGTAGGCATCCTGTAGGTAGTATCATCAAGACAATTGAATTTTTGTTACTACAATTTTAGACAAAAGTAAGGCAACTTTAAAGCGAAAATTCTCTAATAATGTACCTTTTAAATTTTAATCATGAGTAAAAATAAGATAATCTCATTAAGAAATCACATACATTTTTTTCAGCAAGATTTTGTATTTGAATATAGGGTACACGACATTTCGGTCCCGAGATAATTCGGTCCTAAGGCATTTCGTTCCCGAGACAATTCGGTCCGTGGCCATTTCGGTCTGCAGCAACTTTGGCCCTTGCCATTTCGGTCCTTAGTCATTTCGGTACCTTGTTATTTCTTTGCTCGCTATTTTATAAGTCGGATTCTAATTGTTGTGGGCTTGCCAAATGGTGTAAGTTGAACATTATTCGGGTCTTTTTAAATTTTTTTAATTCTCTTTCTCCATCCCCCCAAGTTTTATAAAAAGTTGAATATAAGAGTCCGATAAATTTAAATTTTTATAACTCGTGATATAATGAAATCACAGCGAGCTGCAAATTTTGTTAGTTTAAATAATGTGATATAAGTTTAGGGAATATCGCCTTTTGCTTTTAGTAGTATTGTTATAAATTAGAATAAATATTTTAAATTTTATTATTAATTAATAGTATCAGTATTTTATATAAACTTCTATGAACTACTATAAACTAAAAAGTATTTTATAAAAACTGCCATAAATATTTTTTTGGCTGTTTACGTACATTTTTTTAGAACCTTTAAATTAGCATTAATTAAATTATAAAAAACTGTGCTTAATTTTTTTTGCAATTAGTTTAATAATAAATGTCTTTAATAACTAAATTAGACAGTTGTAAGTTATAATCTACATATTTTCTCAAATCACCCATCTACACCCTCTGCTTTGATAATTCAGAAATGAGATATATTTTTTGAAGAACATTTTTTTAATTTTTCTTATTATTTTCATAATACAAAGATGCATCTTATAAATTTGTTATCATAAGTTACTTTCCATTATTAACATTGTGAAAGCAATAGTGATTTCGTAACTGGATATGCTATGAAAAAAAAAAGTTTTTAGAAATTTAGAAATTGTTTTTAGAAATTAATTTTTTATAAAAATAATAATAGCATTTATTGATTGCATTTTTAAACAGTCTTCTCACACCATGAAGGCAATTTTTGTAAGTTAATTTTGTTGAAACTGGGCCTATTTCATTTTAATAAGATGATTTTTTTTATTTACATAAAATGAATATAATAATATTTTAAAATATAATATTATAAATATTATATATAAATATAACAATACAAATATGATATATAAAATATAATAGATAATTTAATAAAATATATTAAAATGTAATATAAAAATATTTTAAATAATTTTATTTTCAATTTTTAAGCGACAAAACTAAGCTTTTATTTATTTATTTATTTGTATTACCTTTACGCTTCTACTTTCCCAGAAATAATAATAATAATTCTTATTTTAGTTTTATTTTTAATTGTACTAATTGTTTTAAATTTCTGTAATTTTAAATATACAATAAATAAACAAGTAAAAGATAAATTTCAATTTAGAATTACTAGGAAATATAATGATGTATTGAATATAAAATGGATTATGTATTGAGTTTATTTTAAAGTAAAATTCATTGTGAAAATTAATAATGTTATTAATTTATAAATATATTTAATAAAACATTAATTTGATTTTTATATTAAAATTACGAACTGTTTTGAGAATTAGGATTACCAATAATCATTAGGATTACAAATTATTATTAGAATTACCATACAAAATTTGTGTGAATTATAATATTTTGGATAAGAGTTATACGTGTGTGCGGTTTTCGGGCACTAATAATCGCATTATACTAAAATTTTATGGCCTTCAGTTTAAAAACCCTCTAATGTTCCCTATAAAATTATGTCTTATTTCACAAAATTTCAATTTGCAGGAGAAGGGACCGAAATGTCTTAGGACCGAAATGGCTAGGGACTAAAATGACTGGGGACCGAAATGGCGGGGCAGAAATGGCAGGGCAAAAATGGCAGGGCCGAAATGGCAGGACCGAAACGTCCTGCTTCCTTGAATATGGGGTAACATTCCCAGTAATTGGCACATTAAGAATTCATCTTTAAACTTACTTCAATTTTCAATACAAAGAAATAAGATATTTACTTGGAAATATTTTTAAATCAAAGAATGCATATTTGTGCATCTATTTTGCCACTAAAACCAAAAAGAAAAATTTGAAAAAGTATTTTTATAAAAATATATTTATAAAAAGTTGCTGAAATAACTAGTAATTGGCACCTAGAGCACCAATGTATGACACCTTGTGATCCAGTAATTGGCACAAGTTTATATTAAAAAAAAACTTTACATTTTGCATTGGGTTTAATCGCTTTAAATGAATTTACTGTAGATGAAGATGCCATATTTCAGGTTTTTGAGAGTAAGAAATCAGCATATTAGTCTGAAATGTGAACACTTTAAAACAATACAAATATACTTATATTAATACCCAGTAATTGTCATGCTGTCTCCAGTAATTGTCATATGAAGTTTTAGTGGATTCTAATTACTGATAATATTTCATATTTTCAAATAAAAACTAATGCTAAACAAAATTAGTCCATAACTTTAAAAGTACTTCCAAAATAAGTGGCTTAATCTCAAATTCCTTGTGAATTCCTTGTAATTGGAATAGGTGCCAATCACTTGGAACAAGCAAAATTGAAGCACCATTAATTGGCATCTATCATTAATTCAGAAATCCAAATATTTGTGTCGAAAATACTTTTACGCAGTTAAAGTAACTTTTTTAACTAAACAAACTGTCGTCAATTAAAATTTAAAAAATATTTTAAATCAGATAACACTGAATTGAAAAGCATGCCTTTCTTAAACCAAAGAAGAAGCATTTGCAACAAAAATGGCTAATTTCATACAAGCCATAATTGTTTCTCTTTCCTAGGCACTATTATCATCTAGTAGCATAAATAAAAATTATAATTTTTAACGTAAATGACCATATAACTGGTATATGGTCTTGCATTTTTAAAAAACTGGATATAAATCTTATTTTAGGACATGTTTGTAGGATGTGCCAATCACTGGTGCATGCCAATTACTGGGGATGTTACCCTACAAGCATTTCCAATACATCTGCTTCGTCTTGATTTTCATACGATTTTCTTAACCATTTGGAAGTGCACTGGCCTCCAAAAGTTAACACAACAGTTATGGAACAGTGACGAGATGCTTTCGATTGTACATGGTTTAGCGAATATCCACCAAAATTCTTGACGAACTGTAATTGAACTTCGAGGATATGAATAGCATATTTGCATATTTGACTTCATTTTTTTTCAGCGAAAATTTAGCCGCGGGGACATTTAGGAGGGGTAGCAATAAATTTAATAATTCAAGAAAATTTAACACCATTTTTCGAAAATGGGAAGAAGAACTGTAGAAACAGCTTAGGGGGAACTGGGACACATTGATACATGGGGCACATTGATACACTTCCTCTACCTCTCACAGGGCCATTACAGGAAGTTTCACAACAGCTCCAAAAGGTGATGCTAGTGCACTCAACTACATACAGAAAGTCTTGGAATGATTCAATAGTTTGATGAAATGAGACGGGTGATTTTTTTTTTTTTTTGTAGGTGAAAAGTAAATTTGAGTTGTACAAGTGAAATGGTATTATACAACTGTTCCAGTATTTTCAACCTAAAAGAATACTCTCCCTGACAGGTAAAGCTACTCTTTACCAGCTCCTCATTCTTTATTGTTAGATAAATTATGAGTGTTGAATTTGAGACTCATTTTATTCAAAATGGCTGTATGGGGCACATTGATACAGTCTATGTCGGGGCACATTGATACAACCTAATTTTTTTCTAGTTCATTGTTTCATTACCTTTTGTTATTTTTTTACCATACACCCCTTAATCCAACCATTTTTTGTCCAAAATTTCTAACATTAGTTTTTATTGAAGTGAAATAGATCTAATTTTTTATATTAGACCATTTTATAGTATTTTTGCAAACAGAAGATGTACGAACTTACCCAACATCTAGTGCTTGTAGAACTAACAAAATAAAAGGACGGCAGCCTGGAAAATCTCAAATTTATATCGATTCTCCAGAGAAAGAAGTATTTTTGACATGAAAAATGTTAAGTAAGAGAAACAAGCTGCAGAACAGCACAGGATAATTATATTATAAACGGAATTTTTTATATAATTATCCTTTATGTTCCGATTATAAACCGATTTATAAATAGAAAACCTGGTAATTATTTCATTTTTCCTAAGAAAGAAGATAATGCTGGGGTTGAAGCGCCAGATATGACAAAGTTACCGCAGCCAACAATCAGACAAGGAACAGCCAGAACATCAGGTCATTATACATTTCATTTTGATCTCTTTAATATTTGCTTATAAATAAATTGTAGGTGATTTGAATTTCTTTAAATAAATATAAAATAGTTTGCTAACTATTTTTCTATGAAAAATGTGCATTGGTGTTATTTTGTCTTCATTTTCCCCAGAGGTATCAAAGTACCCCATGAGGTGTATCAATCTACCCCCGGGATGGGGCACATTGATACAAATGACTTTTTTTGATTTTTTAAAAATTACATGCAAAAATAATACATAAAATAACGATTGTACATTTTTATAACACCATGCAAAAATAACTTGAAATTTCTGCTTTCTGGACAACAAAAAAAAAAATATTTAGAAAAAAGCTGCATCAATGTACCCCAGTTCCCCCTACTGCAAAAAAAGAATGTATTAAATGTTCGATGATATATGGACATTTATGTGAAATAATTATAAACTGCGAATGCGTGAAAGATTACCAAACTTTTATTTCATAATTTGAGAGTCAGCTATTTAGGGCAACTCATATAAAATGTCCAGTAAAATATTATGAAAACTCAAAAAGATACAGCGATCTGGTTGGTAAATTGTGGAAAATCTCTTATAATAAAGCTGATTTTAGAAAGCAATTCACTATATCGCCCTTATTTTTTCTGAATTTTCATAATATTTGAATAGTTTTTTTTATATTAATGGCCCTAAATAGCTGACTACCAAATTCTGAAATAAAAATCTTGAAATCTTTCATACATGCAGAAAGAAAAAACAAAAATTCCTATTTTTTAGTAAATGTCGATGTTTTAATTGCACTATACTGCTTTTACTGTTCTTTTTTAAGTTTTCGGAAAGTGGTGCAATTTGTTGAAAACTCTGTATTGTGTGTATTGGGAAGACACAAATTTTCACGCTGCAATACCAGCATCTTTATACGACGGCAAAGTTACTGAATGATGCGGCATTGCAGGTAAAATTGTTCTCGGCTCGTACTTCTTTGAGAAAGCACGACCAACGGGATTTGTAAGGTGCTCTGTGACGCATTCTCGCTATACAGCCACGCTGCAAAATTACATAATACAGGAATTGCTTCAGCGAAATGCACTCAATGATATTATTCAGATGCAAGATGGCGCACCTCTACATATGGCGAAGTCTGTTAGCAGAACCTGGAATAGCATTTTGGCGTCAGCGTCAGCTATTTTCGATTTCCGTGGGCCTTGTGATTCCTCGACCTCACTTCTATAGATTTCTAATTCTGGGGATACTTCAAAAAATTTGTAGTGTGCATGTGCAATCCATAAAATTTGCCGGATTTGAAAGACTCTCTGAAACGCGTGATTGCAAACATCCCTCATGCTATGTTGTGTTCGGCTGTACTGTTCATAGTCTACCGCAGGAGTGTCAAATTGTGATCAACTGGATACCACAAAGAATAAAAGAAATTGTCGACATTTTAAATAACCTAGATTCTATGATTAGATAGGGCAAAGATAACTATAAAATTTTAGTGGTATGCGGCGGGCCACTGTTTGACACCCGTAGTCTATCGCATGTAATGCATAAGTTCCTTTGGTGATACTCTTCTGAAGGTGTAATTTAAATAAGAGCTTTCATTTCTCTGATATGTGTGGTAATCAGTGATTGGTGTCTTGCTTTTGTCATATGCAAATCTCCTATGAACATCACGAATGCTTGTTTGTTATGCCATTTGCAGAGCAGTTTTTTATGCGAGTATAACGCGTCCGTTTTTCGTAATACACGTACCATTCCAACGCTTTTTAGGGCCTTCGCAAGTTCTGAAAATTTTACGAAAAAGAAAAAGAAAAAAAAAAAAAAAAAAAAAAAAAACGGGCGTCGTAATTAAAAAATTTCGAGTTTCTGTACTTATAACCGTAACCGTGAGCACCACTTTTTTGCAGTTCATAGAATCTCGAGCTCATACTTCTGAATAACTATAGGTGTGTTCAAAAATCACCCTCGCTGCGCTATTGCGCGCAGAATATTTTGCATGGAGTAGGTGTTATTGAAGAAAGGCATTTTAAAATTATTCAATTATTACAATATTTTTATGGTTCAAAACTGGTAAAAATCTAATCTAACTGGTAAATATCTGTTTATCCTTCCAAAACATGGTTCTCGTAACAGAAATATGTACCTGTGGTCACTCAGATAAAATTAAAGATATTACGAGAAAGTATTACGTGACCTACTTCATCTAATTTAGCCGGATCAGCGTTTAAACTGTAACAACCAACCCTATTCAAAATTCGCGCGGGCGGCGAAAAAAAAAAAAAATTGCTGGGCGATTTGATCACGTGATTGTGCGTTTTGTGCTTAGGTGCCGTTGGTTGTACTTTGTTAGGTAGGTTGACTTACTCAGTTTAACAATCCAGTTGGTCATTTAAATTTCTTAATAATTTTCTTTTTATTTATTTAAAATGATTTATCAGTTGCTTTATATTTTTCTTGTTAAATAGAATGCTGTTAATAAACCAAGGTTGAGATATCCACATATAACAAAATATATTTGTAATCTACAATACTGGATGGATTTCAACAGAATTTGCACTGTTAGCTAGACAATTTTTCAGAGAAAGTGTTAGTATATATTTATTTCTTATTTAATGATTGCATATTTTAATACAGTGTGGATAACAGGAAAAAATACATAATAAAATTTTAGAAACAAATGACATCCAAAATCATGTTAGAATAAGAAAAACACTTATTACTTATACATTCAATAGAGAATTTATAAACATTCTAATCATACTTTATTCATTACGAAACTAGAAGGCAAACACTAAATTTTTCGCCTCTTAAAAAAATGTATATCTATTAAATTTTACTTTTATAATATTTTCCATGTTGATTTTAACACCGTAAAATATGATTTGCATCATAATCACAATAAAAACTCACTTCTGAAATTTTCACAAAAAAAAAAAAAATAATAATAATAAAATAAAAATAAATAAATAAAAAAATAAAATAAAATAAAAATAAATAAATAGAAAAATAAAAAAAATTAAATAAAAAAAATAAAATAAAATAAATAAATAAATGAAATAAAAATAAAATAAAAATAAATAAAGAAAGAAAAAAAATAAAGAAATTATTAAGAAATTATTTTACGCGTATATGGGTATTTTCGCAGAATATTTTTTTTTTCCATTTGCTTAATATATATATATACAGTGGAGTCTCTATATAACGAAATCCACTGTTCCAACAAAAAATTCGCTATATAGAGAAATTCGATGTATAGAAAATTATGCTAAAAATCGTATTTAATATGTGAAATTTGAACAAATATTATTTTTGATCGTTTGAATTAAGAATTTGATGTGTTTAAAAGTAAATATTAACCTAACATTTTATTTCTTAATTATTTAAGCTGTTTCAAAAAAGTGAATAGACATTTATTTGAAAGCTTAATAAAATCAAATAAGGAAGACTTGCATTAATTTCAGACGAAGAAATCTGTAATTTTTTGGTTTTTTTTTTTTTTAATTTAAAATTGTTACGCTCTCAAAAACACGTTCAAATTTTACCAAAGAATGAAAAATTATAGTTAACATTTTCCTCCATTTGAAGGCCTCTCTTATGTTGTTCTAGTGATGGGCGATTTCGATTTTTTAAATCGATTTAATCGATACTACGGCCAACTCGATTTAATCGATACTTTAAAATTTTTAATCGATTTCTCTGAAAGTAATATAATTTTCATTTTCCTTCAAAAGTCGAAGATAAAATAGACGGATGTGCCAATTCCAAAATTTCAGTGTATTAGTTTCTAAGATAGAAAAATTAAAGAAACCTCAGAATCCGCCCCCCCCCCCTTGCAAAATAGCGTTTTTTTTTTTAGTGATGTACACCAAAAATTGATCAGGATCAATTTTTATTAAGTACCAGCTGAATCTGAATTTTGATGAAAATCCATGAAAGCGCGAGATACAGCTATTGCGAAATCATAATAAAAAGAATATTGCCCAGTTAAACTGATGGCATTGAGCTCACAGGCTACGCATACTAATTGTACATTACAGCCTTGTATTTTCGTTAATTCCGTTCGAAAAAAAAATTAAGAAGGGGAAACAGCTCTCCCCTTTCTCCTTTTTTATACTTAATCATTGAACTTCCTAAACTATCAAGTACATGCTTTATCATATTAAAAAATCTATATCCAAAATTCAGAGCAAACCGGATAATTCTTAATAAAAACCCATTTAGCATTTATATAATTTAAGAGGAGTTATTCCCCTCTTTTATACTTAACCATTAAACTTCCAAAACTATTCAGAGATTTGAACGAAATCTAACAATTCTGATTGAAAAATCCATTTATGCAAGTTAAGGGGAGGGGCATTAGAACCCCCGTTCCCCCTGTTTATACTTATTCAATGAAAACCTAATAACAGCCACGGACTCGCCTCATCAGAATGATCCTATATCTAAATTTTGAACGAAAACTGTTAATTCTGCATAAAAATCCTGTTTATATCAATTAAGGGGAGGGGCATGAGCCGCCCGTTTCCCCTGTTTATACTTATTCAATGAACACCTAATAACAGCCACAGTATCGCCTCATCCGAATGATCCTATATCTAAATTTTGAACGAAAACTGTTAATTCTGCATGAAAATCCCGTTTATATCAATTAAGGGGGGGGGACATGAGCCCCCCGTTCCCCCTATTTATACTTATTCAATGAACACATAATAACAGTCACGGAATCGCCTCATCAGAATGATAATATATCTAAATTTTGGACAAAAACTGTTAATTCTGCATTAAAAACCCATTTATATCCATTAAGGGGAGGGGCATGAGCCCCCCGTTCCCCCTTATACATATCGAATGAACTCCAAAAACTAATCAGGGAAGCGCCTTATCAGGATATACCTATATACAAAATTTCAAGTGGATCCGATATTTTTATCATGAGTTATCGCGTTACGCACGAACATACTGAACGGACGGGCACATAAGCTCTCAGGCTATGATAGCCTGTGAGCTAAAAAATGCAGCATATCAGCGTCACCTTCTGGGCAATTTACACCAAGAACTAAATAACACTAATCTATGTCAGAGATTTACTGAATCTGAATTTTGATGAAAATTCGTTCTTGAGATAGCGCTATTGCGTTAATCATGAATAATGCAGTATAGCAGCGCCATCTCTTAAGCGATTTCCACCAAAATCTAATTAGCATCAAATAATATCAAGGACTAATTGAATCTAAATTTTTATGAAAGTCCGTGCATTAGTTCTTGAGATAAAGCTAAAATGGAAACAGGGGCGTGCGAAAAGAGAACTGCGCCCGGTTCAAAGTTCCAATTTAGCCCCCCCCCCCCCATTAACTTTTTCTTGTGATAGGCTAGAAGTGATGTTAGTAGTAAAAAGTTGGCGCCCCCTAAATTTCCGTGCTCGGAACGACTGCTTCCTTTCGCCTCCCCCCCCCTTTCACATGGCGCTGAGTGGAAATTGTGAAAAATTCATTATAGCAGCGCCATCTGAGAAGCTATATACATCAAAATGCAGAAAACATCAATTCATGTCAAGGACTAACTGGATCTAAAATGTGATGAAAATCCGTTCATTCGTTTATCAGATATAGCTGTTGCGCAAATCGCAAAAAATGCAGTATAGCAGCACCACCTGTTAGGCTATATGCACCAAAAATTAATTAGATTCAGTTTATATCAAGGTCAAACTAAATCTAAAGTTTTGTGGAATTCCGTGCATTTGTTCTTCAGATAGAACGGTCAGAAATTTTCGTCGTATACAGACGCACAGAGTGACAGACACACACACAGACAGATATTTCTTTAAAAACATGAAATCGTGTTAAAGACCTTCTAAAATATATAAATCCATCAAAAACGGGAAGTCAAAATTTTTCACGAATCTAATACTCTCTTCTTGTAAAGTTACAAAAGAAAGTAAAACTGTAAAATCGATTCTGCCCGTAAGATCGGTCTTTAGATTCGATGTCGATCTTTAGATTCGATGTCGATCTTAGATTCGATGTCGATCTTTAGATTCGATTTCGATCTTTAGATTCGATGTCGATCTTAGATTCGATGTCGATCTTTAGATTCGATTTCGATCTTTAGATTCGATTTCGATTTTTTTTTTCTTTCTAGGCTAAATCTGTGTTGAATGCAAGTATTTTTCTGCGACTCCGGAGAAAGGCATCATGTTTTAGAGCTCTGTAAGAGAGGGGGAATCGCAATTTGTGCACGGGTGCCCAGAGAGGGGTTTGGTGACGCAAGATGCGTCATACAATTTAGTTTTTTTTTTGGGGGGGGGGAGGGGGAATTTGAGAAAAAGTACATTTTTTTGGAGGGGGGAGATTTTTAATTTTTTAATATTTCAAAATTTAATTCCAGAAATGTTCCTATGTTTTCTTTCTTTAAATTCTAGATAAGGGCAATAATAGCTGATTCTGCTATTCTCATTTCGCTATCTCTTGAATGTGCAGTAGATTATAAGTAGAATATAATTTACAATTTGTATTATGTTTGGGGGGGGGGATCTTAAAGTATGAAGGTTTTTTTGCGGGGGGGGGGGATTTGCGTCATTAGGATGGTCACCACTGGGGAATCGCAATTTGTGCATTAAAAAGCATAAAATCTCATAACTTCTGGGGGGGGGGATAATCCCCTGCGGGCCACCCCATTAATTCGACACTAGGTTAAATCGTTATATTTTTGTTTAGAAGTCCAGTTATTTGAAGTATTAGTTTATTATGTTTTATTTTTTACGTTCGTCTCTTCTAATCCCCCCTTTCACGTCAGTTTTAACTTACAGGGCCGTTCGAAATATGCATACAGTTTTAAAAATGTCCAATTCTCGGTCTATTTTATTTTAGATCCACATTTTAAATCCTTGACAAAAGATAAATAAAAAGTCGCCCTTCCGCCCGTTTGGGGTTTATCTGCGCCCCGCCGGGGGGCATATTTTTTTGTTTCTTCAAAAGAAACAAAAAATTTTTTGAGGGGGGTGGGCTTGCACCCTCCCCCAATATACATCTTAAAATTTCGCTCATTTAATTTTCTACCATTTTTAACTTAAAAGTTTAAGCTACATGGCACCCCCAGAACTGTGGATTCTCTCCCCCCCCCCCCCTGTCGATCACTCACCGAATTTTGCTTATTTCTTTACTTCATTTCAATCTTTAAAAGGCTATAACTTTGCTTCTATAGGAATTACAGTGATGAGAAAAATTCTAGTATAGCTAACCATTTCTCGCCGTTCTTTTTGCTTTTCCAGTTTCCCGGTTTTCCCTATAGGACCTTTTTTTTTGGGGGGGGGGCAGAGGGGGTTTTTGTTGATACAATATGTCTATTGAAAGCTTATGCTTCATACATTACAAATCTAGCAAAAGAAATTTTCTCCCATCATTTCAGGTCACATTACGGACCCATAATGTATTAAAATTTTAATTTTTCAAACTTCTTCAAAAAAAAAAAAAAAAAACATTGATACATATCAGCGAAACTGGGGTTCGAACCCGCAATCGTTTGATTGCACACATAATCCCTAAGCTTTTTGGCCACCGAGTACTCAGCAGCGCTGTTATTTCTTTAGATTGTCATCTTTAAATTCATAATATCTTTTGAATGGAATGTCCGATTTGAATAATTCAAAAAGTAATCTACAGATATTGTAACAGGCATTAATACAAAATGATTTATTTGGATAAGGATTAAGGTATCGATAGTATGGTCTAAATTTGGTTGATGTATTTATCGCGTTTTAAAATGTAGGAAAGTAGTTATAGTGAGTTAACTACAATAGCTGGATATATGGTATCGCGCGTTTTTTTTTTTTTTTTTTTTTTTTTTATAGACATTAATATTTTCTTTAATATTATAGAACCTTTTTTTATTCATTTAAAAGTATTTCCTGGCGATTCAAAATTATACATCCTAACGATTCAAAAATGCACACGTAATTGTTCAAGGTTTCACTTCTATCGGCACTGTCAGAGTGCCACTATTTTTTTTTTTTTCATGTTCGCCCGTTCTACTCCCCCCCCCCCTTCCTCACCAATGTTAACTTACAGGTTCGTTCAAATTATGACTGCGATTTTAAAAAAGCCTAATCCTCGTCCGCTGTTATAAATCCATATTTTGAAACCTCAACAAAAGATACATTTGGGCCGGGGTCGCCCTTCTGTCCGTTTGGGATTCACCTTGCTCCCCCGGGTGGGGGGCATATTTTTTGTTTCTTCCACACCATCTCATGTAACATATCGTTATAAAGCTTTTATCTCCTCGTTTTTTTCTGTTACTACCCCTCTCTCCACCTAGTTACATGCTCTTGGCACTTTTTATAGTTTCAAAGAGTGCATGTTCCCCGCGGGCCACCCCATGAATTCAACACTAAGTTAAACACTATATTTTTGTTTAGAAGCTCAGTTATTTGGGTTATTAGTTAATTATTTTTTTTCAAGTTCGTCCGTTCTAATCCCTCGCCCCCCTCCCCTTCCCCGTTAATCTTTACTAAATGGGCCGTTCAAAGTATGCATGCAATTTTTAAAATGTCCAATTCTCGTTCTATTTTATTGTAAATCCTCATTTTGAAACATCGACAAAAGATACATTTGGACTATGGTCGCCTTTCCGTCAAGAGTGGGGGTTACCTGATCCCTTGGGAATGGGGCATATTTTATGTTCTTCCAAACTATCTCGTGTAACATTCGGTTGGCATTAGAAAAAAAAAAAATTTTTTTTCTTTTTTTGTCTATATTCCTTGTTCCCCATCCTAGTTACACGCTCTTGGCACTCTTTATACTCGGTTTAATGCCAAGTTACTCAGTGTTGTTATTAGTTGAGTTATGTCTCTTAAATTTGTCAAAGTTTTTGCGTAACTGAAAACCATAAGTGACAATCATTTTAAATTTTAAAATTCTTATTATCCGACTCTAAAATCTGCAATAGCTTAATTCTATGCCTCCCTAAATGGGGATGGGGGGTGGGAGGCGGTAATTACGGTCCTGCTGATTGTCAAAGTTTTGGAATTAGTAATTTGGATCTTCTCTGTGTGAACTTAAATATCGAAATATCGATTCTAGTATCGATTCTAGAACTGAGAAATCGATTCTTATTATGATCGATGTTGTTTTATACGATATCGATTTTAATCGATTCTCAAAATTTCCAGAATCGCCCATCACTATTGTTCTCATTGATTCCTTTCTTACATGTGTATCAATCCAATTGACACTGTTTTGAAAAAGATGTGGAAAGGTGTGTGGGAGGTTGGGTGAATTCGTTGGATTTAAAGAACATTGAGAAAAGTAATATTAAAAAAAAAAAAAAAAAAAAAAAAAAAAAAAAGCTCAGCACTGACGATAAATCAAAAATAAGTGATGGAATTTTGATTCCATATGATATCGATGCTTTTTAAAACTGTTTTTTACGACCAATTTATGAAAAAATTCGTTATATGGAGATAGATATTTCGTTATATAGAGACTGTTTTTAATGTAATCATGCGAAAAGGGGACCGTTCCTACTAAAAATTCGTTATATAGAGAAATTCGATGCATGGGGTTTCGTTGTAGAGAGACTCGACTGTATATATATACACAGTCCAGTCATTTTAAAGTGACCACCTTGAAATTTTAGTCGTTTTGTTAAATATCTGGACACATACATGAGGAATTATTCTGAAGCTTAAAGTTTGTAAACAGATTAGAACAGGTTATAATATTTTTTGGAAGATGTTTTCACGAAACCTCATAGGGGACCATCAACAAATTGAAAAAGAACGAATATCTTTCGAATAACCCTGTAAAAACGGATGTAGAAAAGGCGTTTAAATTATAGATTATGATTAAGCGGCTTATTGTTATAACCTGTCTTCATTTTTATTAGAATATTCGTTGGGAAATTAAGGTTTTCATGAAAACAGTCCCAAACTTTGTTAAGTTTTTTTTTTTGCTTATAGTTTGCCGGATTCTTAATATAAAAAATATTCTTTTCAGAAAACATGACAAACAACATAGCACTCAATACCCTGCAATCAGAATTAAAAGATAATAAAAATTGTATGAATAATGAGCAGGTTTACTAAATACTTTTTCATTGCGCATGCGTGGAAGCAATCAAAATATAATTTGCATAATGTGTAAGCTAAATGTATAGGGCAACTTTTGTGAAAGTCTCAAAAACATAGCTTTAAAATTCTGAAAATTATCATCGATAGAATAAGCTCAAAATCCATTCTTCCCAAAAGGAAGCAAAAACGATGAGAAGATATATCCAAATATAGCAATACGAGGACTATTCTGTGTGCTTTATTAATACTAATCACTGGATATATGGATACAGCCCCTCATCCTTTTGTTTCATTTTGGGAACAACGGATTTTGAACGATAATTTTCAAAATTTTAAAGCTATGTTTTTGAGACTTTCACAAAAGTTGCTCTATACATTTAGCTAACACATTATGCAAGTCATATGTTGATTGCTTTCACTCATGTGCAATGAAAAATTATTTCGTAAACCTGCTCATTATTCATACAATTTTTATTATTTTTTAATTCTGATTACAGGGTATTGTGCGCAATTTTGTTTGTCATGTTTTTTCATGAAAAGAACATTTTTTTATATTAAGAATTTGGCAAAGTATAAGCAAAAAACTTGGCAAAATTATGGGCTGTTTTTATGAAAACCTTAATTTCTCTGTGAATATACATGCTATCATCAGAAAAATGAATACAGTTTATTACAATAAGCCATTTAATCATAATCTATAATTTGAACGTTTTTGCTGCATTAGTTTTGACAGGGTTTTTCAAAAGATGTTCATTAGTTTTCAATTTGTTGCCGGTCTCCTATGGGGTTTCAGGAAAAAATCCTCGCGGAAAGTTATGACCTGTACAAATCTTTTTACACACTTGGAGTTCCAGAATAATTTCTCATGTATTTGTCTAGATATTTAACAAAACGACTAAAATCGCTTGGTAGTCACATTAATATGTCTGGACTGTGTATAAATCCCTTTGGAACGATCAGGGTTCGCACAATTCTACCACTAAATTTTAAGAATATTTTCAAAGTGTTTCACTGCAGAAAAATAGCGTAAAATCTGTGAATGAAGGTGGGATTTACGAATGTGGTGGTTTAAAAATTAAATGTAAATTTTCTTATTTTTAATAGTGGTGCCAGAGTCCTTGGAAATTCCAAGGAGTGTGCGAACCTTGAACGATACTTAGAATAAATAATAAAAGAGGTTCAAATGTAAAACTTTCTTAGCAAAATATCTCATTTTCTCGTATTTAAATAAGTATTTTGTTACTATAATAGAAATAGATGTGCTTCTGTATTATTAATATAAAAATTTATCTTTTATAAAAATGTCTTATTTATTATATAGAGCAACCAATAATAATAAGGAAACCCCTATAAACAGACTTTTGAGGTGCGAAGGATTCGAACTCGACGCACTAACCCTTCGGTCATCGCGCTCAATTCCGTTTGCAACAGATTATCTTTTAATCAAATCCATGATCTGTTCTTAATCTGTACCTGAACGCACAGTACGGAGTATTGAATGGCTATCCCATGGACGATAAGGCCCACTCCATGTCCCTGCGCCTGCCTCCTGAGCTCGTGTGTGCAGCGAGCGTAGATTTCGGACTAGCCTAAATGAAAACTTTTCTCGATCGATTGAATGGACTAACCGCTATATAGCACATATATTGGTTTTAATTTTTTAGGTTTTTATTATGTAGTTTTTTATAACCACCCTGTATATATAAATTAATTTTTTTGATACATGAGAATTGTGCGTAATAAGTCACCCATCTTCAAAAATATTTATATATCTGACACTGTCAATTGCAATTTTATTTATTGTTTATATTTTGAAAGGCAATAAAAAAGCGATAAAAAATACAAACTGTTTAGCTTAAAATAAATTTTGTGAAAGTTACACCTTGTTGTATTGTTAACTATAATCAAAACAAACATCAATTAAAAGCACACAATAATTCTAAATTAAAATTTATTTTCGCACAAACAGAAAAAAAATCAAGAATCCTTGGCAATTATGCAATCAGCACATACTCTTTTGTTCAATTACATTTGTTTCCTTTGAAATATTTTTTAAAGTGTTTTAAAAGAGTTAATTTTCTAATTCGACAAATAGATGTTCTTCAAGAAATCACTTTTGCTCTTCATGAATCACGCATTCTTTTGAGAACAATGATGTTTCCAAAGATTTATTTTTCTGATTCGTCTCATAAATGTTCACCTAGAAATGACTTATACTTTTATCGAAAATTCTACAAAGAGCAATGACGTTTCCAAAGATTTATTTTTCAGATGCGACTATTAAATGTTCGTTAAAAAATGACTTTTCTCTTTCACTGAACACTTTTTTGAGATCGAGGATCTTCCAAAGAGACATTCCACTATTTTGTAGAAAATGGTAACAATTAGAAATTTCAAATATCATAGAATGCTTTTTATCTCAAGGCTGAGAACTTATGTGCCCACCTGTTCTGTACGTAGGTAGGTACGTATGTAAAGTGATAACTCATGATAAGTATATTTGCTTCAAATTTTGGATATAGGTTTATTGTGATAAGACGCTTACCTGATTAGTTTTGAGTTCATTGGATATTTATAGGGGTGGGGGATGGGGGTTAATCCCCACCTCTTAAGTTAGATAAATGGGTTTTTTCATGCTGAATTATCGTATTTCATTAAAATTTTAATTGTAAGATCATTCTGATGAGGTGCCTCCATGATTAGTTTTGGGTGTTCATTGGCTAAGTATAAAAAGGGGAAGAGGGGGGGAACATTTACTAATTCCTAATCCCCTAATCCCTTTACTTAAGTAAATGACTTTTTTTACGCAGAATTTACCGATTAACTTAAAATTTTGGATACAGGTTCATACTTACAAAACACTTCCATGATTAATTGTGTTTTTTTTACGTATAAAAAAGGGAGGAACGGGCAATTCCCTCCCCCAAATTAGATAAATGGGTTTTTATGCAGAATTATCCAATTTCCTTTAAAATTTGCATGTAGGCTCTTTATGATAAGGCTAATCCTTGAATAGATTTGAGGGTTTAATGGTTAAGTATAAAGAGGGAAAGGACCCCCCTCTTAAAATGCATAAATGGGTTTTTATGCAGAATTATCCGATTTGTTTCGAATTTTGTATTTAGGTTCATTATGATAAGGGGTATTTTTGATTAGTTTTAGGGGTTCAATGATTAAGTATGCAGCTGGGAAATTAGGGAGCTAATCGCCTCCCTTAATTTGTTTTTCAGAAGACATTATTCCTTGAAGAAGAAGAAAAAAAAAACAGGCTGTAATAAACAATTAGTATAAATAGCCTGAAAGCTCATTGCCATCAGTTTAACGGGGCAATATTCTTTTTTTTATTGATTTTCACATTACATGCATCATAGCTATTTTCTAGACTATTTTTTGAAAGGTAATTTTAAATTAGGTTAAGGCGCAGCGATTTGTTTAGACTTATATATAGTTTCTTACTAGTAGGGGAAAGGGGGGGACAATGGATACTTAACTTTACTACTTTACTTATACTTATAGTTACTTAATTAAAAAAATTTCTTTTAGGCTAATTAATTAAAATTTTATGGCTATTAATCTATTTTTTATATCGATGTTATCGTAAAACCGCTCTCAGATCTAAAATAATTTCAAAAAAATTTCCGGATCATAAGTAGTTTAGTGTTTCATTTTCAAATTTGCATGATGATGACTTTATTTTATTTAGTAATTTCACTTTATTTGCAAGACTTCCTGTATTTTAATCTGTTGTTATTTAAAAAACATAATAATGTTTTAAAACAGATTTTCTGCTTAGTTTTGTGTATGTTTTGTTCGAAAATGTTGCTCGCAAATTTGCATTATTATGTTATTTTGGAAGTAAAGAGGAAAAAAGCGGATTTAAATTAATAAAAGATTAATTTTATTGTACTTGGAATATTACTTAATAGTGGACCACTGTTCCCCGCTTCTTGGGGCAAACTGTTTCACTTTAGGAATGTATACAAATATATATTTTTAAAAATATATTTCAAGCTATGCTCTGAAAAAAATCTGACGCTTGTAGAAATGCTCAAGGAACGTTCAAGAATATTTTTAGGCAGATTGGCTTTACTAAAAAGAAAAATAATGTAAACTGAAAATTGGACCACTGTGTACCAATCTCCCCTATGTAAAAAAAAAAAAAAAAAAAAAAAAAAAAGTTAAATTTGCATTGCATGAATAAAGAACTTTAACCACAAGGCATGCATATTGTTTCCTTTTACTATATACGATAATGCGCCGTTTCAAATCTGTTTCCTGTGAAGAATATTTTTGATACAGAGGTCATACAGATGCTTAGGAAAAGCAGTGGCTTATCAAACTTAAATAAAGACTTTTTAAAGAATCCAAATGAGCTGTCACAAAGACTATTATTTTCTGTTTCAATGTTTGATAATCCATCCCTGAAAATCAATTCTGTATATATACAGGAAGTTCTGCTTCTTTGGCCTAAAACTCACGTGATTTTGCTATTTCCTTTCTGTTATAAAGAAAAAGGATTCTGCCTTCGGACATACATATTTAAATTTTTGTATATAAAAAAAAAAGAATAATATGCCTAGGCCATAAACTTCCAATAGAGTGGTCATTTTCCTCTGGTCACAAGTATTTGGATGAAATTTGGTAGCCCAAATTATGAAAGAACATTAAATTATCTGGAGTGTATGCGAAAATATATGCTTAAAAGTTGATATTTGACAAAATGGCAGCCACTTGAACAAAAAAAAAAAAAAAAAAAAAAAAAAAAAAAAAAAAATTCTGCTATTTTTACCGTTTGTAAGCTTGAAAAACTAATTAATCAATGGAAGTTATACTTTTCGGTGATACATATTCCAGAAAAAACTGTAATCTTTCATTTAAATAAAAAAGTAACGAAATCACTCAAAGAGTTCTCGTCATCCAAATTGAAGAACATGATTTCAAAATAAGAAAAAAAATTAAATGTCACAGCAGAGTTACGTTGAACCCCGTAGCATTACGTTCAACGAGAAAAAAAGACAGTAACGAAGGAAAATATCACGAAACCGCTTTAAGGATTGAGACAATACACCCAGTTGAATAATGAAAAAAAAAAGGAAATTAAAAAATTCAAAGAGTTTTACGCAAAAAAGTAGAACCTCCCTTCAGCAAACTGTAAATATTAATTATATTCGCAAATTGTAAATCTGCAGACCAGAGAAGTTGTATTTTTGTTTAGAAATCATTTCATTTAACATTTCGTACTTTCACCCGGATATCTTTTCTTTCGCATTAGCATTATTGCAAGCAAAATTTCATGTAGTTTCAGAGATTTAACTCTACGAAATGTGAAGTGAAATACAATTGCATTCATTCAGAGTTCTTCTACCTGTGAAAACATATTATTATATGAAGGTGGCTCTGTTCTCTGAAACCATTGTTACCAGGAAAGTTAATTTTTTTTTTTTTTTTTTTTTGTATACCACATTTTCGCAGAGAAATAGTCGCCTTATTTAAATACGAAAATTTACGAATACGAATAAATCAAGTGAATAAAATAATAGAAAAATAGCGGTAATCAAAACAAAATTTTAGTATTTTCTAGGCAACTCTGCCTTAAACTGACGTTGTTTTTTACTTTGCTAATCACAACTGTTTGAAATTTTCTGTACATTAAATCTAACTCTAAACTAATGTTGATTTTGTTATAATGGCACCACTATTGAGTTTGAACGATTAATTATTTTAACAAATTATTCATAAATTATTTAGAATTCCTATTTTTCAATATACAGTCAATTCTCGTTAATTCGAAATCGGATAATTCGAATCTTCGCTTAATTTGAACTAAACATGAAGTCCCGAAATTTTCAATAGCAGAATAACGTTAAAAATTTTCATTAATTCGAACTCATTTTCTCTCGACTTCGTTTAATTCGAACTAACGAGAATTCCGATTTTTCATTTTTCTTTTCTTTCTCACGGATTTCAGATTATCTGAATAACTTTCTTTCTTTCATTTTTGTCAGAATTGTTCCAAACGAGTACGAATATAATCCAATGCATTTCATATCCACTTTCTTAGTGCTCCGTCTGTCCATCACTGATGCTTTAAATTTTTCTTCCATTGTGATTGTTTCTAATCTTTTAATTAGTTTATGTATTTATACATTCTAATTTAATATTAAGTCATATTCTAATGATAACAAACGAAATAAATTTAAAAAACACTATAACATTAATTCCTTTGTAATAGTACTATATTAAGCATGTTTTCATTTCATATTTTCCATAATTCGAACTTCGGATAGTTCGAACATTTCTTGTGGTCCCGACGAGTTCGAATTAACGAAAGCCAACTTTATTTGAAAATGAGTATTTGAGTCTTTTCCATAATATTGAATTTTTATGCAAGTGAAGTTATACAGTTCATACAATTTTCGTGTCTGTATATGTTCTTACGTGCATATTTGATTTTGATTTTTGAGAAAAAGATTTTTGGCATACATCACATTTATATGTTTTTGTTCGTGTGTGTGTTTTTAAGTGCACATTTAAATTTGATTTTTATGAATAATATTTCTTGCATATATCACATTTATATAGTTTTTTTCCTGTGTGTGCACATTTAATTTTGATTTTTGTGAAAATAAACGCTGGCATACATCACATCTATATCGTTTTTTTTTTGGGTATGCAATAGTAAGTGTCTCCTTAAGCTTCCCTTTCTTGAAAATAATTTTTGACATACATGACAAGTAAATTGACTATGGCACATATGACATAGAAATATCTTTTCACCAGTAAGAGAAATTACATACTGTTTAATTTTATCCTTTGCAGAAAAGGATTTTTGACACAAATTGCAAACGAAGGGTTTCCCTTTGGAAGCCTGTCTTAAATGATTTTTTGATTTTGAGTTTCTTATAAATGATCGCTGGAATACATCGCCGGCATGCGGTTCTTTACCAGTATGTATAAGCATATGTGCTTTTAACTGCGATTTATATGAAAATGACTCTCGGCATACATAACACCTATATGGATTTTCTCTAGTATGCATACTCATGTGTCTTTTTAAATTCCACTTCGTTGACAATGGCTTTTGACATATATTACACACATACCTTTTTTCTCCGGAATGATTTACTTGATGATTAATTAAACTTGATTTAGATGAAATGGATGCTTGGCACTCACTGCAGTCATATAAGTTATTCATAATTGAAAATAAAATGTACTATCTATAGTTATATTTGCTTAATTTCTGAGGCTTTTAAAATAAAATTTTTAAGCATAGTTTCTTTTTAAATTGCATGAAAATGATGAAAATGACGCATACAGTACAACGTTAATAATATGAAGCATATGAAACATACATAAACATGACGTACACTTCCAGGTTCTGGAATATAAAGGTGAACTGCTTTCCAATAAGAATATAAGAGGTTTCAAAACCAATTATATTTCGAAATGTCTCTTGAGTTTTATATATACTGATAGCGTCTGATATTTGTTTTCTACTGTTATCATGAAAATATCCTTATAGATATCTTGCTATTCTAGATGTATATATGGCTGAAGAGGAAACTTGATTTATACTGAAAAGAAAAAAAGTGTTAATATTTTCAACAATTTAAATTCAAAATTTTCAATTAGCTTAAAAGACATTAAAAATTTTTTGTGCATATATAATTGTTTGTGCAGTTTTTAACGTTTTAGTAAATTTTTAATAAACTGTACAAATATTGTTGAAAATACTAAAATTATTTTTTATTGAGCATTTCATCACCATTTTCAGGGCTCCCGAATGGTCAACGACTAAATACCAACATATTTTAACAGAAATTTTCGTGGTAGATTTCTACAATATTTGCTCTATAATTAACCTCTGAGGGCATATCTTACGAAATTTGCAAGAAGAATCTAAAACAAAAATTGCAAAAATTGGCATTAAAAAGTAGACCGTTTGGGAACCCTAGATTTTGCATTCTTATCTTTAAAATAGACTTTCGAAATTTTATTCCTTCAATAATGACATTCATAAATACATAAGTAACATGCTGCACTGAAAAAATAAACAAATGCTTCTTAACCTATTAAAATATGATATAATCACAGACGAAAACATAATAATCTCTTCTGAGTTACCTACGACACAGGAAAGCGTTCCTTCAGTACTTCGTTATAGGGTGAAACCCTAGTTATTGATACCTAGCCAGTAACTAACACTGCAGCAAAAATCTAACTCAATTAAGCATTTTCTTGAAAAATTCTGCAAAGTGATGTCATCTAGTGGGAACTTAGATTTTTATTTGAGTTTTGGAATAAATGTATTGACCTCTAGTAGACCAAGAACATACTCAATGAGGAAGGAACTTATGAAAATCCAACAAGTCGAAAATTGTACGTCAAAATAACAAATGATGTGCGTTCGTACTATAATTATATACAGATCTTGATGCATAGCTGTGCTACTCTTATGCAAAAATGCATTAATACAAAATTTGTTATGATTAGGCATATTAAATTCAATAATATGGAAATAATATGGCTTCACCTTAAATAGAACGTAATCATCAGGACAACCTAGAAACATATCATGGGATATGATTGAATTAATTACGTATGATAGGATTTAATAGATTAATAAACATGGCAACCTAGAATCATTATCTGTCATGGGACATCGCTGAATTAATTACGTAAGATAGGATTTAATAGAAGAAAGAAAATTTTTAATAATATATTTCTAAGTTTTGGTTCGATTTTCATATAATTTGAAATGACTCGATAAAGCTTTGCAACGATTATATATATTAAATTTCAAACTATTCGATTGGGTAGTTTTTGCGCTGTTACATGCAGACAGACGAATAGACAGAGAGACGGATGGACCAGACGACGACTATACGTGCTACGTATTTACATAATTACGAACGTACCTAAAAAGTGCCATTTTGGGGCAACCATATTATACCTGAAATTAAAGCTGTGTAATTTTTATTCTATTTGTGATCCAATCATATTTTTTTTTTTAATTATACATGTAGAAATAAATTAACCTATTTATGCCTGGCGTTCCATTTTTGAGACGTTTCGTATTTTATAAATTCGTATAATGTTATTATTCTTTATAGCATGAGAATTGTATGAAATAATTATCTATAAATGTCTTTATCTGTTACCGGAAGATGATAAGGTTGATTTATTTGCTTAAAATTAATTCTTTTTTCGGAGTTTACAGCTGTTTCATTTTTCAAGAAGTCGAAATGTAAAACATGAATTTATTTTTGTTTTTTCTAACTATAACCCTAATGAATAAGTCACAATTGTAGTTTTTAGACTTATCTGAAATACGTATTTTTTAAAATTGTGAATTTTTATGTTAAAGCCTATTCTTTATGCATTTTTGCAACGTTCAATATATAAAGCGTTAGGCACGATTGGATGCATATTTTGATTAGCCATTTAGGAGACAGTTATTTATGTAAAGTTCTTTTCATGATGATTGTTAAACAAATTGTTTCTAAACCAGAAAAACAACTATTCTTTGTTTATTATTAGTAATATTTATGATGCCATTAGTCTCTGTAAAGAAATAACTGTAATATTTTAGTAATTCATAAAAATACTAATTATATGTATAATATATAATTTAGGAACGCATTTTTTACAAATTTAGACAAAAAATATACTTATGTATATTATATTACTACAATTATTATATGAATTCGCATATTTAGTGTGTTTACATTTTATCAAATAAATAGAAAACTATTCTGACATAATTTTGCTTACTATTTTTCCAATTCATTTTGCAATAATTTAATGCGATTTTTCCAAGAAATTTTACAAAACAAAAATTCATGCACGAAACAGTTAAACGATACCTATGATAGATTAGACTCATGATTTTTAGTTAAAAGTTATTTAATTTAGCTTAATGGTTGTTATGTATTCACGAAGCCATTAGAGGGCGAGAAAATGTATCTTTAACTTTGACTCTAAAAAAGACTACAACTTTCACTTCCTTGATGTAATCGATTATTCGGTTCTTTGTTCTTTAATTGGTATGTATGTTATCCTACGTGAAGTTATGTGATGTCCCGTAATAAATGTTCGTTAATTATTATTCGAATGCTATTTTTTGAAGACTCAATCACAAACATGATACTGGCGACGAGTTAAAACTATGATAACTTCTTTCCTTTTGGTTCCTTTCAACATTTTCCTGAACTGGTATTTACTGCAGGTTTTTGTTTCCATTTCTTGAAAATGTCATTCGGCAAGCTTGAAGAATTTATAATAGGGAAAACGAACTGGATTGAGTATAAAGAACGCTTAGATTTCCTCTTCACTGGTTACAGCATTGCGGAACTTGATAAAAAGCGGTCAATTTTTCTAAGTATTTCAGGTCCAGCATTGTATTCAGTTATAAGTTCTTTGTGCACTCCTAATAGCCCAAATGCAGTGACTTTTGCCAATTTGCTGGTAAAATTAGATGAACATTTCACACCTAAACCGTTTTAAATTATATAAAGATTTAAATTCAAGGAAAGAGAGCAGCGGAAAAGCGAAACCATTTTTGAATTCATGGCCGAATCTGGTTACTATGACGGATGATACAGTTTTTCCAAAATTGGATCCTTATGAAGCATATTTGCAACTCCCGGTTGATGATCAAACTTCCAGAATTCTAACATTAAATACCCATAAGGGACTTTTCAAAGTTAATAAGCTTCCATTTGGCATTTCTGTCGCTGTTGCGATTTTTCAAAAAAGAATGGAAGAAGTTCTAGCAGGTATTGATGGGTTACTGCCGTACCTCGGTGATATTCTTGTTCAAGGAAAAAATGTTGAAGACCATAATTTAAAGGTAAAGCAAGTTCTGGAACGCGTGCGAGATTCTGGAATTCATCTTAAACGTGAAAAGTGTAAATTCGCATTTTCCGAAATTGGATTATTGGGTTTTCGTGTAAGTTGGGAGGGTATTCAACAGAGTTTTGATAAAGCGAAACTATTCATCAGGCACCAACTTCTAAAGACAAAACTGCCTTTTTAGGAATGCTAAATAATTCGGGCTGTTTTCTAAAAGACAGATCGGATTGTTTAGAATCATTGCACGAGTTACTCTGAAACGACAGAGTTTGGCGTTGGACGCCTAAACATAATAAGGCTTATAAAGTAGCAAAAGAGTTATTGAAAAAAGATGTTGTGTTAACACATTTTGATGCAACACTTCCGGTAACTGTAATTTGCGATGTTAGATTTTTGAAAATTCCCCCCTAAAAGGATTAAATGGGAGTCGAAAATTATAGAACATCTTACTATATCTCAGCAGCTGTTTAAGGTAGGATCGTGAAATTCCAGGATATAAATATACTAAAAAAATAATTAAATACGTATTTCAAAACTTTTACTAATCCCGTAAAATTTCTGAAAATCCTTTTACCCTAAGTGGATTAAAAGGGGGTCCACAATTTTAGAGCATTTGACACAGCCCAGCAGCCGTTTTAAGTAGGAAAATACAATTACAGAAAATAAATCTATTAAAAATAATTAAATACATGTTTCAACGATTTTAAAGTTTCCATCCCCGAGAAGGGCTAAAGTAAGTGTTGAAAATTAAAAAATATTTTTGGACCCGTCATGTGGTATGTCATCTTAAGCCCAAGGACCACTTTTTCAGATTATGGACCTTTCTTTCCTCCTTCTCAATTTGGATCCCCAAAAGGGGTGGATTTTCGAATTTTTTTGAAATAAGAGCTTTTTGATCATTTTAAATCGGATTTTTCTACGACGCCATCCGATAAATATTATTTATAATTTATAAAAATTTTAAAGAGAGGGAGGGGAGAAGAATATTTTCCGGGTGGGGGGAGGGCGATAGTTCGAACCTTAGGGTGCGCTTTTTCAACTTTTGCCGACACGCCTCAAGTGACATATCATTGGAAAGCTCTGTCACCACTATTTCATGTTATACACTAAGCCCTGCGACCACTTATTCATATTATGCATTTCCCTTGACTCTAATCCATTTTGCCCTTCCTGGGGGGTATGTTTTTTAACGTATTCTGGCAGAAGGTCTTCTAATAATGATAAAATTACGGAACTTGTTTTAAATAACGTTGAAAAAAATCAATACAAAATATTGATCCCATTCACCATCCCTTTAGTTTTCATTTTTGTCATAAAGAGCGCTTTTAATTCTTATTTTATTGGCCCTTCTGCTTCCAATTGCTAAAAAACTCTAATTTTTGATACTCAAACTTCTTTATCTTTTTATACTTACTTGAGCTATTTTCTACTTTTTGGAACCAGGGAACGCTGTCACGTCACACGACTTTTCCGCTATTATGGCACCTTTATAGTCTTCCTTTGGTTTGTTGTGTTTTAATTCCTTCTGTATTTAGTTCCATGCATTTACTAAAATTGACTTAATAAGTATATAAAAACAATGAATTTTGTGAACGAATGTAGAACATTTCGATTGTAGATTCTCGGAAGTAATCGATGATTGTATCGATTGTGTTTTTTTACGATGACGATTTTTTTTCGATTAGTACTTTTTTTAAGAATACCCTATCACTAGCCATATCCCAATAGCAACTTTAGGTAGAAATGTGACATTTACGATAACAAACCTTAAAAAAATATTAAACATTTATTTCATCGATTTGGAAAACTTTCTCCTCTCTCGAAAAGGATAAAGGGGAGTGCGAAAATTTTAGATCACTCCACCATACCTCAGCCACAGATTTAGATTGAAGCATGAATTTGAGGATAATTATTCTACTAAAACAAACTTATATATGTTTTTTTTTTGTCTAGGAATTTTGTCTAGGATTTTTGTTTTAGGAATTTTCATCTGAGAGGGTTAATGGGGTGGTAGTTCTTTTACGACATTTCGCCACATCTCTGCATAAATTTAGGAACAAGCTAAAAGTTCAAGGCAGAAAATCTACTAAAAAATAGGCAAACGCATAGTGATTTTAGAGCTATTTTGTCTATTAAGTAGTTTAATCGATTTTGAACGATATACTGTGAGATTATATGAATACGACAACAATTATGGATATTTGATTAGATATTAAGTTTCTTTTTATTTTACTCTTTACGAGATGCATTTCCTTTGTTTCAAGATTATTTTAAAGAAACCGATCTGCGAGCGGGTGAATGTTGCTAGCGTGCAATAACATTGAACTGATTTTCCCCCAAAACAAATCAAAAGCTCATATAATTCAGATGGAAAACATCATATTGCTTCCAATTAGTTTTACAATAAATTTTAACTGAAAAATAGGATATAAAAATAACCCTCTACTCATACAAATTTAATTTTCTAATACGGTTTATAATCCATTGCATATATTTGTGGGAAATATATACACGTTTACTCCATTAAATATACGTAAAATAAATGCTTCATTTTCTACGCACCTGAAATCCTTATAAAAAGAAGAAGAAGAAAAAAAAAGAACTCTACATTTTATAGTGCTTGTCTCCATCAATGATTTATAACATTGAGCCTCTAAAATAAATGAATTCATAATTAAATTCTACTAAATCACACATTTTATCGATGACATTTTTATACATAAATGTGGGAAATTAAGACAGACATACGTGAAATTTTATAAAATTTTATAGTCTACTTCTTAACAATCTTAGAGTTTCTCTTAGTTTTTCATTTTCGTATAAATTTATTACATTTTAAAATACATTTGGTTGTCCTACAATAACGAATGAAAGCAGAGATTTATTTGTCAAATGGGAAGGGAAAATTATAATACATACATTAGCTGGAACTTTATTTTTTTAGATTGATCTATTTATTGCGCAGTAACAAGGGGAAAAAAATAAACGTCTCAATTAGCTCCCTCCCAAAAAACCCCACGTGTCTCTTATCCACTCCTCTAATCCACTCCTCTAATTGTATATAAAATTAAAAGTCACAAAATCGTAACTTAAATATCTGATAAATATAACTTTTGATTAATAAATAAAACTTTTAATTTATAAATATAACTTTATAATTATAATTATAATCTTAAAAATATAAATTTTAACTTTAACTTATTCAACTTTAAGCGTGTAAACAATATTAAAAGAAGCTATTAATAAAATGAAATTTAGATTTTTCTTTGTCATGTACATTATGAACTTTAAAAGGCTTTCTTACACTTTCAGAGCAGAAATATCATTATTTTTATGTAGAAAAACTCGATTTACATAATCGTATGATTAAAAAAATGTGAGTTTTTCTCTAAGAAAATTTTTTTGTTTATCTGACCTAAAGTCAGGGAAATTCCCGGGGAAAAATAACGTTTGATGATAAATTAATAATATAAATAAAAAGCATAAAATATATTACTATTACTTTTTTTACTTTAGGCTAATTTATTATCGATAGGAATATCCTTCTTCTAAAGAAATTTCAGAATTTTTATGTAGAAAATCTCAACTTACACAATCGGATGATGGAAAAAAAATGTGAGTTTTTCTCTAAGAAAATTTTTGTGTTTATCTGACCTAAAGTTAGGGAAATTCCCTAACCTGCAGGAACACAATACAGCCTATTACTCAAATTTTTCCAGTGATATAACAATGAAAATCATCCTCGTAGCTAGTGCCAAAAAATAACATAAAACCATATGTAATAACGCCTGATAATAAATTAATAATATAAATAAAAAGCTTAAAATGTATTACCATTACTTTTTTTATAGTTTAGGCTAATTTGATTATCGACAAAAATATCCTTCTTCTAAAGATAAATTGTTTGATAACAAGCAAATTAAATCAATCACTAAATTATTAATAACATGATAAAAAAATAACTCATTTTGTAAGAGAGGAACCAGGCATATTTCAGTAGAAAATTCGCATCAAATCGGATTCTAAATAAAAATTATTCTTTAAAAAGAATCCTAACAATATCAAAATTTCTGTAATTGCATCTAATTTAGTTAAATTTTTTTAAATGACGCGAGAAGAAATATAACTGAACAGCATTTCAGTCTACAGCTCACTTTTAAAATTATCAATTCCCCAGTTCCATATGCCATTTCATAATCACCATTTATTTGTCAAATTGACATAATGCATCAAGTGTCATTCGCTAAAATTTGTCTCATCATTTTAAGAGGAAATACGAAATTTCTTTCGTTAAAGAAAGCTAATGGGATTTTATCAATTCATATTCTTCTAAATGAGAAAGAGAAAACTTTCACTTGGAAGTAGGAAGTTTGGAGAAGTAAAATTAAGTAATGTATACAAATTCACATACACGTACTTTTAGAAATATATCATATACATGTGCATAATTGCTTGCATTTACAAGGTGCTGTACAGCAAACTGGTTAATTCATGTATAAATTTGTATGTAGAAGGAGATCAAATTTGTAATTACATTCAAAAGAGGCAAAAACACTTTTTAATGAATTTATGCGTGAAGCATACAGGGTGAGTCATAAATATCGAAACAATAGGCTATATCCTTAAATATTGTCCTTAGACCCATACTTCCAATTGCAAAAATTCATAAAAAAATGTGAAAATTTTGATAAGATAAATTGCGACTCCATGGGGGGTCTAGTTGAAAAGTTACGAAAATTAAATTTTTATACGGCCCGCGTAGGACAAAAATTCCAATTAGGAAAACTTTCCATATTCAGTCCTGAATAAGACACAAAAAGTTGCATCTTCATGTCTCCAAAATTCGCAAAGTTATAGCCGTTTAAAAAATTCATCAGGTTTTAAGGGATTAGACACAAATTGAAATGCGCGCAATTAAAAAAACAATGCTACTTTAACAGTTCTAGAAAACGCGTAAAAGATCTATTTCTTGAGTTAGAATTTTGATTTTTTTCTTTTCTTGTAATGGTTAGCCTTATAATTTGCTAAGAAAATCACATTCTAAAATTTCTCATACAATTTACAAAAGTTTCATGTGGTTAGTACTGGTTTAGATGGGACAATCAAAAATCGTTATAACTCGTAACATTATTTATTGGATTTCAATTTCTTTCCATTTAATTAAAGATGAAAATCTGATTTTAGTTTTGTTCCAAGGTTTTTTTTATATTAATTTTAAAACTATTAAAAATGGTTATTGAAAAAATAATATAACTTTTAAAAAAATCATATTTTCAAAAGCTAACATTTTTTCAAAAGTAAACATTTTTTCAAATTTGCCGAAACAAAATTAATGTAAAAATATAAAAAATGACGTGTTTCAAGTTTTTTTTTCTTTTAAAAATTCTTAACATTTAATAATTTAAAGACAAGAAATAGAGGATAAAAAATTCATTATGCAGAAAAACGAAGTGTATTGTTTAAATGTCCGTCAGTTATTTTAAAAAATGCTTTTTCTAAGATGCAGATTAAGTCTTTTTTTTTTTCTTTTTAAATTTACCTCTGACAACTTCAGGCTTTTTATCGTCCTCCAGAGGAAGTTACAAAAATCTGTATTCTGGGCCCAGGTAGGGCCAGGACCGAGATGTTACTTTTTTCTGAAGACCTGCCAGGCCGGGCCTAGCGTACTTTTCATAAAGGAGGAGACTACTTCCTTCAACTTAGGTGCACTCTGGATGAAATTTTCAAACCCGGTCTCGACAAAACCCGTATACCCGTATTAAAATCGCTGTCTCTGACTGATTTAATACGTGCATAAAATAAATAAAATTCGGCTCAATCGAATTTTTTACGAAAAACATATAGGTTTTAAAATATTTATTTAAAAAAAACTTTAAAATTTATTTTTTAAATAGATTATTCAAAGGCTAAAAAAATTAAATGCAATAAAACCAGTGAAAAAAAAATCTGCCTATGACGAAATTCTGTCTTAAACGGAAAATATGTTGATCCATGCAAAATAAATGCAATAGTACCTGAAAAGAAAAGCTCCAATTACATCTTCTAGGGAGAGCATCTGTCTATAACGTACCGTAATTTCGGGTGTATAAGCCGCAGATCAAACAATTCTTTTTGGACCCAGAAATCTTATTTAGTGATTGAAGACAAATATTTATGTCGATCTGACTAGTTAGATTTGTTTTTTAAAAAATTCTGGCTCGAAAAAGAATTGTTTGAGCTGCGGCTTATACACCCGAAATTACGGTATTTTTTCTTTTCTATGTGATTCCGTCTTAAAAAGTTTTAGTGTATAACATTTTTCAGAGTCTCCAACGCATGGGATATGAATTAACGATATTAAAATATAAATGCAACATTTACATATAAATAGAGATTCATTGATAAAATAAATATATTACAGCCTTTGGCGCTTCTTTAATCATAAAAAGTATAAATATAAAAAATGAAAAGCTATAAAAGAATTTCTTGGTCAGAACTCCTCCATATGAAACATTTTTTTCCCACGCCGAATTAAAAAACTATGTAGAAATTTCAAATTTGCGACTGAACCGGGCTATGATTTAAACTACTTTCCAGACCGGTCCGGGTTATGATGTTGACATTTTTTCGGGCCACGCCGAACTTTTTCCCCTACGGGACGGTTTGGAACCTGACCTAGATATTTTGACCCGGGCAGACGTCTGGTATACCAATTTAGCGTAAAAACTATACGCTGCTATTTTATGGTCAAAGAAAGCCATCTTAAACCGATTTTTATTAAATTGCAATTTGTGAATGTTCCCTAACAAGCGTTGAAATTGAATCAAGAAATCACAGTTTAGAGGCAGGGAAAAGGGGTATAAGTCAGGAATTTTTGAGGATTTTGGGATTTAATATCTCTATGGGATTTTTAGATACGGAGATGAAATTTGTTTTGTTCAATTTAGGAATGGATAAGGAATAATTTCCTAATTGGGAATTTTGCCCTTCGGGGGCCGTATAAAAATTTAATTTTCGTATTTTTTCAAATAGACCCCCCATGGAGTTGAAACTTATCAGAAATTTCACCTTCTTTTATGAATTTTTGCAATTGGAAGTATGGGTCTAGGGGCAATATTTGAGGAGATAGCCTATTGCTTCGATATTTATGACTCACCCTGTATAATTATCCTTTAACTGATGCAACAGGAATTGTAATGTAACTTGTGTAAAGCTGTCCTTGAGACCGCAAGATTGAAAGATGAATAAAGGCGCGATTAACTCATAAAATGTTGTTTTTGTACTAAACTTTTTGCACAAGACTATTATAATAAACATTCACCTACTTAAACGTCTCTGGTGGTAGTACTAAAGATCTAAATGAAACAAAATTTCGATAGTATTTGTAGTTAAACTGAAAATTACAAGTTAAATTAATAAAAATCGAAACAGCAGTGGTCTGTGAGACCGGTAACATTAGTTAAAGGTTATTTTTATGTTGGTTTATACAGGGCGTTTTCTCCTATCGTCGATCACTAGTTAATTTCCAATTCCCATTAAAATTAAACATTGAAAGCCCAATAAAATAAATTCTCTAATTCTCTGATTGAAAACGTTATAGAAATTTCGTAATTCAGAGAATCTGAATTGAATTCACATGAGAAAATTGCAATAGCAAAGTTTGCTTTATTTAATGGTGGAATGTTGCAAAACAAATATTTCCGTTTTAAATTTCTGGTGTGAATTTAGAATATCTGAATTAAACAATTTACTAAATTAGAAGCAATGATGGTAGCATGTATACTACGACATAGCTGCCAACTTTCAACTAATCTTCCGTAATACATGGTTTAGTTTGATCCAGGTTAACGTCATTTCAAACCAGAAAATATATTTCATGAATCTTTATTGATTTAATTTCAGGATTGTTACTGGAATATACTTAATTTCATTTCTTTAAAAAAATTCTGGCTCGAAACTCATTAAACCAGGGTCAAATTAACGCATGTATTACGGATAATCTATGTCAGGTTGGCACCTATGCTACGATGGGCCTTAGAGGATTAAGCACTGTTTAATTATAGATGTATAGTTCGGATTTCGAATATATTTCAAATGTTATTCCCCATCATATAAATATTCATTTACTTTAACATTGTTACATTTTTTTCAAGTGATGAAATTTAAAGTTTTATACGGCCACAGAGTTCTATGAGTTGTATTCTGATTTTTTTTTTCCAGACTTAAGCAGCAAAATTTCCATTCTTCCAAAAAAAAAAAAAAAAAAAAAAAAAAAAACCCTCATTGCGTTTTGATATTTAAAATTTTAGGAAATTTCTGGTACTAATAACTGAAAGATGTTGAATGATGAACGTTAATAATGATCAGCAGCTTGCATCAAAATCGTAATATTTGGGCAATATCAAGTTTTAGTAAAAAGAAGTATTTTCGGGATTTTTTTTCATTATTATCTTTTCTTTTAACATTCAGATCTTGGATTTTAAATGTGTTTTCAGATAAACTGCAATTTTTTTCACTAATGATATCTATAATAGCATGTGCTGTGCTTTATAACCAAAATATATTTATATTGTTATTTAATTTAGTCCCCTTTTTCATGATTTTTTTTTTTTTTTTTGAGTGTCATACTAAACTGTAAAAAAAAGTCGTTTCTTAATGAGAAAATAACCGCGAATGAAAATCCCAAAAAAGTCTTATTAGTTGTTAACGATTCCAAAAAGCTTTTCTTTTCTTTAAAAACCAAAGAAACTTCGTGAACAATTTGTTTTTTTTTGCTAATCAGTTTATCCACTCCTAAAAATAGATTTTTTGGATGCTAGCACTCTCAAGTAAACATTTTCATGTTCCACTGTAATGTTTAACAAACAAACGCCATAAATCAACATGATTAATATTAAAAATGTTGTTTTGTTACTCTAATATCTACAAATCATATTACGCAGTTGAACACATTAAATTGAGAAATATCAACATTCTAACAAAACGATATTCAGGTTTAAGAAATCTGTTTAATGATCAACAAAAACTCTTCGTAAACGTTTCTCATAATTAGTAGAAGCAAAAAAGTTTTTTTTTTAAATAAACAATATTTTAAATCTCAAAAATATATTGGTTTCTGAGATTTCTAATTACAAAGAGCTGTATTCGGAATCATAGTGAACACGTAAGAATTTAAATCGTGGTTGTAGATTAAAGAAATTTTTGTCTTTTACAGAGTGTTTTTCTTTCGCAGGAGTTTTCAACTACTAGGTCCGAGGGACACTGACGTGATGCAAGTGTATCCGAAATGCCCCGAAATCTTTTCGTCGCATTCTAGTTAGATTTTAGAAATTACAAAAGTACGTTTAACCCTTATGTCAATGATCAAAATTTGCCTTGTGTCCAGTTATCGGCGTATCCGGGCACCTGATGTGACTTTAACATACGCGAGCTATAAAACACTCATATTTGACAGAATGTAACTGTTTTGCCTTCAGAGAAGAGGGCTTTGGCACATTTTTATGAGTATTAACTACTGTAAGCGTTAACAATTCAAACATAAAAAATTTGACAACAAACTCATATCTGTTATATCGAACAAGCATGCTTGTAAGTCGATTCTGGAATCTTCTGAAAATTATCCGATTTGACAACCAGAACACTCGAGTGGAAAGTTTTCAAAAAGATAAATTTGCAGAAATTCATGATTTATGGGCTATGTTAAATTACAATACATTAAAAAAAAATAGAAATCGACAATGAGTGTTTATATCTGCATCGAGAAAGAACAATATTCACCCAACATATTCCGTCTAAACCGGCTAAATATTGGATCAAAATATGATGGCTATGTGATGCAAAAAATTATTATCCCCTTAACGGCTAACTATAATACGGAAAATAGGGTACAGACCGTGAAATAAACCAAGTTAAAAGAGTTGAGAAAGACTTAGTCACCCCATTCAAGGATTCTGGATGAAAAATCACCATATACAATTTTTTTTCAACTCTGTTTGGCCAAGCATTCATTATACTAGAAACTCACACTAGTTGGCACTCTGAAAAGAGGCAAACCTTATTATCCCTAAGAAATGACGCTATATAAACGCAAATTTTATTCGTAGAATTTGGATTTCGTGATGACGTAAGTATTTATTCGTATCTTCCAAAAAGGAACAAAGCCGTCATTCTAATGTCTACTTTGGATCGTGCATCAAGGAATCAAAAGAGAAACCCGAAAGGGTTCAGTTTTATATGAAACGAAATATGAAATATAGAGTGGATATAATGAATTCTTGGGGCGATACACAACACATAGGCGTACAACCACATGACCACTTGTATTATTTTTCAATATCGTGGATAACACAATATTTGGTGTTTCATTATGCTTAGTGGAAATAACGATATAGTTAAAAATGAAACAGAGAATCATCGCCTACTTTTGCGAGAATCAGGTGAACCATCAGCTTTCCAGCATTTCAGTATAACTTGAAAAATGTAAAAGATATGAGCCATAAAACACTCATATTTGATAGAATGTAACTGCTCTGCATTTAGAGAAGAGGGCTTTTACGCAATGATGATTTTTCGACCAAATCGAGGATTGAATGTAGCTGAAAAAATATTTGCCCGTATTTGAAGTGACGAAGCCATCAGAACCCAGGCCAAAATATTAAAGCAAGATGAAACAGGAAGGATAAAAGCAGTTGATGTCACATGTGCTTGTTAGAGCCACAAAAATGTTGTAGAAAAACCAGAAAATTATGGAAACAATGTGGAAAGCAAGTACATCCGAACACTTTTATTTATTGTAAAATATGTCTACAAAATTTCACTTTTATAAGAAATATTCTTTTGTCTTAAAAATATGCCTAACTCTTATTTTCGAATTAATTTGATGTTTTTTAAATCTACATATGAATAAATTGTTTTTCCACTGAAAATAATAAATTATTTTTCCACTGGGTATCTGGGTACTCTGGTCATTGATGAAAAGCACAAAAATGTTTAATGTCTCAAAGTAGTGATAAAAATGTTCAAATTTTCATGTGATGGACAGTGTACTGATGGACAGTGAATAGTAAAAATAATTGAGGTCTAACTTCCTATTAGTTTCCTTTAATATTAACACATTGGAAACAGGATGAAAAGAGAAATAAAGGTACCCGGGTACTCTTTCATTTACATAAACTTTAAGAATAAGCTACTCATTTAGAAATGTTTGATTAAATTAATCGCCAAAATCTTAAATTATGTGAAGCTTTATATTGAAAATAAGTTATTAAATTTAGAGACTTGATAAGTAAGCTATTTCTGATAAAATATGTGAAAATTATTGTGCTTCTGTAGCGATTTCTTTAAAGCGTATTTTATTTTTTACCGTATTCATTGATTACTCTTCAGTTAAAATGCGAAATATATTTATAAATATATTTTCGAGTTTGTAAAATTTGAAATGATACAAATACATGCAAATACTGAAAAGCTACATGAGACGGCAAAATTTTTTTTAAATTCCTTTGAAAGTAATTGCTTTATGAGTACCTCATTGCAAGTTTTCTGCAATTCCAATATGTAAAAAACTAATTAAGCAATGATTTATTCTGTGAATAAAAAGAGCTATATATATTTTTGTTTCCGATGAATTTTCCCAGTAAAATACAAGTTCTATAAGCACCAAGAATTACTAATGTGTGACTGACATCTTGTAATAGGAGACGATAATATAGCCGGGAGGGTCAGGAAGTTGTTGTACTCATATTATCTCAAGGTTATTTTATCCTAACGAAAATGACAATGGTCAAAGTCAAGAAACATTAATAAAGTGATTTTACCCCACACGTGCATGAAAGTCTTATAATGGTAAAACGAAAACAAAGGTTTCACTTAAAAAAAAAGAAGGGGGCAGGAAAATATTTTTACTTGAAATTTTGTTACGGCATTAGAGATTTTGTTAGATATAAGATAGAAATGACTAAAATGCTATAGACATGAACACATTAACTCTGGGTATTTTGAATTATACAATATTTATTCTACTTTGCACCCAAGGTTAAAAAATGAAATGTAAAACTAGGTCTTAATCATAAAACAAAAGCAAATTTTGTCTTGCCTTACTTTTAAAAAACTGTGGGGTAGGAGCTTATGATCACCATTGCCCCCGCCATATTACGCCCACAACCTCTGGCAACTTTTAAAAATAAATACTTCTAGTTTGAGAGTTGAAATATTCATTACTTCTAATGATCGTAAAAGGGAAACAAATCTGTTTTTGACAGCTAATTGTATAGTATTTCAAGTAAAACAATAAAATAAATTTGATATTTTCCAGAAACTAGCTATTCAAACATAGTAGGATTCCACAAATATCGAAGGATAAATTGTTGCTTGATATATTATTAATTGTAACAAATAAATTTTTAATTAATGGGATAGTATTATTTTTCAGTTTCTGTGAAGTTTAGAAACAAGCTACATTTCTGTGTTTACAACAGCTGAAATAAATATTTATAAAATATGAGTTGAATGAAATTCAGGACAATGCACTCCATCAATCGGTCCTTACGTAATTAGTTTTAACTCTGACGAATAGAATTATAGATAACTGCAAATAAATTCATTATAGAAATGAATAGCTCAAGAAAGAATAATACACCGAAGAATAAACTGGCGTTTTAGAATTAATTTAAAATGAATTATGATTTCAGAATGCAAATTTCAATACCTTTAAAATCCCAAAAGCTTTTATTTCTCTTAGAATAAGAAAAGAAACTTTAATGCTTCTTTGATAACGAATCATTAAAAAAAGTCATTAAAATATCAACATTGCCAAGAATAATTCTCATTAAATCTGTATTTTGGACCAAGCTGAATCTTTTAATGATTCTGAAAACTTGGAATACCATTGTTTGCCGCTGTTCTAAAGAACGTAATAACAGAAACCGGGGTATCAGTTTAAATTGGCAATCGATCACATAGGAAAAAGGAATAATTACATTTTTAATATTGGCTTTATTTAAGCTGAACACAGAATGCTTTATTAAACTATAAGAAAGACATTTAATGACAACGAAGAATTAAATGACTTAAATCTAAGATGATACAGTATTTTGCCATGAATTTAAATGAAGCATTTCAACGGCATGATAAAAAAACATAGATTAACATGTTACATAAAGTTTTTAATAAAACACATCATTGAAAAAATGCCTTCATTGTCGTCATTTGCATTAGTTTTAATAGATTAAATTGCATTAAAATAAAACATACATTTGTTTTATTTCTGTAGTGTTATAAAAGGAAATTTCCATTAATATCTGTACATTCTATTATGAATGTACAGTACAAGTAAGCTTGCCATTGGAGTTGTTTTTCTATTACACATTTGTCATGAGCTATTTTCTCTGTAATTCATCTAACTTTTACTTTTGAATACATTTTACTATGAACATGCTCGCAGGAAATTGTATTTAACTACATATAATGGATGATACAAAGTATAGTTTATCGTTATTATCTCTTAAACCAGTGGTTTCCAGCCTGGAGTGGTTAAGTGACAGGCTTGCCAGGAGTACGTGCAAGGGCGGATCCAGCCCAACCTTAAGGGATGGGGAGGGGGATTGTCACAACTCTTAATAGATGATTTAATGAAACAATTTTAAAATACAATAAATCCTGTGAAAACGGAATCTATAACGAAATTCTGATTTAAAAGTAAATTTTTTTTTCTTCTAGCAAAAATAAGGCAATAATAAACTATAAATCTACTAAAACGTAAATCAGTTGAAAGCGGAATTTTCTCCCATTTTTTGCAATTCCATTTTAGCAGGTTTTACTGTATTTAAGGAAAATATATCTTTGGAGTTTGATTAATCGGAAAACATTGCAATAATAGTTATTCCTTAAAAATTAAAATCTATACTGACGCAATTAAAGTATGTTTTTTTTAAATCACGAATTCCATTTTTCGTTTTTTGTGTGAAAAACGAGGAATGACATCATCAAGATAAGTTTAAATACTAGGATGAACATATTCATCACACATAAACTAATTGGGCGCTCTTCATCCATAGAAGTTGGAATACAGGATTTCAGATGACGGAGTGATGAAAAATCTTTCTGCCGTTGCTATGCTAACTGGCAGAGTAGCGAGGATTGACAAAAATGATTTGATATTTGGATATAAATCCTTATTACAGTTTTCCATAACTTCTGTCACATTCTCAGGAATTCTATTTCCAATTTCAATCTTTCTTTTCTATTTTGCTATCCACAGTTTGTATTTATTTATAATTACAGTTATATTATATTATTACTATAAGTTTTGATAAGTATACACTATCTACCAATAAGTATTTGGAAACTTTCAATTTTTGACATTTTGTCAAATATTTGAAAATATACTTGTCGGATTCCTCTGAAACTTCAGGATTATGAAGATTATGTCTGACCTCATATTTATCAACATCCATTTGATAAGCAGAGCAATTAGGGAGGCAACAAAAAATTAAAGAATAACAGAAATATTTGGGATCACCCTGTACATGAAAATGCACGAAACGATTTATCGCTGCAGAATACAAATATGTGGATACTGGACAGCATGTACACTGATTTTTGTAAGAATAGCACTTATATTCATGGAGAAAGAGTGATTTTTTTTTTTAAATTAAAAAATTCTGGTATGTTTTTTGTTTATATCATGCAGGGTTTTTGACAAAATTTAACGCAAATTTCAGAAATATTGGCAAAATCTATTAGAAAAAATATAGCGCAATTGGAATATAAATATATTAAATATTTTATGAAATATGAGTAGTTTTATGAAATAATTTTAATCTGCGCATGCGCGAACGATAAAAACGATTCTTTTACATCATTTAATAGTCAATTCTATGAAGTAACTTAAAAAAAATCCAATCAAATATCGTGAAAATTCGAAAAGATATTATGATTATAAGTAAGCTGTTTTTACATTGCTCTCTAAAAATGGCTGAATGATAAAGGATTCTCCACAAATTGACATTTTTATTAACTGACTTTTAGAAAAAAATTAGTACTATTTAATGAATACAATATCTAATACAATATTGCTGCTAATAAGTATCTTGACACCTGTGATAGAAAAGGAAAAGAGCTTTTATTCTTTTCTATCACAGATGTCAAGATACTTATTAACAGAAATATTTTATTAGATATTGTATACATTAAATACTAATTTTTTCCTAAAAGTCAGTTAATAACAAATGTCGAGAATCCCTTATCATTCAGCCGTTTTAGAGAGCAATGTAAAAACAGCTTACTTATAATAATAATATCTTTTTGAATTTTCACGATATTTGATTGGATTTTTTTTTAAGTTACTCCGTAGAAATGACTAATAAATGATGTAAAAGAATCGCTTTTCGTTCGTGCATGCGCAGATAAAAATTATTTCATAAAACTACTCATATTTCATAAAATATTTAATATATTTATATTCCAATTGTGCTATATTTTTCTAATAGATTTTGCCAATATTTCTGAAATTTGCGTTAAATTTTGTCAAAAACCCTGCATGATATAAACAAAAAACATACCAGAATTTTTGAATTTTTTAAAAAAAATCACTCTTTCTCCATGAGTATACATGCTATTCTTACAAAAATCAGTGTACATGCTGTGCAGTATCCACATATTTGTATTCTGCAGTGATAAATCATTTCGTGCATTTTCATGTACAGGGTGATCCCAAATATTTCTGTTATTCTTCAATTTTTTGTCGGCCTCCTAATTGCCCTGCTTATCAAATGAATGTTGATAAATATGAGTTCAGACATAATCTTCGTAATCCTGAAGTTTCAGAAGAATCCGACAAGTATATTTTTAAATATTTGACAAAATGTCAAAAATTGAAAGTTTCCAAATACTTATTGGTAGATAGTGTATACAATATTTTGCAGAGCATCTAAGTCCTGCCCGTTATAAGCAACTTTTGGCAAGAAAACTGGAATAAAAAACTTCTGGAGAAAGGCTTTTCTCTAAAGCCGTTATAATGCAATTCAAAAGAAGTGTATATATTGCGCGACGAATGGACTACTCGACGAATTGACCAGGATGATTATCATCCCGATGAATTTGCTTAGACACAATCCCTGGCGAATTTAGCTGTACATCTAATTGCTCGGCTATTTCTTTAGCTTCTGAAAACAGTTGCTTATAAACTACATTCACATATCTTTTTTTTTCTTAATACATTGGTGGATTCTTTCGTTGCATCCATTGCTTTCTTCAAGTCTATAAAAGAGTTTTCTTTTAAAATAGTGTTTTACTGCCGCTAAAAATAGGGAGGGGGATTCTTTTTCTTTTTTATTCTGACCAAAAGATAAAGTGATTTGAAATGTAATACGTAATTTTTACTGTGGAAAATAAATTATTTTTGTTTCTATACGAGAATAAATAAAATTGATAATTTCAGAAAGAATGTGCCCGAACCCGAAGGAACCTGGTCGGATTGAATCCGGTTTTGGATTGAGCCCGTCTCATCTTCACTTGTTGGTGGTGGAGCCACAAACTGTCGTGGAATGTTATGCCTAAATAACTCGATTGAATTCCTTTTCCTGTTTTGTTGAACAAAGGAAATTTTGATGCATCACGTATTTTTATTCGATATTATTCAAGTAATAATTATTTAAGACTTAGGAGATATATATAATTTATATATCAAGCATACAATTAAAAAGAATCTTTCCCCTGTATATTTTAATTTTTATATCACTAAAGAGACTGAAAAAATTATGAATTAGCTCCACAAAAAAATTTCAAATTTCTTCACCTACTAATTACAGCTCTGAACACAAATTAAAAAAATAAAACAAGTATACCATAGATAAAACATATCCCTTAATATTTTTAAAATAAGTATTTAATCAATTAAATCTCAAATCAATACCAGCTTTGCAAATGATGAAGTTATTCAATATGCTAACGATATTATACTAATTTTAATGCAGTAATCTTTATCTTATACAGATTGACTTATTGAAAAAAAAATCTATAACTTCGAGTGACATATTTATAATTTTATAAGGGAGAGACTCTTGTGTCTTAATTTATTGAATGTAGGGTAACATCCCCAGTAACTGGCAGGCACCAGTGATTGGCACATCCTTCAAAAATGTCCTAAAATAACATTTATATCCAGTCTTTAAAAATACAAGACCATATACCAGTTATATGCTCATTTACTTTACAGATTTACTTTACCTTTGATTTATGTTACTAGATGACAATAGTGCCTAGGAAAGGGGAAACAATTATGGCTTGTATCAAATTAGCCATTTTTGTTACAAATGCTTCTTCTCTGGCTTAAGAAATGCATGCATTTCAATTTATTACTACCTGATTTATATTATATTTTAAATTTTAATTGACAACAGTTTTTTTTAGTTGAAATGGGTTACTTTAATTGTGTAAAAATCTAAATGCCAATTACTGGTGGTTACAGCAACTATTTATAAATATATTTTTATAAAAATACTTTTTCAAATATTTTTGCTGTTAGTGGGCAAAATAGATTCACAGATGTGCACTCTTTGATTTAAAAATATTTGCAAGTAAATATTTTATTTCTTGGTAATGAAAATAGAAGTAAGTTTAAAGACAAATCCTTAATGTGCCAATTACTGGGGATGTTACCCTATAGAATATTCAAAAAATTAAACTGTTATTTTGAGAGAATGCCCGTTTTCAATAAAACCTACTAAAATTGCAAGAAACTTGGAACAAAATTCCATTTTACCGTCATAGCATGTAAACTCCTTATTATACTACATACGTATTACGCTCTTTTCCCCGGATCCATAAGCAAATTCTGCGAAACCAGAATCTCTGTATAACACAAACCTGTCTTAAAAAGATCCTCACCAGTGGCCGAGGGGTTCAGCCCTCGAAACTGGTAAATGTGAGGTGCTGGGTTCAAACCCAATCGTGCTCGTCGGCCTAATCGTTTGGAGATTTCCGTATTTTCTTCGAACCTTGTAATTCCATGCCTAAATAAGGATTACGTTCCCTTAGAAAGACTTGTCTTAAAAAGAAATTTCATTGGTCCTGGAGAAATTAATGCTGTAGATTTATATAATTGATAGCACACCTGCTAAAGAGTCTGCCAGCTTTATTCCAGATTAGAAAATTTTGATTTCAATTTAAAAACAATTCTCCGTTTAATCTCAGAATTAGGAACATATTTCAATTAAATTTAAAAATAGTTGAAAATTCTTTCGCATCTTGAGTTGTGTACTGCACAATAATATGGAACTTGGTATACTTTAAAATGTACTTACCATTATTATTTTTCACTCCTTTGTAAACTTCAGAAAAATACAAATAAAATGAAAAACTTTAAAACAGATTTTGAGACGTTTTCGACTGACAAAATGCAAAGAAACAGCGAAAGATTAATTAAAACTTGATAATGAAAAGAGATTCAAATCCGTTGTCGTTACTTCTATCCACAACCATTTTAGCTAATCAGTCTGCAGACACTAATGAGAAAAAGGGTCCAAGATATAATGCCCAAGGCTCTATAATGAATAAGAGACTTAAAATAGCTGGTCGGGAAAACACTTCTTACCCTGTAAAAAATGTCAGATGTTTCTGAATGTATAAAAATGTAGTGTAATCAAAAACGAAAATATGCTATGACCTTTTCTAACTAACCTGTTGTTTCGAAAACCGTTCCTTTACCTTTAAAATTTTCAGAAAACTATTTGTTTTCGAAATTTAAAGATGAATTTATAAAAATTAATTTTTATTAGCTGCCCGTCCTTTTCGGAAACGTTTCTAAGTAGCTTTTACAGTACAATAATCACTTTTCTCAAATCAAAATATCACTTTTTCGGATACTACCAATTCTCAAGTAAACATTTTCAGCTCAGTAACTGATTTTGCGCATGCAATTGTAGCAAAATAATGTTAATTTTCATATTAATATTAATACTGTTAATATTTATGTTTATCTATTAAACATGTTCTCTGAATATCAAAATATTTTCGTATGAATTAGTAGTATCCGAAAAAGTAATATTTTGATTTGAAAAATTGATTATTGCACTGTAAAAGCTACTTAGAAACGTTTCCGAAAAGAACAGGCAGCTAATAAAAATTAATTTTTATAAATTCTTCTTTAAATTTCGAAAACAAATAGTTTTCTGATATTTTTAAATGTAAAGGAATGATTTTCAAAACCTTAGGTGAGTTAGAAGAGGTCACAGCATATTTTCGTTTTTGATTACAGTACATTTTTATATATTCAGAAACATCTGACATTTTTTACAGTGTAGAAAAGATGCTTCACAATAAACACTCGTCATTATTGTCCAGCAGAGCAGGTGAGTCAGTCTTACTAGGGGGTAATCTTATAGCTTGCATATGAAATAATAGCCTACCTGGTTCTGTTCTAACCTAGACCAGCAAGATAACTGCCATCTTTCATACAAACATTCCATAGCTGCGATTTTTCTTTTTTTAGTTTAGCTAAATAATGTTATTCATGAGCGCATTTAAAATCAATACACCTAACATTATTGAATTTATGAATAAAAATACTCTTGAAAATGGAATCTCTAAGTAACTGCATTTTAGCTTAATCCTATTTTTTTAGTTCCGATAAAGATATATAATGCAATTATAACAGACCTACCAAAAACGGAATTTCCTGCCGTCAATTTAAGTTCCATATTACCAAGTTTTTGCTCTACTTTAAAATTATTTTTCCAATATAATTTCTTAAATCAGACGATAAAACCACTTTTGCACTTCCAATTGCTGCAACCGAAGTACAATGGTAATATAAATATTATAAAATTAAGAGTCAACCAGGTTTGTGAGGGATGAATTTTGTTTGTGTATAATAGTTAAATATATAAATATAATTTAAAAACCTAATAAGACGGAATTGAAAGGTACAATGAAGTACGTTTTAGAAAGTTTCAATCTTAGCAGGTATACCATTTATTAAAAATATGTCATATTCTTTTGCAAGAAAAAATATTCCATTTGAGAAAGGATTCCGTTACAGATAAGTTTCGTTTTCACATGCTTCATTGCATATGTATTTTTACTTTCTTTAAAAGGAAATTTAATATACTTTACAGATAACTGAACACACTGACAAAAAAAGTGTTTTTTGAGGGTCTTACTGATTACTGAGGGTTTTATGCTGAATATAAATATGAAGAGCTCGATGTTGATATCATCTGAGCAGGCGAGACGCGAGATGGTAGCAAAGCTTTTGGAACTTTTACAGAACAATAATAATTCATCTACGTCCCTTCAGAATTCCAAACTGAAAGTATTTCTTAGGAATATTAAAAAAAAAATCAATGCTTGATAAAATAAAAGAAAATCATGTGAAAACAAAACCTGTCTAAATATATTTCCTTTCTACGGAATATTTCCTTAATTGGTAAATTTTATGACTCTAGTCAAAAGAATTTAGAATATCTATATTAATAAAAGAACAAAACGCTCTGTCTGTCTGCGTGTGTGTGTGTGTGTCTGCGATGGCTAGCAAAATCCACAGCATGTACGAGGCTCAAAAATTTTTTGAGAGTAGCCCAAAATCTCTCCTGATGTACCTGAGCTTCAGAATTTCGAAATTTCAATTATTAACTGAGTAATTAATTAAAATCGAGAGGTCACTCTCATAAAAAATCATCTTTTTCCCAAATTTTCCTCTTTCGTTTGTTTACGGTTGGTTGGTTGGTTGTATAAAAATTTTCGAAGAAGTCATAAGAAAGCTGAGGCAGAATTAAAGGGCGTGTTCAGCGGCTACGCGCGTTGAGCGCTCAGGAGTCAGGGACATGGAGTGGATCCATATTGCGGCTGTTCAATACCGAACCAAGCGCACAAAACCGAACCAAGCACTCGGTACTGTGCGCTCAGGGACAGGTTAAGAACAGATCATGGATTTCATTGGACGGTGCTAATGATAAAGATCATCTGCTACCAACCCTGGAGGAATGAGATAGGTGGAGGTGAGTAAGCCTAAAAAAAAGTTTGAAATATGAAACCATTTATAGCTCAAATTTTAATGTTCCAAACAAAAAGACATGGAAGGGATTTTGTATTATAAGACGAATTGAAAGAAATAATTTACAACTAAAGCATATTTTAAGAAGAAAATAGCAAATTTTTAAAATGGTCTTGGTTCTATTATTATTTATTAAAATAAATATTCACTTTTAAAATAAAAGACATTGGAAAATTAGCAATAATTAAATGTCAAATTGAAATTAAATAAGATATTGAAAACATTGTATTACAAAAAGTTTCCTAATTTAATGTAATTTTAAATACTTTATAACGTAGATGAAAAATGTTTATCTATAATAATAAAGAGACAAGTTTGTGTGTATGTCAGCGCTGTTGTGAGGAGACCGCTGCATGTAGAGTTACAAAATTTGGAGAGAATGTACCTCTATACATGTAGTTTTGCACCTCGAAGCCTGATTCTTGATTTTTTGATTAGAATTTTTTAATTTAATTTTTTAGGCGCTTTTTAGCGTTCACTTTATGTTTCGAGGCGATTTTTCCATATCAGCGAAAGGAATACGGTCTCATTCTTTTCACTCAATATAGTAATTTTTTTTCTCTTTTCAATATAGTTTATTCTGAATTCGTGCGGCGATTTTTAATTTTTAGCAAATTTTTTTAATGCAATTTGTAGTGTTTTTTCGCATTTTGCGGTTTTTAGGTAGCTTTCATTACAAAAAGTAAAAAGCTACCTATTGCAGCCGTCCGGAGGAAAGCACTTCCGGAAAATTTTGGTATATTTTCACCGATCATGACCCCCAGACCCCAAAACCACCCTCCGTTCAAATGTTGACATATATATATATATATATATATATATATATATATATAACCATATATATATATATATATATCTGATTTTTGTCATGCGATAACTAATGTATTTATGAACCGATTTGAATGAAACTTGGTATGTACATAGTACATACAAATGTCTCGACCGAGTTCGTTGGTCAGCATCATCCGCCATTTTGTTTCAAAATGGCGGCCATTTTAAATTTTTAAAAAAAATTTAAATTTAAAATTAAATGCGAAAAAATTAAAAGTTGAAAAATATTTTTCTTTTACGTGTTGGAACTTAAAACAAAGATTCCAGAACACTTTTTATTTTGTCTATATCTTAAAAAATGATTGAGTTATAGCGCTTTGAATTTTTCTTATGGCTGACATTTTGAAACGATCTGATTTTTGTCACGTAATAACATGCGTATTTATGAACCGATTTCAATGAAACTTGGTATGTACATAGTACATACAAATGTCTCTACCGAGTTCGTTGGCCAGCATCATCCGCCATTTTGTTTCAAAATGGCGGCCATTTTAAATTTTTAAAAAAATTTTAAATTTTAAATTAAATGCGAAAAAATTAAAAGTTGAAAAATATTTTTCTTTTACGTGTTAGAACTTTAAACAAAGATTCCAGAACACTTTTTATTTTGTCTATATCTTAAAAAATGATTGAGTTATAGCGCTTTGAATTTTTCTTATGGCTGACATTTTGAAACGATCTGATTTTTGTCACGTAATAACATGCGTATTTATGAACCGATTTCAATGAAACTTGGTATGTACATAGTACATACAAATGTCTCGACCGAGTTCGTTGGCCAGCATCATCCGCCGTTTTGTTTCAAAATAGTGGTCATTTTAAATTTTTTAAAAAATTTAAAATTTAAAATTAAATGCGAAAAAATCAAAATTTGAAAAATATTTTTCTTTTACGTTTTAGAACTTAAAACAAAGATTCCAGAACACTTTTTATTTTGTCTATATCTTACAAAATGATTGAGTTATAGAACTTTGAATTTTTCTTATGGCTGACATTTTTAAACGATCTGATATTTGTCACGTGATAACACGGGTATTTATGAACCGATTTTAATGAAGCTTGGTATGTACATAGTACATACAAATATCTCGACCGAGTTCGTTGGCCAGCATCATCCACTATTTTGTTTCAAAATGATGGCCATTTTAAATTTTTTAAAAAATTTAAAATTTAAAATTAAATGTGAAAAAATTAAAAGTTGAAAAATATTTTTCTTTTACGTGTTAAAACTTAAAACAACGATTCCAGAACACTTTTTATTTTGTCTATATCTTAAAAAATGATTGAGTTATAGCACTTTGAATTTTGCTTATGGCTGACATTTTGAAACGGTCGGATCTGAACGATCCATCATGTTGCTTTAAAATGACATACACTTTATGATATCGTGGAATTTGGTGACTCTCTAAATCGCTTAAAATAAAATCAGGTTGAATAAACGATGACTAATTTCTAAAAATTCCTATTAATATTCAGTCTTGACAAAAACTAGTATTCAATCTTATGAAATGACTAATTTTATAAGACTATTTCTACTAATTTGAGCTTAGTATTTTTGAACAATGTAACTTACTTTAAAATAAATAAATAAATATATAAGTATATGAAAGCTACCTCTTCCTCCCGGCATTGCCGGAAGGACTTTTTTTTTTGACAAATGACAATGATAAGATGAACATTGATTCAAACTTTCAGCCTAATGAACTAAATTCTGTCTTCTATGATTTTTCAATGTCAGTGATTTTTTAATGCGATTTTCGATGTGATTTTTAGCGATTTTTTTATTTTTTGTGCGTTTAACATCGATTTTTTTGTCATTTTTGTCTAAATTATGATTTTTTCTATGCCACGATCTTATCTATTCTTGAATTGCATGTAAGAAAAGCAAAAACATAAAATTAATGAATCACCAATAAAGTTATTAATTAGGATATTCACACTAATCTATAAATAAAGAGAGAAGTTTGCGTGTGGGTCAGCGCTGTTCTGAAGAGACCGCTGCATGTAGAGTTACAAAATTTGGAGGGAAGGTACCTCTACACATGCAGTTTTGCACCTCAAAGCCCGATTTTTGATTTTTTGATTAGAATTTTTTAATTTAATTTTTTAGGCGATTTTTAGCGTTCTTTTTATGTTTCGAGGCGATTTCTCCATATTAGTGAAAGGAATGCGGTTTCATTCTTTTCACTCAATATAGTAATTTTTTTTCTCTTTTCAATAAAGTTTTTTCGGAATTTGTGCGGCGGTTTTTGATTTTTAGTGAATTTTTTATTGCGGTTTTTGGTATTTCTTCTTATTTTGGGGCTATATTTGAGAATCATAAAAATAAAATTTATTCAAACTTTCAGCCCAATGAATTAAATTTTGCCTGCTATGATTTTTCAATTTCAGTGATTTTTAATGCGATTTTCGATGTGAGTTTTAGCGATTTTTTTTAATTTTTTGTGCGTTTAGCATCTATTTTTTGTCATTTTTGTCAAAATTGTAGATTTTTGTATGCATCATGATCTTATCTTTTCTTGAATTGTATGTAAATTCCTCTCCCATTTTCCATTGCAGTCTTTTTGAACATTTTTACCTCTAAATATTATTTGTTCATTTTCTTAAACCAATTTTTCACACAGTCAATGGCCGTGTACTTCAGACAACGTAATTTCATGTATTTCGAGTTAGAGATAAAATCACAAATTTCATGTTCCTTTAATATTATTATCACGAAACCGTGCAACGCCGGGCGGGTCAGCTAGTTTAGAATATTAAAATAGATTGAAACCTGCCTAAAGCGGAATTTTCCCTTACTTTGCGTTCCCGTTTTAGTGCTTTTTACTTACACTGTACCTTCCTTTTTGAAGAGCTCTAGGGGGGAGGGGATTATGACCACTATGAATCCTCCCCCCCCCCCCCCGCTCTTGGGTCCGCCATTGGGTACGTGAAAGTAATAACGATAATGGCGGAAATTACAAAAATATTTAATAAAATCAGAAACAATTTATATGTCATTTGCAATGTCATTTACATCGATTTATTATTTAGTTGTAATAAAAAGATTACTAATGAAAAAAAACATGTTTGCGTTATCGAGTTGAGTCGGCGGAGGGGGGGGGGCATGTTTATGAGAAATGTGGATACTTCAGAATGAAAAATGTAAGAAAGGGATACGTGGAAGAAAAAAGTTTGAGAAACGCTATCTTAAACTAAAGACAATAGAAACATACATTCAAATATAAAAAGTATTCGAATAAAGTATGATTCTTAAACACAGTATTTATTTTTTAAGGGTCTTTATATATTAAAATACGAAAATATACACAGTTCTCCCTCTATTTCATAGGGCAATCACACGCTTACTACATTAATTCATCACTACTTTTATAGTTTAAATTGTCAAATACGAATACAACATTCTTGTTTATGTAAATAGACTTAAAAAATACATATTTTTTTATTTTTATAAAACTCCTCTAAAATTAAGATATTTAATCATTTCAAAAGAAATAAAGTGTCAGTTGTTAAATTTCACACTCATTGGCAAGCCATTCGATTGCAAAGGCCATAAATTTATCTTGATTTAATGCATATTTCGGGCTGTTTGCATCTTGCAATGAACAAATACACACCGCTTCGGTCAATAAATTAAGTCATTTGTAAAGCACATCATCTTAACTTGGAAAGTTAATTTGAAAATAAAGTCGCCTTTTCATTTAAAATGCTTTACTTTTATAGGCCTTCTTTCGTTTCAATTTATTACTTGGAGTAACTGTTGTTGTACACTATATGGCCAAAGGTGACCGGCTACTTCCGATTTTAGATGTTTTATTAAATATCTAGAAAAATATTCAAGGAATTATTCTGAAACTACAGGTGTGTAAACAGAATTGTACAGGTCATTCATTTCCATGAAGATCTTTTCCAAAAATCCCATAAGGGACCGTCAAAATGTTGAAAAAGAACGTAGATCTTTTGGATAACCCTATCAAAACCAATGTCGCAAAAGCGTTGAAACTGCAGATTATGATTAAGTGACTTATTGTAATAAGCTGTGTTCATTTTTATGAGAATAGAATGTATACTTGTAGAGAAATTAAGGTCTTTATAAAAACGATCCCAAACTTTACCAAGTTTTTTGCTTATAATTTGCGGGGTTCTTAATATAAAAAAATATCTTTGTAGAAATTATGACAAACAATATTGTACATAATACCCTGTAATCAGAAATAAAAAGTAATAAAAATTATATGAAACATGAGCAAGTTTACTAGATAACGTTTCACTGCCCATGCGTGAACGCAAGCAAAATATAATTTGAATAATGTGTTCGCTAAATGTATACAGTATCTTTTGTTAAAGTCTAAAAAACATAGCCTGGAAATTCTGAATATTACTTTCCTTATGCTTTGACATATAAATTATGTATTTATAAAATTCTTTATATTTTATTTTAAATTAAAGATCATTCGTTTTGTTGTGTTTTCATAATAAAGTAATAAGAGGTAAATAATGGTGTAGAAAATGTGAATCAGTCTTTTAAAAAGTCGGTCAGTCCCACTCAGTCTTTATAATATTTATTAAAAGAAAAATCTTAAAAATTATAAAACTTTTGAATGTCTTTTTTTGGGGGTGAAAGGAAATTAAATTTCTATCCTAGATAAAAATATTTCTCCAGCTATTTTAAAGTATTGTCTTTAGAAATAGACAGCTTTAAAAATCGGAAATAGAACTCGAACAACACATTCTTAAGTATTCCAATATCATATTTATGCTTCTTGTCCCTCTAATATAGTCCATTCAAAGATAATTGACTTATTTGAACAGAGAGCAGAAATATTTTGGTATACCCACGTTTTCCTATTACATAAGTACAGCAAATGAAATAGCATTGCGTGGGCGAGCAAATTTATCCTATTTCATGTCCATATTAAAATGTTATCCTGATCACTTTTATTATGCATCAAATCTTTTATAGAAAGGTCAGAGCAGCAACGCTTTGTTGCGAAAAAATTTTAACACATTCTTAAGGATTGGTGCAAGTTTTTTTTTTTTTTAATGTGGGTTTTTATTTTGTGAAAAAAGTTATTTTTGCGAAAATCAATATAATTTTGTGAAAAAAAAATAAAATTTTGCGACGAAAGATCAATATAATTATTCGTATCCAAACAAAGATTTTATTAATATTAGCTTTTTTAAAATCCTCGCATTAAAGTTTTTCTAAATGTTTCTGTATGTTTGCAAATTACGAATTTGAAATCTCATCAAGATAAAATGTAGGAAGAGATTCCTTTTATGGAATACAATTTTATAATAGTAATGTTATATTGTTAAATTAAATTTTGAGAGCAGGTTCTGTTTGATTGAATGTAATTTTCTGGAGAGCTCGAAATAGATTCCAATTTTTGTCTCGATTGATTTCTGATTTTCTTACAGCCTTTCAACAAAATCATGCATTTTTAATACTATTATGTTTCTTTTTAAGCGATGTATTTTTAATATTCTTTATCATATTTTTTTCAACATTTTACTGAAACATTTGTCAGATTTTACAAATTAAGAAAAAGCAAAGCTAAGAATAAATTTTCTAAGGGGCTATTCAAGTATTACATAAGTATATTTTTAGCCATTTTATACCCCTCCTTCTTCCTTGTAAGGAAAAATAAGCAAATGCTAGACCCTCCCCCCTTTTTGCTTATGTAAGACTTTAAGCCATTCTAACATTAACACAGAGTCCCATAAAAAATTCGTTAGAGATAAATTACACTATTAATCTATCAAATTTACATAAATAGATATGTAGGGGTTGTGGTATCGAAGTAAAGCAAAATCGATTTAACCCTTTCCGGCACACTGTGCCCGGTCTGGGATACCTAATTTTAATTGCAAACTTGCAAACGGCACCAATAACATTTTAGTAAAATTTTGCTTTTACAATAAAAGCTAAAATTAAGGATTTCAAAATATCTAAAAATTCGTTTGTGAATTTCGGCGTCAGTCGATAATTTCTCATTTTACTGACAGATTTTGCCATATTGTTACTTACTACATTAAACAGAGTTCGTATAATAGAAAAAAGTTCTTATCATATTATTGTTTTTTGTATTGAACAACAGCAACAACAAAAAAGTCTTTAAGAAATACAACAGGCCCTAACTTATTTAAGCACATAACTAAAAACTTTGACAAGAATCATAGGAATGTTACGTGGTTGGTGTTCAAATTTCTAGTCTGATATTCAAGATATTTGAATCCATGTTGCTGCATTGCATATTATTATGTTTTCAATGAAATGATGGGCTAAAATGTCCACAATTTCCTGTCCTTGTTTATTCCATATTTTTTACTCAAGTCGTTCCTCAAAAACTTCAACATCTGCAGAGCACTCATCCAAATCTTACTCTTTTTACTTTTTATTGTTAAACTATAGTTGCTTCGTTGTCTAATGCTTAATTAAGTATTCTCGTGACACCCCTACCCCTATCCCCCTTGTTAGCAAAAATAAGGAGACACTGGACATCCCTCCCCCTTTACTGCTTACGTAATACTTGAATGATCCCTAATTTCAATCGCACTTTGATATATAATAACAAATTTTCAAACAAATTATAACTCTTAAATTCGACAATACTGTGAATTAAATCGATACTCGATGATTAGTTAAAACTTAAATATATAGTATTATAATTTCAGAGCCATTGTAAAAAAAAATATGTATATATATTTAATCAAAACATGTATAGTGTTTTCCCTCTTGATAAAATCCTAATCGTAATCTAATTGTAACATACCCATAACCTATCAGTTACCTAACTGCAACTTAATCGTAACCTAACCGTAACTAAAATATAACAGAAATGTAACCTAACCGTTACTTTATCGTAAACTATCCGTAATCTAACTGCAACATAATCTTTACCTAACAGTAATTTAACCATAAGCTAATTGTAACCTAACCGGAATTTAAATGTAACCTAAAACTAACCTAACCGTAACGCAATTGCAACCTAATCGCAACCAAACTGTAAATATAACCTAACTGTAACTTAAATGTAACTTAACTGTCACCTAATCGTAACCAAATTCTAACTTAACACTAACTATCCTAACTGTGCACGTGTTACAAAGTACCTTAGTTCCACTTTCCACCGACACGGTACGCAATACACTTGCCGCCGAAAGTCTGCGTACAGACGATCATCTTTCGTGTTCATGCAACGATCACCAAGTAAATGAAGTCTTTCGGAATGGAAAAAATTTTTAGCGATTCCTGTAACTTCATAAATTTAAATAGTATAAACAACAATCACTTGATCGTTGCATAAAATAATACAAAAATTCATAACTTAAGAGCGACACAAATCGTGTGCGCCAAAAGTCTGCGTACACTGGGAAAATATAGCTTTTAAAGACCTTTTATTGTGAGATAATTGCACCAACTTTAGTTTTTTCAAGTAATTATAGGCTTTTATTACCATTTATATAGAATTTGAGATTTTGAATGATTGTATTGTTCCATGGGAGGTAACAGAAAGGAAATCGATACTGCTGAAAGACAAATCATCGTAGATCTTTGGAAAAGGGAAAAAACTCTTACTTTGATTAGTAAAACTGTTAATAGAAAACATTCATCGAATCAAAAAGTGATCATGAACTACAAATAAACAGGATTTTCAAAATCCAATCCAAGATACCGCCGCCCGTCTGCACTGTCACCTCGAGAGTCAAACTTTGTAATACGCTTTGTAAAAATAAATCCAGGACTATCAGCTTCGCAGATAGCTAAAAGTGTTTCTCAAAGATTAAAAAAAAGGTGAGTTTAACCACAATCCGAAGAGAACTGAAAAAGCATGGCTATCATGGCCAAGTTGCACTGAAGAAGCCATTTGTCTCTCGAGTGAACAGAGCTAAAAGAATGGCTTTTGCTAAAAAAAAATCTAAATAAAACACGTGACTTTTGAAAACAGGTAATATATTCAGTTAAAAGAAAATTTTGTATTTTCGGTATTCAAGAACGAAAATATGTCTGAAGAAAACCCGGTACAGAGCTAAAAAAGGGAATCTTTTTCTGACTACCAAACATGGAGGAGGAGGCGGTATGGTTTAGGGGTGCATGAGAAGCAAAGGGGTTGATAATCTTGAGTTTATTGAATCAATAATGAACAAATTTGATTATTTGAACATATTAAAGAAAAATCCCAAGGCAAGTGCCAAAAAGCTTAGAGTAAGTGATGATTTTTACTTTTAGTAGGACAATGACCCCAAGCCCACAGCATACATTGTGATATTATGGGTGCTCTGCCATGTACCATATAAACTCCGTAGACTACCCCAGTCTCCAGAATCAAACCTAATAGAGCATTTGTGGGTTTTACTAGAGTGGAGAATGAAGGAGCACATAATAACATCCAAAGAAATGCTGAAATATGTCATGGTAGATGAATGGAACAAAATAACCACACTAGAGAGTTCTAAGCTAGTTGAATCCATGCCAAACAGGCTGAGAGAGGTGATAAAAAGAAGGAGATACCCTACAATGTATTGACTTTTGATTACAATCCACTATCGTAAAGATTTTTCCAGCGTACGCAGACTTTTGGCGCACACGATTTGTGTCGTTCTTAAGTTATGAATTTTTGTATTATTTTATGCAACGATCAAGTGATTGTTGTTTATACTATTTAAATTTATGAAGTTACAGGAATCACTAAATTTTTTTCCATTCCGAAAGACTTCATTTACTTGGTGATCGTTGCATGAACACGAAAAATGACCGTCTGTACGCAGACTTTCGACGGCAAGTGTATGTTCTGTACGACATCCGATAGGGATTACCGCCACCTGCGGCTGGGTATAGCAGACGTGCTACGCACGCTTTGCTGAATGATTCTGTTTCACGTTTCATCACCAGGATGAGCACTCTTTCATAAACAAACCTAAATCCGCACGATACTCCAATTTTCAATCTATCCATGGATATATTACCCGACGGAGTGAGGATACAAAGAACAATTCAAGAAATTTGCTGAAATTTCTATTCAAAAACAATGGTAACCAACACTCAATTAAGATCCCAATATTGATCTATAAGATTCTCTGACACGGCTCGGTGTTGCATGCTTCATCAAATAGAAGGCAAGCTGCGCATTCTCTTTAAAATATGATATTCCACTTTTCACCCCCAGGAGAGCACCCATTTCTTAACAGACCTATACTCGAAGGAAACTCCGTTATCAAACCTATTTGTAGATATATTAGTCAAGGGGGTGGGAAAATAAAATAAGAATTTAAGAAATGTAGTGAAATTATTGTTCGGAAATAACCACTACTTATAAACTAAGAGCCAAATATGTTCTGTACAAATACCTAAGACAGATTCCCACTACATGCAGCACTGTATAGCATAGGCGTGCGATAAATTCGGAAAAATTTCCTGTTTTTAAAAAGTAAAAAAGAGCAATGAAAATAATGCGTTTGACCCTTTCCAGTGCGGAGTAAGTTCGTTTGAAATAACTAAGTTCAACCAGAATTTATAAAAGAATTTATTAGAAAATAAGAACTTGCTTATATTCAGCTATCTTATAAAGAGAAAATTTCAATTAAATATTCCTGGTGTTCCTTTTTCTAGGGACACCGCGCCGGAAAGGGTTAAATATGCCTTTAAAAAATCATCCGAAATTTTTAAAAAGTCATGTTAGTATCAAAAATGAGAATTTAAATTCTATTTAAAATGTTGTAACAAAAAGCATTCGAATGCAAGGAATTATTTTTGACAATTTCTAATTTCTACTGCGAAAAGAGCCAGTAAGAACTGTTCTGATCTTTTACTTAACATTTAAAAACCATATGTCTTACGCTTTAAATAGATCAGTTTCAACCGGGTACTTTTAATTTTTCCCAAACTAACCGATATTGCCAATCTTTAGCAGATCAACTAATCAAAGTAAAGAAAAAAAATCCCTGTCGGCTTGGTCTATAGGCGGAGGTAGATTTCGAAGAGTGCTCATTTCGACAACAAAAAATAAAATATGATTAGAGATAAATCCAGTTTAATAACTTTATTTGGCCGCTTTTGAAAAAATTTTTAATTTATTTTTATGAAAGATCTGGTTTTTGTCAAAATCATCTTAAGCGAAATTCGGCTAAGATGCCCGTTTTGACAACATATTTTGAAATATATTCTGATCTTATTATTAAAAAATCGACCAATACGTACGTTATATAGTTCCTAAATAACAAAAAACTGTCAATTGAATGCTGTTGAGAGCAAAATCGAATTTGAAAATGAGTCATAAAATAACCAATTCGTTATTTGAATATATCCTCAATTCTTAAATCATGATCGCTTTGGGAAATTTTGTGCGAAGTGCCTACTATGACAGCTTTAAAAATATATATATTTAAGCTTTATCAAAAAAATTGACGAAGTTATGAATTTTTGTCTCCCAAAAACCCTGTTATTTTCGCCCCTTGAGCCCATTTATAACTTTATCAAAAATCTGTCATGCATCAACTTTTGGCCCATTTTTTAGAAGTAATATAAACTTTAAACTGATTCGATATTTATTTTAATTTAGAAGTTATCGCGTTTTTTCTGTTTTCACAAAAACCCTCCCTACTTTCACCCCCTTGGTCCGATTTTGCCCATTAACGAACTCGACCGAGATTTTATGCCCCTTGATTTTATGTAAAAGTTTGGAGAAGACCTGAGCATAATTATGGAAGTTATCGTGTCTAGAAGAAAGTGATATACACCGATAGATAGATAGATATAAACTTTTTTACTAATGGTAGTTTTGGGGTCTAGGGGTAGTGATCGGTGTAGATCTGCAAAAATTTTTCAGAAATTCCAACATGGGGCGATCGCAATAGGTAGTATTTCATACAAAATTTACCTAAAAAGTAGAAAACAGGCGGGAAAACAACATGCGTCCTGGTTGTCAAGTTGGATGCTAAGTTGTGACGTCATTTGAAACTTATCTTTTCTCTTAAATGCTCATTATTATTAAATATACTTTCAAATGCCGTTTCACCTCCGTGATAAAATTTAATGCTTAGTTGAAAAAAAAGAGTCAGTTTTGAAATAGTAAGCATTCAAATTAATTTACTTAATTCTGTTCCAGCTTTTTTTAATTATTTCTGTGAAAGTTTTATGCAACCAACCAACCGAAAGCAAGCCGAAAGAAAGAAACTTGTTTTTGATGAGCGACGCTTTATGAATCAACTAACTGAAAGTAAGCGGAGGGAATAAAGCGGAAAATCGTATTTTTTATGAGAAAGAGTTCCAAATGTTAATTAATTACTCAGTTAATAATTAGAATTTTGAAATTTTGAATGTCAGGTACATCAGGCGAGATTTTGGGCTACTCTTACAAAAATTTTGAGCTTCGTACGTGACATAGATTTCGTGCGTGCCATCGCACACAAACACCCACACAGACAGAGCGTTTTGTTTTTTTATTAGTATAGATTATAACTTAAGGATTTTTCCTATCTCAAAAATTAGAAATTGCTTGAATGACATTTTACTTATTTCATTTTTCGTATTTAAACAAAACGGACTTTATGTACTACACTATGGTCAAAGGTGACCAGTCACTTACGATTTTAGACGTTTTGTTAAATATCTAGAAAAATACATGAGGGATCATCTTAAACCCCAGATTTGTAAACAGATTAGTACATGTGACATATTTCTGTGAAGATTTTTTCCTGAGACCCCATAGGATACCACCAACAAATTGGAAAAGAACGAATGTCTTTTGGATAACTCTATCAAAATTAATTCAGCAAAAGCATTCAAACTGTAGATTATCATTAAGTGGCTTACTGTAATAAACTGTGTTCGTTTTGATGAGGATAACATGAATACTCGTAGAAAAATTAAGGTTTTTATAAAAACAGTCCCAAATTTTGCCTACTTTTTTTAGTATAATTTACAGAGTTCTTAAAATAAAAAAGAAGTTCTTTTCAGAAAATATGAAAAACAACATTGTACACATTAGCCTGTAATCCAATTAAAAAAATGATAAAAATTGTATGAAAAATGAACAGGTTTACTAAATAAGTTTCACTACGCATGTATGAATGCAATCTAAATGTAATGTGCATAATGTGTTAGATAAATGTATGAAGCAACTTTTGTGAAAGCCTCAAAAACATAGCTTGAAAATTCTGAAAATTATAGCCAATGGAATAAGCTCAAAAATTCGTTCTTACTAACATGAAATAAAAAAGATGAAGGGCTCTATCCGTATATCCTTTGATTAGTATCAATATAGCATGCACAATATTGCACATACTCCTGATATTTGGATACAGCTCTTCATCTTTTTGCTTTTTTTTTTGGATCATTAGTTACTAATGAATTCGCATTAGAAGAGAAGATCCCATATGTTCCCCTAAATAAAGTTGTTTTTTAGTGTTTGGGGGCAAAGTAGGCATCCTACTTGGGAGAAGGAATTAAAATAGTTTTATTTGGGGCAAGTGGAGTTTTCTTTGCTGTGTATTTTGTTGTGTATTTTGTATTCATTGTTGTGTATTTTGTAATTTTTGTCTAATTCTGTCATTTGAAAGAAGTAGCACCATCTGCCAGTCGATACAATCATTCATTACAAATCTATGGTAGGTTTTATGAATGCAAACTCGAAAATTATACTTCATTATTTAGCACAGCTTTGTAACATTTATCTTACGTTCAAAACATGTTTTTTTTTTTTTAAATATCAAATTGAATAATTCCAAACCTATGAAATGTACTCAAATAGCAATAATCAAAATTAAGATCATCTGCATACCTTTCAAGGCTATTAAATTGTCAAAATACGTTCATTCATAATTTTGTATTCATAATATCTACCTAATTTTGTAACGAATGATCCTACCGACTTATGAATGCTGCCATTTGATTCAGAAAAAACCCCATAATAAACTGTACTCCATTTGACCTAATTGAATTCCCCCCCCCCCAAGTTAAGATACTTCCTTTCCCCCCGAAAGGACGGTAAAACAACTTTATTTTGGTGGAATCATTGAGATTTATCATTTCTAGTGTCACAACGGTGTATTTCTCAAATTTTCGTAAGTGGTTATCAATTGATACAGTAAAAATCTATTTACCTGGATAAGGTATAATTGTAAACTTTGTATTCATAAAGTGTGCCGTAACTTAGTAAAAATTATTGCATCGACTTGCAGATGATGTCATTTGATTGAGAATTAAAAAAATTTATAATAAGCGATACCCCACTTGGCCTATTTTAAAAAATATAATTTCCCGTTTCACTGTGGTAAATTCCCCCACCCCCCTTTTGCTCCATCCAAAACGGGTAAAAAAAGTTTTTTTCTGTTTCTTTGTAGTGGGACATTGGGGGTTATTGGATCTTTAATTCTTGTGTTAAACTTCAAAATTTTCGTGGATGGCCATCAGCTGTCGTATATTAATCTTTTTTTCTGTACTATTTACCAGTTCTATTCTTAAAATTTAAATTAAGGTCATTTTTAAAAATAAGTAAATTGTAATGATATCAATACGTATATCATAAGTAAATTAGAGTCATTTTATTAAGACAAGTAAATTGCAATGATATCAATACGTATATCTTAAGTATTATCATATTAAACTTGCAACTGATTATATAAAAATTGTCACCGTGTTTTATTCTGTATACTTGTAAAGAACTCCGATTTAAGAAAATCACAAATAAAATATTTGTTACATAAACTGAAATGAAATATTTCATCCGTTTTAATAATGTATTAACATAATAAATCATCCAGAAGCAAATGACATAATTGCGTAATCGGAAAGTATAATAAATAAAATGTTTCATTGACGCAAAATGCTTCCTGGTATTTCAATAAATGTCAACATATTTTATTTCAACATCGAGAAAGCTTCCATTTTTATAATAGAATCTACTTAAACTATTATTTTAAAACTAATCTAATAATGCATATAGTTTCTTTTCAGTATTTAGATGTGGATTTTTTTTTATCTCAGAAAATTACTCATTTAAAATTTCTTAACGATTTCCAGCCCAATAGAATGCGTTTGAAATATAAGAACAAATTAACTTTAATAGTTTGATGGTATATAACTTATTTTAGGCAGCTTTCATTACAAGAAGTAAAAAGCTACCTATTGCAGCCGTCCCCCTGACCCGTTTTAAATCTTAATAGGGTAAACTATGGTGTATGGTTTATTTTTTCTGTTATCACCTTACTCTGTTTTTAATTAATTAATTAATTTATTATTGTCATGTTGACAATAATTATTTTTATTTTTTCCCTTTTCATTTTGCTATCCAATTTAGTAATTTTGATGTGCCTTGTTTTTGATATTTTTCTTCATTTAATTTTGGTTTTATGTGTGTTGGTAGCCCCAAATTCTTATTATTTTGCTTTTTCATGGCAAATACGAAGATGAAACCACACACTTTATTTGTAGTTCCAAAGTATTTGGGGCCTGAAGATTCTAGTTGGGTTCTACAAATTCCATTTGTATTCATTTTAATTAATTATTGTTTCCCTCCATGTTCAATGTGGTATAAGTTATTAAATTCAATGGTTCATATATTGTAATACAATTGATGGATATATATATATATATATATATATATATATATACACACACAAATGGAATTTGCAGAACCAAAGCAGAATCCTCAGGCCTCAAATACTTTGGAACTACAAATGAAATGTGTTTTTTCATCTTCGTATTAGTCATGAAGAATCAAAATAATACGTGATTGGGGCTCTGACCAACCCACACAAACACACACCAAATCAAAAGGATAAAAAACATCAAAAACAAGACACATCAAAATTACTAAATTGGATAACAATAAAAAGAGAAAAAAAATAAATCTATAAAATAAATTAAGAACGAAGTTATCGCATTTGCAATATGATAACAGAAAAAATGTACAATACACCATAGATTACCCTAATAAGATGTAAAACAAAATCATTTAATTTGGCTGTACTAACCTAAACTCAATATCTTAATATAAGATGAAATAAGAAATAAAAATAGATAATTGATATATGCATTTTATACACTTAGAAATAGTATTTTAGTTATCCAATTAGTTAAAAGTTAGGTACAAGTTAATCATAGAACTTAATAAAATTATATAAATAATATTAATAGAATTAATTGATGTAACTTTACAATTATCCATACATTAGTGATCATTGAACATCCTGTATAATATGTTTTACAATTTAGCAATTGCCTCTTCTCCTCTCACTTTTATTTTATAATTAAAAAGCATGGCGTATTATCCAGACAACACCGTCCTCCTCCATACTCTAACATCTACCCACCCATCTATCCTATTATATACACTATCTACCAAAAAGTATTTGTACACTTTCAGTTTTTGACATTTTGTCAAATATTTAAAAATATACTGGTCGGATTCTTCTGGAACTTCAGAAATATAAAGATTATGTTTCACTTTATATTTATTTACATTCATTTGTTAAGCGGGTAATTAGGGGGCCGGCAAAAAAACAAAGAATAATAGAAATATTTGGGATCGCCCTGTACATGAAAATGCACGAAACGACTTATTGCTTTAGAATACAGATATATGAATACAGTAGAATATGTACACTAATTTTTGTGAGAATAGCATGTATATTTATGGCGATAGAGCGATTTTTTTGAAAAATTCAAAAAATTCTGGTATGTTTTTTGTTTATATCATGCTGGGTTTTTGACCAAATTTAACGCAAATTTCAGAAAAATTGGCAAAATGCAGTAGAAAAAATATAGCGCAATTGGAATATAAATATATTAAATATTTTATGAAATATGAGTAGTTGTATAAAATAATTTTTATCTGCGCATGCGCGAACTAGAAAAACATTTTTTTTACATCATTTAATAGTCAATTCTATGGAGTGACTTATAAAAAAAATCCAATTAATATCGTGAAAATTCAAAAAGATATCATTATTTTAGTGAGATGATTTTACTCTGCTCTCTAAAAACGGCTGAATCTGAAGGGATTCTCCACAAATTGACATTTTTTAATAACTGACTTTAAAAAAAAACTAGTATTGAATTAATACAATATCTAATACAATATTGCTGCTAATAAGTACTTGACAATTGTGATAGAAAAGAAAAAGAGCTTTATTCACATTCAGGGCCCAAACTAAGAGAGGGTTGGGGGAAAAAGGCATGTGCCCCGGGCGCTAGGATGAAAGTGTCCCAAATGTACATTTTGTTTGGCGATTTTTTCCATGTATATGTTTAGCATGATATTGTCAAAATCGTCCCATTCAAAGCATTTCGCCTATACCAAAGCATAGAAGAATCTAATGATGATGGCATAAAGATTCTGCATAAAGCAGATTTTTTTTTTTCGTTTTGATTCGGTTTCACGATTTTAAGGTATCATTTTTTTTTTAAACAAAGCAGACTACTTTAATCAATATTACATATTTTAAGTTTTAAAATAAGTCGGCTATTAATAAATTAGAAAATTTTTCTTTGCAAAGAAGAAAAGGGAGGGGGGGGGGAGTTCACCAAAATTCATTGAAATATAAATATATTAAATATTTTCTAAAATGTTCTATGTCATGCAATATTTTCAACCAAATATAAAGCCACATTCAGAAAAATTCGCAAAATGTAGTAGAAAGAATAAGGTGCTATTGAAATATAAATATATTAAAAGTTTTCTAAAATATGGGTATTTGTATGAAATATTTTTTAATCAGCGTATGCGTGAACGATAAAATTTATCATTTTACATAATTTAATATTCAACTCTATGGAGCTACCCATAAAAAAATCCGATCGAATTTCGTGGAAATTCAGAAAGTTATTGTGGATAGGAGTGAACTGATTTTCAATTGGTCTCTGAAAGCAGTTGAATGACGTCAGATTTTACGCAAATTGCCAAATCTCCATTTACGTTTTTTACTGGTGATTTACTTCTTTTCTTAGATAATTACCAGAACGAACCTATTTCAGGATAAAAATAATTATAAAAAATCGAAGCATTTGTGTCAAATCTACCCATTGATACATAATTGATAATGGCTCTTATGCAAATGCCGATATCTGCGATCCTGAAATACGTCAAGTTCTCCACTGTTAAATGTGGTGTCGAAAACAACACTGACATCAATCGCATGCATGATGCCAAGAAGAACAGAGCTGTCTGATTTTGAGAAAGGTGTGATCATCGGGTACCACCGAAATGGCCGATCTTTAATCGACATATCTATCGAGCTTAATTACCCCAAAACGACTGTGGCTTATGTGATTAGAAAATGGAAGCTGAATGGTGATTGTCAGAATGTGGCCAGAGTAGGCAGACCGATGAAACTGGGAGATAGAGACCGACGGGTTCTGTCTAGAGAAATTCGGAAGAACCGCAACCAACCAATGTTACACATACGCCAAGAATTTCAACAAGCTTCAGGATGTGTTGTTTCCATGAATACCATCCGTAAGGAAGCTCATCTGCTTAATTTTTATGGCCGTGCTGCCGCCCATAAGCCTTTAATCACCAAGTCCAACCGCGCAGCTCAGTTAAGTTGGTGCAAAACACGCCAGCAATGGACTGTACAACAATGGAAACAGGTTCTCTGGAGTGATGAATCAAGGTTCACCCTCTACCGTTCTGATGGTAGGGTCTGGGTCTGGCGTCTGCCTGGAGAACGCCTCCTACCAGAATGTATTGTGCCCACAGTTAAATTTGGCGGAAGGGGAATTATGTTCTGGGGTTGTTTTTGCTGGTTCGGACTAGGACCCTTGGTCCCAATTCATGGTAAGCTCAATGCCGATGCCTACTGTAATATACTGGACAACAGTGTACTTCCTACGTTGTGGCAATACTATGGATTGGACCCATGTTATTTCCAGGATGACAACGCAAGCTGCCATGTAGCGAGGTCCAGCATGGATTGGTATGCTGATAATGGAGTGCATCGACTCGAGTGGCCTGCCCAGAGCCCAGACCTGAACCCAATAGAGAACCTCTGGGACGAGTTGGATCGTCGAATTAAGGCGGGTGACACACGCCCAAAATCAGTAAAAGAGCTTACCTGCCTTGTGCAAACAGAGTGGAATAAAATACCATTAAATGTAATACAAGGACTAGTTGAGAGCATGCCCAGGAGAGTCGCAGCTGTAATTGCCTCTCGAGGAGGATCTACAAATTATTAAATGTGAACAGGGCCAAAACCAGTCTTTTTTTCCCGAGGCAAACGTGGATTTTGAAGGTACCCCTTTCCCCCTCCTTCGCAAAGCATATTTACAAAGAAAATTTCACCAATTTATTAATAGCCGACTTATTTTAAAACATAAAATATGTAATATAAAATAACGTATTCTGCTTTATTAAAATACTCCAATTTGATACTTTAAACCGAATCAAAAAAATTCTACTTTCAACAGGATCTTTAAGGCCCTTGTCCCTGCCCGCGAAGACACTGCTGAGCTAATGCTATTCCTGTGGGGAGGCATTTTTCTAATAACTCTTTCGCATTTTAAAATTTTCAATTTTTTTTTTTTTTTTTTTTTTCATTGGATAGCGGAAGTCCCTCTCAAAATCGCTCCTTGACTACTTTTTCGATTTGAGTCATAGATATTTTTTATAAAGTTAGTTTCACTTTCAGAACCGCTTTTGGAAGTGAAAGAAACATTATAAAAATATCTACGCCAAAATTGAAAAAGTAATCACGGAGCGATCTTGAAAAGGACTTCCGCTATCCAATGCAAAAAATATTATTTAAAAATGTCCAAATGCAAAAGAGTTAGAAAAATGCATCCCCATAGGAATAGCATTAGCTCGTGAGCATCTTCGCGGGTAGGGGCAGGGACCTTAAGCCATCATCATTAGATTTTTTTATGCTTTAGCATAGCCCAGATATAATAATTTTAACAATATTATGCTAAACATAGCCATGAAAAAAATCGCCAAACGAAAGATACATTTGGAACACTTTCATCCTAGCGCCCGGAGCACATGCCCTTCTCCCCCCCCCCCTCTTAGTTTTGGCCCTGAATGCGAATAAAGCTCTTTTTCTTTTCTATCACAATTGTCAAGTACTTATTAGCAGCAATATTGTATTAGATATTGTATTAATTCAATACTAGTTTTTTTTTTTTTAAAGTCAGTTATTAAAAAATGTCAATTTGTGGAGAATCCCTTAAGATTCAGCCGTTTTTAGAGAGCAGAGTAAAAACATCTCACTAAAATAATGATATTTTTTTGAATTTTCACGATATTTGATTGGATTTTTTTTATAAGTCACTCCATAGAATTGACTATTAAATGATGTAAAAAAAATGTTTTTCTAGTTCGCGCATGCGCAGATAAAAATTATTTTATACAACTACTCATATTTCATAAAATATTTAATATATTTATATTCCAATTGCGCTAGATTTTTTCTACTGCATTTTGCCAATTTTTCTGAAATTTGCGTTAAATTTGGTCAAAAACCCAGCATGATATAAACAAAAAACATACCAGAATTTTTTGAATTTTTCAAAAAAATCGCTCTATCGCCATAAATATACATGATATTCTCACAAAAATTAGTGTACAAATTCTACTGTATTCATATATTTGTATTCTAAAGCGATAAGTCGTTTCGTGCATTTTCATGTACAGGGCGATCCCAAATATTTCTATTATTCTTTGTTTTGTTGCCGGCCCCCTAATTACCCGCTTAACAAATGAATGTAAATAAATATAAAGTGAAACATAATCTTTATATTTCTGAAGTTCCAGAAGAATCCGACCAGTATATTTTTAAATATTTGACAAAATGTCAAAAACTGAAAGTGTACAAATACTTTTTGGTAGATAGTGTATATATATATATGCATATGTATGTATATATATTGATATTTTTAGTCAATTCGTTATTCATGCTGCATTTTCCTACTTTTTATAATATTTACCATTGTTATAACTTCGGATCTACCAAAATTGGATTTTAGTTGGTATTGTTTATGATACATACTTATTGAATTAATAGGATTTCATTTTTCATGTTAATTATATTTAAAGACAGTATAAATACTGGTTTCAATGAATTGTTGTTATGATAATATCTGAGTTACTCTGGTTTTATTTGTAAAAGTATATATATATATATATATGTGTGTGTGTGTGTTTGACCTTGATACAAAGATTTTGGATCATTTTCTGTTTTGTCTATATCTTAAACAATGGCTGAAATGTAACATTTTGAATTTTTAGTATGGCTGACATTTTGAAATGATCTGATTTTTGTCATGCGGTAATATGCACATTTATGAACCGATTTGAATATAACTTGGTGGTATACACACATCAAATGAATGACTTGATCGAATTGGGTTGTCAACTTCATCCGCCATCTATTTTCAGTATGGCGACCATTTAAAATTGTCAGCAAACTTTAAAATTTTTTAATAAATAAATAAATAATAGAAATAGAAAAAGATTTTTCTGAAGTGTTTTATCTTAGTACAAAGATTACGGAGCATTTTTTTATTTGTCTTTATCTTAAAAGATGGTTTACATATAACAGTTTAAATTTCTAAAGTAGGTGACATTTTGAAAAATCTGTTTGCCTGCGACAACAGTCGCATATATCAATCAATTTCGATGTGAATAAGCATGTGCACAGGCCTTACTAAGTTCTCGATTAAGCTCATTGGTTCATTTCACCCATTATGTTGTTTTAAAGTGTTTTAAAGATTTCAAAAGACAGTGTGACCAAGAAAGTGATAAATTTTCATAAGTATTTAAATTAAATCTTTTTCAATATTTTTTTTTTTTTTTTGAGGATAGGTTGGTTATCTACTTGTTTAAAGAGTTTAAATTTGTGATTGCGTTAATTTACGTTAATTGTTATTAAAATGACGTTTTAAGGGGGTTTGTAGTTTTAGATCCATATATTTGAATCTAAATTTCCAATCACCTAAAGGATCAATTTCTGAAAAGGTATTTTTCCGTCATTTGCAATGTCATTTTGTTTGGAATAAACTAATGAATAAGTATTTGTATTGTTATTTTATCTTCTGAATATAAGAGGGTAACACACAAGAGCTTTTTTCGTATAAGAGCAAAGCATGTTTCAGAAAATGCTATAAACATTCTTGTTTTAAAACAATTCTGAGACGTTACAAGCATGGAAAGGTTACCAATATGCAGAAATTGACTGCAATGAAATGTGTATCGTACTTACATATAAAAGAAATATTGATAAACTCTTTGACACCTGAATGAGAAAGCGTGAAATTTTCATGCTCATGGGAATAGACAGCATACAGTATAAAACATGCAGGAAGTTTTATAATATAGCAGAAAAGATTATGAAACTTCAATTCAGCTCTCAATATCCTTGTAACATATATTGTTTATACCGGGTGATCCAAAATCCAGGACGAACTTTAAAATTGAGTAATTCGAAAACTAATCAAGATACAAAGATATGGTTTAGACCAAACAGATGGAAAAGAAATCGGGTTTTGTGTGGCAGCGGAAACAATAGTTCTGTTGGCGACCAACAGATGGTGCTGTCGGATTTCTGATGCAGGATTATGTAAAGCAACAAACAATGCAAAAAGGAGCAACTGCAGTAGGTAATGGTAGCCGAAGCTCGTGTGCATCGAGTTGCTATCCATAGTTGAAGCCCTCTTAGTTAAACTGTATTATAAAAATTCGGAAAGTGGCGCTGCAGCATTGCGAGCATATTGCTGCATGAAGGGTATGCGAGATAGCAAAGGACCAATAACGTCCTCTGCATTGAACAAAATGATGAAGAAATTTAAAGCTACAGGTTCTTTGGTGTCACGTCAAAGAAGTGAATCCCTCAACAGTCGCTGCTGTTGCCACAACAGTGGAGCAGAATGTGCAATCCATGTCGGCGATTGCTGCCCATGGGGAGTGCAGTGCTCGAGAAGTTTTGAGGTAGAGATTAGTGCCGTACGGACGTGTCTGGAGAGCACTGCGAATAACATTGCAACGATATCCCTATAAGTTGCAATATAACCAAAAACTGAAACTTCCTGACTTCGACTCTCACTGAGATTTTGCGAATTCGGTATTCAATAAGATGAAAGAGCAGCACGACTAGCTTCACAATGTGCATTGGACAGATGAAGCGCATTTCACACCTTCTGGCGCTGTTAACACCAACAATTGTTGAGTGTGGACCACAGAAAATCAACATTCATTTGTTGAAGTACCCTTGCAACAGCTTAAAGTGACAGTCTGGTGTCGCCTTACAGCCGATTTCATATTGGTGCATTTTATTTTCGAGGAAGTCACACAGACGGGTTTCAAAACAGTTTTTGTCATTAGTCAGTGATATGTTGAACTGTTACAGAACATTATTCCTGAACTGCAAACGCGACAGGCACTCCAAACAGTCACTTTTATGCAAGATGGAACGCCACCTCATATTGCTCTGCCGGTGCAACGATTGCTACGCTTAAAATTTTGGGAAAATCGCATCATCAGTTGCTACTTTAAGCGCGTATGGCCGTCAAGATCTCCCGATCTGACACCCTGTGACTTTTGGCTGTGGGGATTCTTGAAGTCAAAAGTGTACCGCGACCAACCGGCATCACTAGCAGCACTGAAAGATACCATCCGCTAAAACGTGTCTGCCATAACGCAAGAAATGCTACTAAATGCTGTGAAAGGTGTGGTGCTTTGTCTCACAGCTGTACTTCTGAATGATGGACAGCACATTCGCCATTTACTTTAGTACTAATTAACTGTAATTAAGCTGACTTGTAAGTTGTCAACATTTTTTCATTTTAGATCATCTTTTGGTGCATTAAAACACTATAGTGGCGTCTGTTGGTCACCAACAGAACTATTTTTTCGTTGGCACACAAAACCCGGTTTCTTTTTCATCCGTTCGGTGCAAACCGTATCTTTGTAACTTGATTTGTTTTCGAATTATTCATTTTTAAAGTTCGTCCTGACTTTTGGATCACCCAGTACATGTACGACATAGTGACTATTTTTAACCCCTTCAAGCGCAGTGTTCCATTTTTGGACCACCTAATTGTAATTCCTAAATGACACATTTGCACCGGAATTTTGAATTCCAGTCGAAAATTGTCATTTTATTATGTGCGTGAAGAAAAGCTTTCACTTATTTTCAAATAAATTTGTTTATAAATTCCGGTGTCACTCAATCATTCCTGTATTTTACGAATAGAAGTGCTTTGCCACTGAAAGGGTTAAAGTGAAAAATAACTCTTTGCCCAAGATTCGTACAAGTACCGTTATTTTCCTGAAAAAAAAATTAGTTCTAACGTTCGAAATTTAAACTTATTTAAGGAGAGATTTTCTATAATAAAATACTGGTACCGAAAAATTTCCTGGTCTTGAAATTCCAGGGTCCGTACGAACCATGGTGCACTTTAACATGGCGTAATCGTTTTATGGTGATTATCATTGTTTTATAAACGTCAGAGCCCGAATAAACCGTCAAAAATATGAACAAACATGTCAATTTTGGATTTTAATAAATTTTAGATAGTTCTCCTACAGTGAAGAAACTGACTATTTCAAAATTATGCTAAACAGTTAAGGTCTGAATTGGCATAGTTTTCAACTATTTTCAGTATACAGGCCTCTTTTTTTATGGTCAAGCGGTGTTTTTCAGTTTTGATAGATTTTGAATGAAACATATAGACATTCTGCAGAAGGAAAAAGTTCTTTTCAAGTCGATACCATCTTCTTATCTCCTTTGCATTATAGACGGGTGAAAAATTTTCATGAAAAAGTGTTGAACAAGGTTCGTACGGGTCCTGGAATTTTACGACCTGGAAATTCTTCGGCACCGGTATTTTCTTATAGAAAATCCATGATTAAATAAGGTTAAATTTCGCGCTTTTGAACTTTATATATTTTTCTATAAATAAATGCTGGTACACCACATGAAAAATAACGGTATCCGTACGAACCATGTTGAAGTAAGGCAAAATAAACTTTCAAACGCGGCTATAATATCTTTTCCTGAAAAAGTATTGAAAGAAGTCAAAACAAGTATCTTTAAGCCTGGAGAATAAATGTCAGTTTCAGGCACATCTGGTAGCTCTTACGTAAACATTACATAATGACTGAATTGAGGATGTGTTTATGTCAGCGATTAATGTGTTAAATACTTAAATGATATTTTGTTTGCCCTAATTTGGATAGTGTTTTTCATATGTATTTTTTTAATTATGAAAGATAACTCACACAATTTAGGTAACTAGATTACACTAATAATTATACACTATCTACCAAAAAGTATTTGTACACTTTCAGTTTTTGACATTTTGTCAAATATTTAAAAACATACTGGTCGGATTCTTCTGGAACTTCAGAACTATAAAGATTATGTTTCACTTTATATTTATTTACATTCATTTGTTAAGCGGGTAATTAGGGGGCCGGCAAAAAAACAAAGAATAATAGAAATATTTGGGATCGCCCTGTACATGAAAATGCACGAAACGAATTATCGCTTTAGAATACAAATATATGAATACAGTAGAATATGTACACTAATTTTTGTGAGAATAGCATGTATATTTATGGCGATAGAGCGATTTTTTTGAAAAATTCAAAAAATTCTGGTATGTTTTTTGTTTATATCATAGAGGGTTTTTGACCAAATTTAACGCAAATTTCAGAAAAATTGGCAAAATCTATAAAAAAAAATATAGCGCAATTGGAATATAAATATATTTAATACTTTATGTAATATGAGTAGTTTTATGAAATAATTTTTATCTGCGCATGCGCGAACGATAAAAACAATTCTTTTACATCATTTAATAGTCAATTCTATGGAGTAACTTATAAAAAAAAATCCAATCAAATATCGTGAAAATTCAAAAAGATATCATTATTATAAGTAAGCTGTTTTTACATTGCTCTCTAAAAACGGCTGAATGATAAGGGATTTTCCACAAATTGACATTTTTTATTAACTGACTTTTAGGAAAAAATTAGTACTATTTAATGAATACAATATTGCTGCTAATAAGTATCTTGACACCTGTGATAGAAAAGGAAAAGGGCTGTTGTTCTTTTCCATCACAGATGTCAAGATACTTATTAACAGAAATATTGTATTAGATATTGTATACATTAAATACTAATTTTTTCCTAAAAGTCAGTTAATATAAAATGTCAATTTGTGGAAAATCCCTTATCATTCAGCCGTTTTTAGAGAGCAATGTAAAAACAGCTTACTTATAATAATGATATCTTTTTGAATTTTCATGATATTTCATTGGATTTTTTTTATAAGTTACTCCATAGAATTGACTATTAAATGATGTAAAAGAATTGTTTTTATCGTTCGCGCATGCGCAGATAAAAATTATTTCATAAAACTACTCATATTTCATAAAATATTTAATATATTTATATTCCAATTGCGCTACATTTTTTCTACTGCATTTTGCCAATTTTTCTGAAATTTGCGTTAAATTTGGTCAAAAACCCAGCATGATATAAACAAAAAACATACCAGAATTTTTTGAATTTTTCAAAAAAATCGCTCTATCGCCATAAATATACATGCTATTCTCACAAAAATTAGTGTACATATTCTACTGTATTCATATATTTGTATTCTAAAGCGATAAGTCGTTTCGTGCATTTTCATGTACAGGGCGATCCCAAATATTTCTATTATTCTTTGTTTTTTTGCCGGCCCCCTAATTACCCGCTTAACAAATGAATGTAAATAAATATAAAGTGAAACATAATCTTTATATTTCTGAAGTTCCAGAAGAATCCGAGCAGTATACTTTTAAATATTTGACAAAATGTCAAAAACTGAAAGTGTACAAATACTTTTTGGTAGATAGTGTAGACTGTTTGTACTAGGTGATTAGTATTTTGTGTCAGAAAAGTCAGCTTATATCATATTTTCTAATATCACGCACACGCACACACAAAAGAAAGAAAGAAAGAAACAACTTAGGTTTTACATGATATGGCATTATACGCTTGCGAAATGTGATTATGAGCCTTATGTGATTATGAGCTCATTGAGCCTGATTCTGACATGATTACTCACAGTTTTTCCGAATTTAGGGTATATTTGGCTTTATATTAAGCAAAATAATTTTATTAAGCAGAAAATTATTAAATAATGTGTCTTTCGTTCAAAACTAACTTTTTTGTATAAATTGAATCATTATCTGTAACTCAAGCCAGCAATGTATGATTATTGCATTTACAGGATGTCCAGCCAATAAGATCATGATTTCAAAATTAAATTTTTCAAAAATAAAGATCGATAGAATTATGCGTTAAACGATTTTTTTATTAAGTAAGCTGTAAAAATGTTATACAAAAGTTTTGAAAGGTGATTATTTTGAAAAGATTGTTTTCTGATTGCAAAGAGTGTTGGTCTTGATATTTTTTATTGTTTTAGATTGCTAGCAGAGAACGAGTTTTTAGGCATACAGTGCCATATTTTAACAATTTTTGAACTAAATTTCTGAAATTCCAAAAATTTAATTCCAAAAATCGTTAAAATATGGCACTGTACTCCAAAAAACTTGTTCTCTGCAAGCAATCTAAAACATGAAAAATATCAAGTCAAGCATTCTTTGCAGAGTTCACAGGGATGACCACTCCGGTAACCTAAGCATTCTTTCCAATCATAACACAATCTTTTTAAAATATTCACCGTTCGAAACTTCTGTATAATATTTTTTACATCTTACTTAATAAACAAACCGTTTACCGCATAATTCTATCGATCTTAGTTTTCGAGAAATTTAATTTTGAAATCAAGGTCTTATTCACTAGACACCATGTATGTTTTGTTTTTTTATCGCATTTACGATAGCTAAAAACTAACTAAGGTCTTCAAAGTCCTAAATGTAACTGTGCGTTTTATGTATGCCAGTTCGTTTTGTAATATTCACTGAATTACTATAAAATTTTCAACTTAATAAAGAGTTCAAATATATAAAATTGAAAGTTGTATAGCTTATTATTGTACTGCTTATTATACTAATAATTTTATTTAATAATAACTCAACTAATAAAAGTCTTTGATGTACGTAATAGTAAATGTAGTATAATTTAATAATGGATACTTTAACATTAAAAATTTACGCCCTTTTAACTTGAGCCATGAAAGAAATAAGAAGTAAACAAAGAATGACAAATGCAATAAGTTTTACAAAATCTGTTGTTCTGCAGTTTGCTTTTAATTAAATTTTGCTTTTCATCTTCCGTGTGGAATTCATTTTTTTTTGTTTCTGAATAGTATGGATTGCTTAGTTAAGTTTGATGTTTTAGCTTATTCTTGACTTCTTTTTCTGCTGCATCTCTATTTCCAGATTGTTTCAGCGACTGACTATGAATTTTTGCTAGATTTTGTTTTTGAAATATTGTTTTTAAGCTTTAATATTTCTCGATTTTCTATTTTTTGGCTTTTCTTTTTTAACTCATAATCCCCTCTTATATTTTTAACACTTTCCAACAAAGTTGAAAAGTGTCTGGTCGTCTGTCTGTCCGCTCTCTAACATCCGTAAATATACGGGGATTGTCTTGAAATTTTTGGACGTTATTGATATTTACTCTAGCACGAACTCTATTTCAAATGAAGTTTTTAGCATGATTAGTTGATTTACATGGACAGTCAAATTTTGCTATTACATTACGGCCTACGGGAAAAAATTGTTTGAAATTAATTTTACAGATGTTACATTCTGTCAAACATAGTAAAATTTACATGCACTTACGAAATGCACTAAAACACACATTCTGTAAAAAGTAGCTATTATTCATTTACAGGGCCACACAAAAGAGTTCCATTACATAATAGTAAAGGGGGAATTGGGTGCGACATATTTTAATTGTTTTAAACTGTTTTATGAATAATAAAATTGATATATGTTGCTGAGGTTAATATTAGTTATACGATGTAGTCCTGCAGAATACGAAGTGTATATACAGGGACACACAAAATATTTCAAATAGTATATTCTTTCCGAAGTACTGTTTATATATCCGATGGTTGCTGATAGATGTATGAAATGCAATTTAATCATGATACGCACTTTTAAGTTTCACTAAATCTATGCATATTATATGATGTGTATAAACCCTATATGTCATATACAGGGGTACATAAAAGAGCTCTCAAATGTTACTGAATATAAGCGTAAATTACTTAAAGGTGTTTTTAAAATAAGTTATGCATTTTTATGCTGAACTGCATCCAGTTTACGAAGAAATGTTTGTAGAAGATAGATAAAATGATATACAGGACCACGCAAAGAATTGGATACATGGAAGTCTAGGAATGATAATTTCTGAGAATGTAATTTCAATAGCTTTAAAAGTGCTTTAGTTTAAAATAAAAAAATTTCTAAATACTGGCGTGCAGTGGCGTAGCTAGAGCATTTTGTTTGAGGGGGATGTGGAGATCGAATTTATTTGAAAATCACCGAATGATTGTGATTTAATTTTTTTAATTTTCTATTCTTGTATATTTACGCCTTATTATATTATATTTTAGAGTGAGAACTGTGGAAATAAATGTATCTGCGGTAGGGACGTACAACCTTTTCAAGAGAAGGGCCACTTAAGAAATATGTCTGGATGATCGAGAGCCACATCAATAAGAGAATTCTATTTTAAGGAAATGATCTGTGGCCTATAGCGAGATAAAAAAATTCGTCTCAGAGATGACGGGGGGGGGGGGGGGGGGTTATTTCTCTAGATTCACTTACCCTGCCAAAATAAGGATAGTAAGGATATACCAACAGTTTTTACGCTTGTATATATAACAAATATCGCAAGGAATTTTTTCAAGGTGTAATAATACTTGTCTTTTCGGGAGACTAAATTTTGTTTCGTTAAAAGTGTTAAAAAACAAACATAAGTGGCTAATGCTGAATAAAAAAAATGCGAGCTTTATGAACGAAGGCAAGAGAGGAGCTGATCAACAAGATTTTCCTGATCAACGAAATTCCCGATGTTTCCGCGCCCGACCAATGAAATTTGAAATTTTTCCGCGCCTAATCGAAAGAATATTTCGAAAAAATTCTCTTTTTTGGAAGCGGATGGAGAAAATTCGCGATTTTTGCGAAGCCGATATACGAAATTCTCCATTTTTCACATCTAATCGACGAAATTCACGGTTTTTTCCGAGTCTGATCAACAAAAATTACAATTTTTCCGGATGTGATCGACGAAATTCACGGTTTTTCCGATTCTAATCAACAAAAATTACGATTTTTCCGGATGTGATCGACGAAATTTGAGATTTTTCCTCGAATGAACGACAAAATTTGTGATTCTTCTTCGCGTGATTGACAAATTTTACGATTTTTCCGTACACAATCGACAAAATTAGCACCTTCATCTGTCTTTGATCGATGAAATACGCATTTTTCCGCGCACGAACAATGAATTTCGCGATTCTTAACTGACTGATAAAATCTGCATTTTTTCCCGCCGCAAATTGATGAAATCTGCGATTTTTTTCTCACGATAAGCTGAATAAACTCACGATTGTTCAGAGCCGCTCAAAGAATCGTATCATCCACAAAATCTGCAATTTTTTCATGTCCTATCAACAAAATTAATGATTTTTTTTCATTCCCAAACACACAATTCGCAAGTTTTTCGTAATTGATCGCCCAAAATCACGCTTTTTACGAAGCCGATCGATCAAATTCGCGATTTTTTCGTTCTCAATTGACAAAATTCGTGATTTTTTTTCCGTTCCCGATCGACCAATTTGCGGTTTTTACGAAGGCGATCGACCATATTCGCGATTTTTCCTCATTCATCAAAATTAGCTCTCTTTTCTGTTCTTGATCGATGAAATAAATTTTTTTTCCGCGCACGAGCAATAAAATTCGCAATTCTTAACTGACTGACGAAATCTTATTTTTTTTTGCGCCGTAAATTGATGAAATCTGCAATTTTTTATCATGATAAACTGACGAAACTCACGATTGTTCTGCGACCACTGAAGGAATATTTCAATTTTTCCGCGCATCCACGACAAAGTCTGCTGTTTTTCCGTGCTTTATCAACGAAATTAGCGATTTTTTCGTTCCGAAACGAAAAAATTCGCGAGTTTTCTGTATTCGATCACCCAAATTCGCGCTTTTTACAAGGCTGATCGACCATATCCGCGATATTTTTTCCTTGACCATTTACATTGGCAACTTTTGGGTGCCTTATCAAAAAAATTCGCGATTTTTTCGTTCCCGATCAACAAAATTCGCGATTTTTCCATTCCCGATCGACAAAATTCGAGTTTTTACGAAGCCATATTCTTTCACAATCCGCAAAATTCTCAATTTTCCGTGTCTGAAGAATGAAGTAGGCGATTTTTCCGTTCCAGTTCAACAAAAGTCGCGATTTTTTCGCTCCCAATCAACAAAATTCGCAATTTTTCCGTTACCGATCGGCAAAATTGGAGTTTTTACGAAGCCATATTCTTTCCCAATCGACAAAATTAGCGATTTGTTCATGTCCGAACGACGAAATTGACGACTTTTCCATTCCTGATCAACGAAATTCGCTATTTTTCGTTTCAAATCAACAAAATTCGTGATATTTCCATACTCGATCGATGCAAGTCGCAATTTCTCCATATCCGATAGACGATATTTTCGATTTTCTCGCGTCCGACTAACGAAATTCGCATTTTTTTCGCGCTGTAAACAGACCAAACAGGCATATTTTCCATAGCCTATGAACAAAATTTGCAATTTTTTCACCCATCATCAAAAAGTTTAGAATTTTTTTTTTTTGACCGATCAACGAAATCTGGGATTTTTTGCGTCTGATCGACAAAATTCGTAATTTTCGTGTATAATCGACAAAAATCGCTATTTTCCCGTGCCTTATGAATGAAATTTGCGATTCTTAAGTGACTGCTGTAATATTCAATTTTCCTATCACAAATTGACGAAATTTACGATTTTTTCCAGAGACCTATGCACAAAAATTGCAGATTTTTCCAGTTATAAATTGACAAAATTCGCAGGCCTCAAGTTGTGCATCCCTAATTTACAAGCATCTGTTTTTTTTTTTCAAACTTCAGCTAAAAGATAAAAAAAAAAGATTCTGGGGAGTGGGATTGGTCGTTACAGCTTTGAAAGCAAGACAAAGATTTGTTTCGGTCTTGTTGCATTTTCAGGAGGAATGGCGGAAAAGGGTAATCGACTCAGTGACTAATAATAAAAACAACAATATTGTAAATAGATCGTTAATAATTAAAATACGTAGTAGTTTTAAAAAATATTTTGACATTGTTTTATGTTTTTTAATAATTTTTTTAATATATTTTTAAAAATTCTTAGAAGAAAAAAAATACAGGCGAAATGATGCAATTTTTCAACGAAAGCAAAATTACCGATTGTAACGAGTATTCCGAATTTGGGATATGAGAATTCCGAACATATTTAATAGTTTTAAAAATTGATGATTTCTGTGCCCCAGTTTTGACATTACTTTATGTTTAGTAATTTTTTTAAAATAATTTTTTAAAAATTTTTAGAAGGAAAAAATACAGACGAAAAGATTGAACGAAAGGGAAATTAATGAATGTAATGAGATTTTAGAATGTGGGGTATGAGTATTCTGAAAATATATGATAGTTTTAAGTGTGTTTTGACACTGTTTTTTTGTAATATATTTTTTAATTTTTTTTCAAAAATTCTTAGAAAGAAAAAAATGAATTGAATAATGCAATTCGAACTAATGTAATTTTTGAACGAAAATGAAATTACCCAATGTAATGAGTATTCCGAATGTGGGGTATGATTATTCCGAAAATATTTAATAGCTATAAATATTGACGATTTTTGCATATCAGTTTTGGCGTTATTTTATTTTTTGTTATATATTTTTAGAAAATATATATATTTTTTAAATTAGAAGGTTAAAATATGGCACGAAATGATCCAGTTTTTCAGCGAAATTGAAATTAACGAATGTAATGAGTTTTCCGACTTTAGGCTTGAATATTCTAAAAATATTTAATAATTTAAAAAAATGTTTTCATATTGTTTTATTTTTTGTAGTGAATCTTTTAATATTTTTAAAAAAAATCTAGAAAGGAAAATACAGCTCGAAATTATGCCATTTTTGATTAAAATGAAATTACCGAATGTAATGAGTATTTCGAATGTGAGGTATGAGTATTCTAAAACTATTTAATAGTTTTAAATATATTTTGACATTGTTTTATGTTAAGCTATAAATTTTAAATAATTTTTTCAAAATTCTTATAAAGGAAAAATACTGCTCAAAATAATGGAGTTTTGAATGAAAGTGAAATTACCGAATTTAATGAATATTGTGAATGTGGGGAATGATTATTCCGAAAATATTTTAAATATGTTTTGACATTGTTTTATGCTTTGTAATGACTTTTTAAATATTAAAAAAAATCTTAGAAGGGGAAAATACAGCAAGAAATGCTAGGTATCAACCTGCTAGGCATTTTCTTGTTAAACTAAATTTCCCCTTTATATACTATACATATCAAATGACAGCACAAATACAGGACTGTACAAAAGCATTGTAATACATATCTGGCTATAGACAGTAACCTTATTTCCGTCAATAACGAAGTTTTATTAAAGATTTTAGGAAGTGTTGGATAGTGTTTCATAATCTATGCTTAAAGCATGTTTTTTCTTACTTGTTTATACATGCTTCAGTTTTTAAACATTAAATAAAGTTTAATCCTAAGTCTTTTCGCTTTTTGGCTGGATTTTGATTTGTTGGTTAGACTGTTTTTGACAAACGGCTTTAAAAAGCTTGATATAGATTAGCTTCAGAAAGAATATTTGTGAGCATGGTTCTGAATTAATCTAAGCAAAAACTGGTGCGAAACAGTAACAGATAAAAGGGCTCCTTCAAGCACCATAAAAATATACATTAATGCGCTAAACTTTTCAAAAAAATTTAGTCTTTCTTTCATCAGGTGCAAAGACGACGTGCTTCTACTTTGGAAGCAGGAGCAGGGATCTTGCTTCTGCTTCCTAAATAGAAGCACGTCTTTTTCTCGTCGTGACCTAACCTTTGACAATATATTGATACATTGCATAAAATCTTATACCATACAATAATGATACGATCGTAAATGCTTCATCATAAAAAAAAAAAAAAAAAAAAAAAAAAAAAATCTGAAATGATGTACTAATTTTATGGCTACAAAATAAGGAGAACCAGGAGCAGTCCGACTTGTCCTTGCATTAAGCAGACCTTGTATTAAAAGAAAAAAGAGGATCTGTAGCTTTTATGTGAAAATTGCATTTGATTCTTTAGAAATTGGAATAACAGCTAAAAGAATTATGCATGCAGTGATGAAAATTATTTTTTATATATTTATTTATTAGCATTCAAAGGTGCAGTTTTAAAATGATTTAAAATCGAACTTAAAAAAAAAACTTTTTTTTATTTTTAAGGAAGAAGGTAATATTAGATAAAGTGTGATGAAAAATTCATAAAAAATATAATACGTATAATAAATATATTTAGGAATATAAATGATTTAATATTTTCCCTCACCATTCAACAGTTGAAATTTTCGACATGTTTTCATTCTACATGGCATTTTAAAGTATATCTATTGAAGTGTTAAAACAATGCCAAATTTCTAATAAGGTGCGTCACACATTTAATTTCAGTTTATTTCTAATGTAATCTTTAATGAAAATGAAAATGTATATCCTACTTTCGTTGAAGTCAAAAAACAAGTATGCTTTTCAATGTTGAAGTTGAAAAGCATACAATATTTTAGTTATGTTTTCCAGATACGCACGCGCTCACCAGCGGTGACAGTATTTGTATATTTTTGAACTCTTAATGCAAAAATAACCTGACAATTCATTTTTGTTCTCCATGATTTTATTTATTTAAATGACCGACTGGATTGAATTTTTGCATAAGCGGGGGATAATGTAAAATCTTTAATTCAGACGTTATTGTTATTTTTTTCCGTGCAGAAGTTTTTCAGCTTGAGGGTGGATTATTATCCGTGGATAGGAGATATTATCAGAGTTTTAATAATTAGAAAAGCTGAAAATCTTCGGTTTGAGGGGGGGGGGAGGGCAGTTTGATGCTCCAGGGTAATTCATTCCCTGCACCTCCCGCTAAATTCCTCACTGCTAATGTAAATTGTAATAGTTAATCTGTAGTTTATCTGAGGCCCTTCTAAACTAATTTACCATAGGCATATTCTTTTATGCACATAAAATTATGATTGTAGGTAGAGATCAAACAAAAATTTTATTTCGCTTTTGCTTTCGGCCCAAAATAAGAGTTTCATCGAAAATTAGTTTTCAATGAAAATGTTGTTGAAACTTCAGCCGGACCGAAACTATCTGTATTCCAAAAATCTCTTTTCTTCTTTCGGAAATTTTCAGCATTAGTCAATGATTTGAGCTGTATCGGTTCAAATGAGACACATTTAATTCATTGCTATGAATGTCTCTGTTAAAAATTATCAGTCATAATTGACTCAAGACACGTGTGCTAATCATAAAATGAGTAATGAAAATATGGCTACTTTGAAGACGGTTTTCACGTGCTTATTAAAAGCTGCAGACTTAATGGTATTAGAAAATTTTTAGTTTAAAATCGCAGAAATGTTTCGAATACTTTTTGAGAAAGTTCTAATATAACAGATGATCATTTACAAAAATCATTACAAAAGAGGTCATAGGCACAGAAAGCCAACTTATAACTGCTGAAATTCTGTTTCGGTTTCTGTTTAATTATAATATTAAAATATTTCACAATCATTGTAGATTTGTATGATTTTAAAATGATTTGAAGAAAATATTTACAGGTATGTAATTTTCGCTTTTTTAAAAATCTTCCTCAAATATGAAAACGAAACTAAGTAAATGATTAGTACTATTTGCCTCCATTTTCCAAGGAGTGGAATTAGATGCGGAGAATGATTTTCTATCCGCACCGATTAATCGGACTAGACGCCGAAGGGTCGGCCCGCCGCTTCAGCTCTCCCTGAGAGAAAAGTAAAAAAAGGTTACCGTTATTGGCGACGAAATCAGACTTTGGCTGACTTCCAAAACCTAGCAAAGTTTGTCTATGGTCACTTAACTGTTAGAAAGTTGATTTAATTCAAAAAGCGCCGAAGCGATTTCAAAAACTTCTCTGTAATATGCTCGTTTTTACAAAAGTAGTAGTTTTTACTAAAGTACGCACTTCTTGTTTCTTAAGTTTGTTTTCAACTTGAAATTCATCAAATTTATGAATATCATTTTCAACTTTTCATAATTTTTCTTTATTTAAAAATGCATTTGCAAATATTCTCATGCAAATTCCAAGGAATCAAACAACTTTTTACAATTTCCTGTATAAATGACAAAAATAAATAAATAAATAAATAAATAAACAAATAAAAAATAAAAATAAAAATAAAAACAAATAAATAAATAAAAATAAAAATAAATAAATAAATAAAAATAATTTAAATAATTTAAATTAAATTAAATAAAAATAAAAAATAAAAAATAAAATAAAACCTGCTAAATTCAGCGTATTAAATCAATTTTTCGAATATGCCAAGCCCAAAAATGTGGTTACCAAGTAGAATCAATTATATTTTAAATGAATAATCATTTAAATAAATAAAAATTCATTTTTCTATTCTTTGGCACGTGAATAAGAGTATCTGAAATTTTCAATCATGGAGGAATTAAAATTAAGAAAACAAGTCTGAAATTAAAATAAATCCACAATTCAAAATTTATCAATAAATAATTAAAATAATAGATATAGCGATATATATGGTGCATATTATATATACATTTATATCTATTCATATCTATTTCTATATTTTTATATATTCAGAAAAAAATGCGATTTTTTCGAAATGCAGGCGCTATGGCAGTCCATCATACGAAATCTGCCAAAGTAATTTATATTTGAATTTAAAATAAGCGATGGAGTTTATAACGCCTTTCTATCTGCTGAAGAGTAAAGGCATATAATTTAGCTTGTGGCTTTTTTTTTTTTTGTTAATTTTTTAAATATTTTTTCATGAAGTTTTACAATTATATATACCTGCTCTTAAAACGTAAGCTATTTTTCATGCATTTTTAACACTTTCCAACAAAGTTGTAAAGTGCTTATGAATTCGGTTTGTCTAACCGTCTGCGCTTCTGTTCAAGCTCTAACTTCCGTAAATTTACTCTTGCGTCAAATTTCCCGCATCTAAATGGTGTTACACATTAAGGGTACTGGTCACTCATTTTCCGAATTCTCCTCCGTCTATGGGCGTTTGATGCATTTTTGTATTCAAAATGTCTTTTCAGGAAATTAATATTTTCAACTTCTTTTTTTCTGTGTACTCTTCTTATTGGATGTCTATTTTTTTCTTAGTTTTCAAAATGTCTCTAAAAGCTAGGCTTAATTTTATATGATGTGTTAAAATTTTACTCCCACTTTGTCAGTTTTTTAAACATAAAATATTAAATTAAGCAAAGATTTTAGAAATATTTTGCGAACTAAGAAAAATAGGACATCTTTTAAGAAGAGAACACTAAAAAAAAAAAAAGAAGTTAAAAATGTTAATTTCCAGAGGAATATAAAATTGAATATTTTTGAATATAAAATTGTATCAAACGTTCATAGACTTAACATTACGAGGTGAATTCGGTGAAAATGAGTGACCAGCAGCCTTAAATTACTTAAATATTCTGAACTGATATCTAAAATGATTGAAATTTTTTTTATGTGTAATAATACTTTTTAAAAGTTAGTTTACATTAACATTTAATGCCTAATTAAGGAATCGTGCACCTACTGGCTAAAAAATGGAAAAGAGTTTTATTTATCCATATTAAAAAAATGGTTTGAAATATTTTAATCAAAACCACATTCAGAACTTTGTGTAAAAGCAAAAGTTGTTAAAAGAAACTTTAACTAACTCATTATGCGGCATAAGGAATATTCCCTTTTCAAGTCATTTTATTCAAAACAGTTATCTTGCAGAGGTGAAGTAGCAATTTTATTTTGCAGAAGCGATTTAGAAGTTATTTTAATTATGTGAAAAAGCTAACGAAATTTTTGTTAAATTTTAACGCCTTGTATAGAGAATGAATTCTTACGAAAGGACATTTCATTAATGCTAAGATTCATAAAATCATGAATTTTAAAATGTACATTTTAAAACATTTTAAAAATGTACGACTTTTGAGATTTATTTTTTTTCACGAAAAAAAAAAAAAAAATAAATAAATCTGTGAATATTTAAATTTTTATTATATTTGAAACTTGATGTATATCTTGTGATTGATCCGATAGGAAAATTTTTAAAATTATACGAGCGGTAAGTGTTCTAATGCGCAGACCGGCGATACACGAGAAGCCAAACATTGAACTCAAATTAGCTCTAAGCACTCTTTTTTTTTACAGCAGTGTTTCCACGATCACTTTTGTTTAAGTTAACAAATGTACATATTTATTTTTATAAATGAAGATAATTAAATTCTCTACAAACTATATCTGAAGAAAAAATTAAATTTTTATTATATTTTAAAAAACATTTTCACAAAATTTTGTTTAATTTTTAGGCATAATGGAGAAACAACATTATTTGAATCTTTTTGATCTCCCTAAGCATTAACTACAGAGAGCGGTCTTGGAGATCATTTAAACTAAAAAATTTATAAAAAGCTCGATTAAATCACAAGATACTGATTATGTACAAAACTTTATGTACAAGCCAATTATAAAAATTAACTTTTCAGGCGTCTCTTACGATAGCACTAAGGTTTAAAATTGAACAAAGTTTCACGAGTATCTAGAATTAAACTAAATATTACAAGTTAAACTGCGAAAATTGAAGAAAGCAGCGGTCTGTGAGACTTAACATCATTTCAGACTGTCAGTCTCTCAGCTTCCGACCTCTTCTCACTAACGTTAAATCTCTATACGTTAGATGCATTCATGCATTTAAAATATCTCCTCGGTAAATTAATGCTTTTACAGGGTTCATACGCATCACGGAATTTAAGGATTTTAGGTGTTTTTGTATCAGAAATTTCTTAAAATTCTGCTCGCTATATTTGTAGAAAGACCCCCCCCCCTTAAACAAGGCAAATATTTTTTTTCAAAAATATCGATAAAAAGTGCTTGAAAAGTCCTTGAAATGTACGAACACTGTTTCAACTTCTTTTTTCTTGGTACCCTTCTTCAAAATATTACTATTTTTTCTTTGTTCTCAAAGTAATTCTAAAATCTGATTAAATTACGTGGGTGTTTTCCAGTGTGCACACAAAGATTTAGGATTTACATTGAAGACTGACTTAATACTATAATATAATATATGATTTAAAACTTAAATAAATAAATATTGAAATATTCCTTTAAAATGTCATACAAGTGGGTCTAATAGTTCTAAAATACAAATCTTTAACCCGGGAGGACGCGCGCCGGGCCTTTTAGACCCGGAGTGCGTACGGTTTTTGTAATTGTAACCACTAATTTTTTTAAAGTAATCTTCAACATGTTTTGTCGCAAAATTTGTAATGATTGTCTCCGTCTAAATACAATGACGGTTAGAATTTATTTATATTGGTGACAAAGTTAAAACTGTTTATACCCTGGGTAAGCGCGCGTTCTCCCGGGTTAAACAATGTAACTCTAAACTTGTGCAAATTTGCTGAGAACAGCTGTTTCTTTGCAAGGTTTTTGCAAAAACTTAACGCAGATACTTAAAAAATATTTATTTATGTAACTTTCATACAATTCGGCTTAATAGTTTTAAGATACCAATCTTCAAACATTCACTAATTTATAAAATTTTAATAATATTTCACTCCTTAAATTCAAATATATCATAAAGTATTATACCGTAATTTCGGTTGTATAAGCCGCAGATCAAACAATTCTTTTTCGACCCAGAATTTTTTAAGAAACAAATATAACTACTTAGATCGCGGTAAATATTTGTCTTCAATCACTAAATAAGATTTCTGGGTCCAAAAAGAATTGTTTGATCCGCGGCTTATACACCCGAAATTACAGTAATTTATTTTCAATAACAAATATTATCCTTTGCATTTTCGTAGTTAACTTACATTAAAGATGAACGAAAGGGCATTAAATATCGAGTCATTTGAATAATAAAAATTGTAAATGTGATAAATAACTAGAAAGCTTGATAACATAGGGATATTTATTAGAATATGAATAAATTAAGAACTGGTTGTTTAAATTTCACAAGTGCTGATTGCCTGACGCCATGCACCTTGCAATGTGTGTTCTGCTAATCAAAAGCTTGATTGTTTTTCACATGCAAACGCTCAACTGTCAAATATTTCATGCATACAACCGATATACGAGTTATGAGTCCGGGCTCCCTGGGTAGCCCGTAAAGAAGTTCCAGCAAATATACTGTTTATTCATTCATTCATTTTAGTATTTGTTGATTATTTCAATTTGAATTTTGTACGTAAAAAAATGAGGGCCTATATTTCCTGATATTTTATTTAAAAACTGCTAGCAACGACAGACCATGGTAATTTGTACCGGCTGTGTCTCCATCTCTACGGGCCTCTAACTCTCAGCTTGTTCAAATTTACTGAGAACTTCTGTTTCTTTGCAGGGTTTTTACAAAAAATCATTTAACAGATATTTAACAAATATTTATTCAAGTAAATTTCATACAAGTGAGTCTAATAGTTTTAAGATATCAATCTTTAAATATTCACTAATTTATAAAATTTTATTGTATTTGACTCATTAAAAACAAATGTATCGTAGCGTATTATATTTACTTTACTTAAAGGCTTATCCTTTTCATTTTTAGAGGTCAGTAATTAACACTTTGTTAAGTGCATTCTGCTGATTTATAATAAAAGCTAGATCCGCATCTGAAAGCCTAACTATCAAATATTTCATACATACATAGATGTATGAGATATAAGCAAGGGCTCCCTGGTCAGCTCGTAAAGAAGTTATAGCAAATATACTGTTTTTTATTATTTTATTATTTGCTGATTATTTTAATTTGAGTTTTTTTACGCAAAGAAATCCGAGTCTACGTTTTTTGATATTTTAATGAAAAACTGCAACCAAGGCCAGATCATGGTAATTTGTACCGGCTCTATTCCCATATATATGGGCTTCTAACTGTCAACTTATGCAAATTTACTGAGAACTCTCTATTTACTCTGTTTCTTTGTAGAGTTTTTACAAAAAATGATTTAACAGATATAAAAAAAATATTTGTTAATGTAACTTTAAAGCAAGAGGGTGAAATTGGTTTAACACATCAATCTTTAAACATTCACTAATTTATAAAATTTAATGGTATTTGACTCATTAAATAAGAATGTATCGTAAAGTATTATAAATTTACTTTCTACAAAAAATCTTATCCTTTCCATTTTTTAGAGTCTGTAACACTTTTTTATGTGCTATCTACTGATTTACAATAAAAACGCCAAAAAACGTGACGTCTTGAAAAAGTGAAAAAATTCTATCGAAGTTCGATTCACATATTGTTGTCGTGAACTTTGGTTGGTAGTTGTGTTTGTTACGGCCGATTATCTGCACAAGAGATAATAAGACAAGGGATGAGGATAGCTCTCCGTGGGGTTTTTCTAAAGAAGAAGGACTTCTCGCTTTCCGCACAATCGTTCAGACTTTGAGTTATTTCCATTTGCAGTTCCGTAGATAAAATGTGTATCAGCTTCTTCCCTATTATTTTAGTGAAGCGCAATATCTTCCGATATGTTCCTGCCGCGATTGACAGTTGTACACTCGGATCAGTGGTTTTCTGAACTAATCGAGGCGAAATTTAGCATATTCGTCCTTCTTCTGTCCCATACCACTTTTGCATGGTATAGTGCCGTCAAATGAAAGTATTTCAAAGATAACTTGTAATAAGAATTTGCTTGGGCCAAGTTTCCAAATGTGCCAGAACCTTTGCGTTTTATTTCCGACCATGCATTCTTTGATGAAAATCGTTTGTTTGGAAGTGTTCTATCACCTCTTTAAATTTTTATCATTTTTTTATGAAACACCTTGTGTGTATATATTATATATACTTATGAACTGATAAGTCTATATATATTTATTTATATTATAAGAAGTTATAAAAAAATATGTAATGGATATAATTCTGATTGTCCTGATTGGTCGGATTGTATAATATGAAAAATATGTAATGGATAAAATTCTGATTGTTCTGATTGATTGGATTGTATAATATGATCTTATGATGTTTTTGCAACACTATAAATGAATAATTATTGAGATGGAGCTTGGTGAATATAATGGAATATTAAAAGTAGGCAACGTTAAAAGTACCAACCATATTAAATTAGCAGCAAACCGGTTTAGATAGCATGTAGGCATATAGCGTATCGTCGTCAGTGCTCGAGGAAGGCAGAAATGCTCATACATATAGGAGAAACAGGGGATTGAAGGTAACTCATATGACGGCATAGGAATACAAGCAGTAGGAGAATGCATGTAGAAAGGAACCGAAGAGAGAAATGGGTCAAGGGAGAGGAAAAAAAGGTAATTAAGAAAAAGTAAAGTAATTAAATTTTAATAAATTAAATTAAATTTTAATAATTAAATTTTAATAAAAGGTAATTAAATTTTAATATAATATTTCCAGCAATCCGATAATGGGGGGGGGGGGTATGGCGAATTCACAATGGACAATATTGTCAAGATTTTTATAAATGTGGAATGCTTCAAGGAAGTTAAATTTTGGAGTTTTTTGATGTTTTGGATTTGCTATGTTGATGACACGTTCACCTTAATTGACTCCTCTCTTCACAACATTGACAATATTCTGAACATTATGAATTCTACTGATAACACTATTCAATTCACCTATGAAACAGAAAATAATGGTTCTTTCTCATTTCTTGATATCTTGGTAACTCGCACGTTAACTGGTTTTTCTACATCCGTCTATCGTAAAAGTTTCGCCGTTTCTGTGACACTTCATGCTCGTTCTTCTCATCTTCCAAGCCAAAAAATGGCCGCTTATTATACCTTTACAAATCGTGCAATAAATATTCGTTTTGATTCTCAGTCATTTAATAGGGAAATTCAATACATTAAAGCCACAGCGATAGATAGAGGTTAAAATCCTTCTATAATTGATGCTGTCCTATTTAAACTATAACACCCTCATTCCTCATACTCACCCGAGTCTTCTACTGTTTCCAATATCAGCACTGTGTTACCTTTCTTTCCTAAATCAAGCTTTACTATTGCTAAAATTCTCAGACAATATGACTTAAAAATAATTTTTGCTCCTACCAATAAACTCTCCCTCTCCAAGCTCAAAGATCCTATTGATTTATTTCATTCATGGGGCATCTACAAAATTAATTGTCAGTGTGATCTTTCCTACATTGGACAAACTAAACGCTTTTTAAAAAAAGTGTTAAAGGATATCAAAATTATATTAGAAAACAAGTAATCAGTAAATGCTCCATTGCAAAACATTGCTGGGAGATGAACCATACTTTTGACTTCAAATCAGTTAAAATAATTTCCAAACCTACTTCCATTCATTCATGAACTTAACTTCATTGAAGCATTCTACATTTATAAAAATTTTGAAAACCCCCCATTATCGGATTGCTGGAAATATTATATTAAAACCTCTTTTTCCCAATTACTTTTTTCCCATATCCCTTGACCCATTTCTCTCGCCTTCGGTTCTTTCCACGTGCATTCTCCTACTGGCTAATTGCTTGCATTCTTTTGCCGCCCTATTGGTAACCTTCAATCCTCCGTCTCGCTTATATATATGAGCAAATTTCTGCCATCCTCAGCACTGAAGACTGTACGCTATATGCTACCGAAACCGGTTTGCTGCTAATTTAATATATTTGGTGCTTTTAACATTGCTTACTTTTAATATTCCAACACTGTAAATGGATTCATCTGTAGTGTGCATTTCACTTATTATTATTATTATTGTTGTTGTTGTTATTATTATTACAATTATTTTAGATGTGACTGAGCATGGATACAAGACATACCAATTTCTCAACCAACTTCGTTGCCTTACTTCAAAATAGCGGTTGCTTGAATAGTTCAAATTCAAAAATGTGTACAAAACAATTAGAAATTCAAAATGTTTTTCTTTTAGGTTTCGGCCTTTATACAAGGACTCTGGAGAATTTTTTGTTTCGCCTCTAACCTAAAGAAATTGCTAAGGTATGAAATTTTAAAATGGCTAAAATTTTAAAATAACCAGATTTTTTTTTTTTTTTTTGTCATGCAATAAAACTCATATTTATTCAACGGATTTGGATGTGATTCAGCATGCGTACAAGACTTAACCTCCACCGGGTTTATTGACTAGCTTCATTCACCATCTTGTTTCAAAATGGTGGCCATTCAAAGATTTCAATTTCAAAAGGACATAAAAAAAAATAATTCAAAAAATTTCTTCCTTTAAGATTTTGGTCTTGATACAAGGATACCGGAAAACTTTTTGCTTTGTCTCAACCTTAAAAATTAATAAAACAGTTTGAAATTCTAAGGTGGGTAAATTTTTCGTAATTAGATTTCCTTTACGAGTTTAAAAAACGTGGTTTCTCGTAAATTTATTTTAATTGTTGTACCATCGTGCACTTAAAATTATCAAATCAAATCCGCCAGTGTTAAATTATCACCAAACTTGGAAATATTTGGAAAATATCGCCAAATTTAACGATAAAAAATAAATCGTCTAATTTGGCGATGAAAAATAAACCTAAATGAAACCAATTTGGGTATAACTGACTAATTTGGCGAAATATTCATTCAAATTTAGTAGTAACGAAAACTTTGATCTAGTCTTCCATAATCGAGTTCAATACATTTTTGTAACGTGTGCGTGGCAAGGTTCGCACACTCCTTGGAATTTCCAAGGACTCTGGCACCACAATTAAAAAAAACGAAAATTTACATTTATTTTTTAAACCATAACATTTGTAATCCCTACATTCAGTTACAGATTTTACGATATTTTTCTGCAGTGAAATACTTTAAATGGTGAAAAAATTTAGTGGTAAAACTGTGCGAACCTTGGTGTTTGAGTAAAATTAGCTTTTTTTTATTTTTTATTTTATTATTTTTTTTAATAAGGAAATTGGAAGCTTTTGTTCTACCAGATACAGACCAGAAGGACTTTTTGACTTAGACAAATTGACTGGTTAGAAGTTATAAAATATGTGTGGAGTATTTAAAATACTGACTTTGTTTCAAATTTAAAAGAAGGTACATACACTGTTTACAATTTCTAGGAAGTATTTAAACCATAGCACGGCAGTGCTATGCTTTATTTATTTTCAGTGCGAGTCCGTAATGTTATTTTAATACGGAATTTAACATTAAACGAGTTATTTATTGTTTTTATTGAACAACATACATCTGACTTGTGTGCTTGACATGAAGCCTGCTTACACTGTTAAAAATCTGCTGCATTTTGCTGCAACGCACTCCCCTGCTTGTATAGAAAACGGTTACTTGGCCGTGAAATGGCGCTTTCTCATTGGTTGAAATAGAGATATTATATACAAGTGGTGGAGGGCGTTGCAGCAAAATGCAGCAGATTTTTAACAGTGTATAAGCCATCGTCAATATACAGGGACGAGATAGCACACAAGGAAATATTACAACACAAGAGAAGTACAACCAGGAGCTCCACACAAAGAGTGTGTGCAATGGAGCCAGTGGGATTCGAACCCACAACCTCACGATCAGCGGCGTGATGTCTTAACCACTCAGCCACGGAGGCCCAGTTATTTACTAGACATTTTCCCACATTTTGTACGCGCTTCCACAAATTTTCTTCAAAAATACTAATTGTGTAAAAATGAATTTCCTCCAATCAAAAATTATTAACGACAATTTCGCAAAAATCCAGGCTTCTAATTGGCGAATCTGTTTTCATTAATACACTGTTAAAAATTTGACCCATTTACTGCAGCTTCACTCCACCGCATTTATAGAAAACGGTTACTTTACTGTGTTATGGAGCATTCTCATTCGTCCTATAAGAGATATTCTATAAAAGCTGTGGAGTGACGCTGCAGAAAATGAGTCAAATTTTTAACAGTGTAGTACCAAAACTACTGGATCCCGCCCAAGTTCTCTTTCGATGTTAATGAAATGATATTGGCCAATTAGAAGCCTGCATTTTTTCGAACGTGTCGCTGTTTATTTCAAACCGAGGCTAACGAAAAAGACAGGCTATCGCGGTGCATTCCAAGTATCCTTTTTTACAGACCACTAGAATGACATAGTGCTCTATTCATGCACCTGCACTGGTGTATTCGAGCATCACGTGACTCCAGTGGTCTGTAAAAAAAGATACCTGGAAAGCACTGCGGTAGCCTGTCTTTCTCGTTAGCCTTGCTTCAAACAGTGAAAAGTTTGCAAAAATGCAGGCTTCTGATAGGTCAATCTCGTTTCGCTAAACAGTGAAAAAAATATGGATCATAGCCACCGTTGCAGAGATGTGAGTTCTTTCCAAAGTGCGAAATCTTAATTGCATAAATTTTTGTGTACACCAAAATGGAAAATCTGCATCGATGCTTACCCACAACGAAAATAGGTGTCAAAAGCTGGAAAGTGCATTGCTATGTGTATCGATACTATCTTGAGATTCAGGCTCCATTATCGAGTTAAATATGGGAATGCTTTCAGTTTTCTTCTGACGGAATTCCTCGATGTTAAAGTGGTAATATGCGGGGATATTTCATAGGTTAAGACGAGTCGAGAGAAAAGAAAAAAGAAAATGGCGAAATATTTTTTATGAGCTTGCCATTAAAGTGAAACTAATTAATTTCTTGTACTCGTATAAAAGTACTCATTCAGGCGACTATCGTCAAGTATTGAAATAGAAAATTTCCACATTTTGTGTAGTTTAAAAAACCGTGTCTGTCAAATCACAGTCTGAACATACGCTGTTAAAAATTAAGACTTTTACTGCAGCGTCACTCCACCACTTTTATAAAAAACGATTATTTTACTGTATTGCGGAGCATTCTCATTGGTCAAAATAGATATATTTTATAAAAACTATGGAGTGACAATGCAGCAATAGTTCCAAATTTTTAACAGTATATAATGTTGCAAGTTTCATATGGAGACAGCCAAGTTCCTGTTATCAGATTCGAAAACAATATACTATGTTGCCATTGATTATTGGACACTTGGGATTTTAGACATTTTACTAAATATCTAGAAAAATACATGAGGAATCATCTAGAAACTCTTAATGTATAAATATAATAGTATACGTCATACATCTCCGTGAAAACTTTTTACCGAAACTCTATAGGGGACCGTCAACAAATTAAAAAATAATGAATATCTTTTGAATAACCCTGTCAAAACTAATGTAGCAAAAGCGCTCAAACTCTAGATTATGATTGAATTCCTTATTGTAATACACTGTGTTCATTTTTATGCAAATAGCATGCACACTCGCAGAGTAATTAAGGTTTTTTATAAAAATGGTCCCAAATTTTTCCAAGTTTTTTCCTTATAATTTTCACAGTTCTTAATATAAAATAATATTTTTTTCAGAAAATATGACAAACAACATTGCACACAGTACCCTGTAATCAGAATTTAAAAATAATGAAAATTGTATACAAAATGAGTTAGTTTACTAAATAATTTTTTACTGCGCATGCGTCAAAGATATCAAAATTTCATTTGCATATTATGTTAGCTAAATGTATAGAGCAACTTTTGTGAAAGTCTCAAAATTATAGCTTGAAAATTTTGAAAGTAATCGTCTATAGAAAAAGGTCAAAATCCGTTGTTTCCAAAATGAAGCAAAAAAAATGAGGGATTTTATCCAAAAGTAGTCGTAACATCCCGTATTGTGTATTCTATATTGACACTAATCAATGAATATATGGATACAACCCCTCTTGTTTTTGCTTCATTTTGAGAATAACGGATTTTCAACTTATTCAATTGACGATTATTTTCAGAATTTTCAAGTTATGATTTTGTGACTTTCACAAAAGTTGCTCTATACATTTAGCTAACATAATATGCAAATGAAATTTTGATATCGTTGACGCATGCGCAGTAAAAAATTATTTAGTAAACCAACTCATTTTGTATACAATTTTCATTATTTTTTAATTCTGATTACAGGGTACTGTGTGCAATGTTGTTTGTCATATTTTCTGAAAAAAATATTATTTTATATTAAGAACTCTGAAAATTATAAGGAAAAAACTTGGAAAAATTTAGGACCATTTTTATAAAAACCTTAATTACTTGCGAGTATGCATGCTATTTGCATAAAAATGAACACAATGTATTACAATAAGGCATTCAATCATAATCTAGAGTTTGAGCGTTTTTGCTACATTAGTTTTGACAGGGTTATTCAAAAGATATTCATTCTTTTTTAATTTGTTGACGGTCCCCTATGGAGTTTCGGTAAAAAATCTTCACGGAGATGTATGACGTATACCATTATATTTATACACTAAGAGTTTCGAGATGATTCCTCATGTATTTTTCTAGATATTTAGTAAAATGTCTAAAATCGCAAGTGTCCAATAATCAATGGCAATATAGTGTATACAAGCACGAATGCTCATTCCCGATGTCGCTGGGTAAATTGCATCAGTAATTGTGATACGATACCGCATAAAGGAAGTCCTGAAGATGATACCCTCAGTTAATTTTGAAATGAGTTCATCTGAATGCAATAGTTATTAAAAACTTGATATATTAAACAAAAACATAATTTGCAGGACAAATTAAAAAAACAAAATTTATTTCCTACACAAGTTAAGCCCGAGAAGGGACAGATATTAAGATAATTGATTTAGTTATTTCGACCTTTAATATTAAATTTTGGGAACAAATAAGTTAAACCAAGTGAAAATTAAAAAATAAAAATGAAATTCAAACAATATAATACTTAACCACACTAAATTTTAGATTCCGTTCAAATGAAATCGAAATCTAAGACTTTTTTTTTTTCCAAACTCAACTTGCAAATATTTCTATTGCAGATTTTGTATTATGTTTACGGTAGGTGTAAACAAAATGAATAGGCAATTTAAAAAGCAAATGTTCAGAAAAAGTCTGAGATTTATTTCGATTTCATTTGAACGGAATGTAAAATTTAGCGTGGTTAAGTATCATATTGTTTGAATTTCATTTTTATTTTTTAATTTTCACTTGGTTTAACTTATTTGTTACCAAAATTTAATATTAAATGTCGAAATAACTAAATCAATTATCTTAATATCTGTCCCTTCTCGGGTTTAACTTGTGTAGGAAATAAATTTTGTTTTTTTAATTTGTTCTGCAAATTATGTTTTTGTTTCATATATATTTACGATTTAAAAAAAAAACTATGACTTATACTTTTTTAAAGATTAAAAATACTTTTCAGATTAATCGCAGAATGTATATTATTTTTCTGGTATTAAATAAAGCTAAAAATTTCATTCGAAATACTTGGTAGAAGTTTAGGCACCCTGTTAAATTATCTCTACATTTATTATGATAGACATTTTAAATTCCTTCATCCCTGTTTTAGCATTTTTTGAAGTAAAATTAACAATTTTAATACATAAAAGTAAACAATGAAATGCGCAACTATTTAAATTTGAACACTTGTTTTAATACTTACGTATTCAATTTCTAAATTTAAAATTTTTTTCCACTTAGCTCATAATAAGTAATCCTCTGGCGTTTGTTCGCTTTTATTAGGTAATTAGGATCTTATTGGAATGCGCTCTAAAAATAAACGATCTTTTTAATGGAGTCACTTTTTTTAGCATAAATTTTTATATGTCCTTCAGTCGATTTGTAATTTCATGAACCATTTTGGATGAAAACATGGTTATTTAAAATGCCGAATATCAGAATTAATTGAAGATGAAAAATTTTTAAAGGACATAAATTTCTTATGGAATACTTGTCGAAGAATTTCGAAGTGTAATACTACATTGATTGTATTTTTTGTCTATGAAGTCTATAAGACTTTTTATAAGAAATATTCTTTTGTAGAATTATTATATATGGTTCAAAGAACATAGAGTACACTGTAAAAAAATGTCAGATGTTTCTGAATATATAAAAATGCACTGTAATCAAAAACGAAAATATACAGTAACCTCTTCTAACTCACCTAAGGTATCTAAAACCGTTCTTTTACCTTTAAAAATTCCAGAAAGCTATTTGTTTTCGAAATTTAAAGAAAAATTTATAGAAAGTAATTTTTATTAGCTGCCCGTCCATTTCGGAAACGTTTCTAAGTACCTTTTACAGTACAATAATCACTTTTCTCAAATCAAAATATCACTTTTTCGGATGCTACCAATTCATACAAAAATATTTTGATATTCAGAGAGCGCGTTTAATAGACAAACATACAATAATAACAGTATTAACATTAATATGAAAATTGACATTATTTTGCTACAATTGCATGCACAAAATCAGTTATGCAGCTGAAAATGTTTACTTCAGAATTGATAGAATCCGAAAAAGTGATATTTTGATTTGAGAAAAGTGATTATTGTACTGTAAAAGCTACTTAGAAACGTTTCCGAAATGAACGGGCAGCTAATAAAAATCAATTTTTAAAAATTCTTATTTAAATTTCGAAAACAAATAACTTTCTGGGATTTTTAGAGGTAAAGGAACGTTTTTCGAAACCTTAGGTGAATTAGATGAGGTCACTGTATATTTTCGTTTTTGATTACAGTACATTTTTACATATTCAGAAACATTTAACATTTTTTACAGTGTATAAGGTTTCTATACTAATTAATTAATCAAAAGAAACTTCCTCTTTTTATGTTTATTTATAATTTTTTAGGTAGATTTCGTATGAAATACTACCTATTGCAATCGCACCAGTTTATATATATATATATATATCTATTAGGTAGATTTCGTATGAAATACTACCTATTGCAATCGCACCAGTTTATCTATCTATCTATCTATCTATCTATCTATCTATATATATATATCTCACTTTTTATGGGCACGATAACTTCTATAATTCTTCACCAATCTCCACCAAACTGGTACATAAAATCAAAGGGGATAAAATCTTGGCTAAGTTCGTTAATGGGCAAAATCGGACCAAGGGGGTCGGAATAGGGGGCGTTTTTGTGAAAACCGAAAAAACGCCATAACTTCTTAATTAAAGTAGATATCGAATCGGTTTGAAGTTTATATTACTTCTTAAAAATGGGTCAAAAGTTTATGCATGACAGATTTTTGATAAATTTAGAAGTGGGCTCAAAAGGCGAAAAAAACAGGGGTTTTGAGAGAAAAAAATTCATAACTTCGTCAATTTTCAAGATATCAAGTCCAAATAAATTTTTTGTAAATGTTCTTAAAATTATCTAAAACTTTTGTATTTACAAGTTTTTGATAGAACCAACTTTTACCGATGAAAAAAATTAAAAACGAAAAGAAAAAGGGCGGTGAAAAAAGAGAAAAATCCATAACTCCGTCAATTTTTTAAATATCAAATCTGATTAAATTTATTTTACATCTTCTCAAAAATATCTACAACTTTTATATTGACAAGTTTTTCATAGGACCAACTCGTATAGCAAAAAGAAATTGAACAAAAATATTAGTTGGTGAAAAAACCTCAAATCCAAACTACTTATATTCTGACTCTTTTTTAAATTCATTTTTGATTTTAAACGCATCCAAATGGTAGATCCTCTTATCTAGAAACTGTATAAAGTGACACATTGGTCAATTTTCTGATAAAGACAGAATCTATTTCAAAAAAGGCTACCAAAAAGGGTATTTTGAACAGAATTTCCCAAAGTCATCGACTCTGAAAATTTAAAGAAGTGTTCAAATAAGAAATTGCGTTTTTTTTTTTTACTTGTTTTTAAATCCATTTTCGTTCTCCAACGCATACAATTTACAGATCCTCTTATTAGGAACAATATAATGTGATGCATTGGTCAGTTTTTTGATAAAGACGGAATATATTTCAAAAAAGGCTACCAAAAAGGGTATTTTGAACAGAATTTTCCGAAATCATCGTGAGTGAAAATTTAAGGAAGTGTTCAAATAAGAAATTGCGTTTTTTTCTGACTCGTTTTTAAATCCATTTTTGCTCTCAAACGCATCCAATTTACAGATCCTCTTATTTAGAAACTATATAATGAGATGCATTGATCGGTGTTTTGATAAAGACAGAATATATTTCGAAAAAGGCTGACAAAAGGGTATTTTGAACAGAATTTCCCGAAGTCTTCGTGATTTGAAAATTTAAGGAAGTTTTCACACAGCAAATTGCATTTTTTATGACTCGTTTTAAAATCCATTTTCGCTCTCAAACGCATCCAATTTACAGATCCTCTTATTTAGGAATTATAGTGTGACGCATTGGCCAGTTTTTTGATAAAGATAGAATATATTTTTAAAAATTCTGTCAAAGTGAGTTTTTCGCACAAAATTTTCCAAAGCAATCATTATTAAAGAATTAAGGATGTATTCAAACAACAAATCGGTTATTTTATGACTCATTTTTAAATTCAATTCTTTTCTCACATGCATTCAACTGACAGTTTTTTGTTATTTAGGAACTGTATAATGTACGGTTTTGGTCGATTTTTTAATAAATTCACAATTTATTTCAAAATATGTTGTCAAAACGGGCATTTGAGCTGAATTTTTCTTAAGATGATTCTGATAAAACCAGTTTTTGCAGAAAAATGAAATTAAAAATTTTTCATAAACGGCCAAATGAAATTATTAAACTGGGTTTATCTCTAATCACATATATATATATATTTTGAAATGAGCATTCTTCGAAATCTACCTCCGCCTGTAGGCCCAGCCGACAGGGATTTCTTAATCACAAATATTGTTTAGGTCAGGGATTCTCAAACTTTCAAATTGACGTACCACTAAATAGAAGTTCACACTTCCGCGTACCAGAAGGTGACAAATTCAAATCTAAAACAGAAAAATCTGTGAAAACGGAACGTGTCAAAAATAAAACATTTTCCCAGTCTTTTGTGCTTCTATCTGAGCTGATTTTACTGAGTTTCATTGCATGATTACATTATATAATTGGTACTTAGATTACCTGCTCTATATTAACATTCAAATAATAAAAAAGACTTACTTTTGTTGTAATTCGTTTATTTTTGGTTTATTTATTTTTATTTATTTACTATTATCTGTTTATTTGTTACATTAAATAATTTCAAAATTATGCTAAATTAACTGAATCCCATAACTCTCATAATTAACTATAATCTCAAGAGGAATTCTCCTCTATGTAAACAAGTTTAAGCTCTACGATTGCGTTGTGTAAAAATGATGCTCCAAAGTAGTTTCAATTATTATCAGTTATAAATCAATTAATAAGGATAGCAAGCAAGAATTCCAGAATTAAAGAAACTAATACTTCTATTACTAAGATAATATTTTTATTTACAAAATTTAACAATTAGTATTTATTGATTGAGATATATTTACCAAACTTAATCATATTACAACATAATATTCTTATAACAACTTAAAATTACAATTAAATATACTGAAACTCGTGTAGAGTAACTAAACTCCCTAGGGGTAGAATTTATAGTATATTCCCCAAAACATAATAAACTACACTCACCCGGGTTTCTAATACACACAACCCTTTTCTCCGTACATCAACTCCATCAATATATCGTTTTCGGACACCTCAGCTCAGACCAAAGCCTCCCTATGAAGCCTTCATTGTAGAGTCCAAACACCGCGGCTGGAATCTCGGATCCGACGGAGCTCTGCCAAACGAACTGCCCCTGTCATCCCGTTGAATAAGCGAAGAGCGGGAACCTCCTTTGCCGCTGAAAAACGCCGGAGACCACTTATATGCTGACGATCTCTTCCATTCGTATCTCGAACATAGCTACTATCAGATGCCCGCCAGCTTTCAAACACAATGCTGTCTCATCTCTAACGCGAACAAGCCAAAATTACAGTCTTCCGGTAAAATCAAAGTTTCCGTCAGTACCTCATAATAGGCAGATCATACTTTCTCCATCATGAGAGCTTCATTCGCTCGGAGGAGCAAGACCAAAGGCAAGAGCTGCAGCCGAGAGCTTGCAAGAGAGTCTAATGATTTTTCTTGAAATCCCCAATCCACTCTGTCTATTTTTTTTTTTTTTTTTTTTTTTTAACTGACCGACGGGAGGTTCCCTTAAACAACCCCCAAGTTTCATTGGCCATAATGATCAACGCCCCTCTTGATGCAGTGAATTTTTAAGTGACATTGACCATTCTGACCTCCGAAATCCGGGAGTGTTAAAGTCGGCATTCTAAGGAAAATAATTGCTTACTCAGTCCACCTGCGAGGGATATTTTATGTCAAAACCATATCCCGACTTCAACTTTATAGATCCCCAAGTCAAAAGTCACATCGGCAAAATCTTTGAAAATGAATTCCTCTTCCGCGCCGACCCTATTTCAAAGCCGCTAAACTTTCATCCACCCCAAGAAAAATAACAAGCGCTATCTTAACTATCCCCTTTAATGATAAAAAGAGCAGCTGTGCTTATCTTTCTAAATACACCGCGAGCCTTGAGTTTTAACCAAATATTTTTAATATTATCCTGTTCCTAAAAACCAGTATAAACATACTATAACAATATCCCCCCTTTTTACTGAAAATTTTTACGCAGAAAAAATTTTCTCTCACAAAAACAAACAAAAAAAAAAAAAAAAAAAAAAATTTTTACTATACCCTAAATCTATTGAAAAGTCAAATTTTGCCACCAATCGTCTTCGGATGTGTCTCGTCAACTAATACCCCATATTCTTATCCGAAACAAAACAACTGCCCCACATAAGAAAATGAAATCATAGCATTAAAAACACAGTACTCACTTTGTGCACTAAGAGAGTACCCCCAAAAACGACCATAATTCTAGCAATTATACTCAAATTTAGCTATTACCAGAATTTATAAAAAGAAAGAGAAAAAAAAAGAAAAGAAAAGAAATACTAGTGAAGAAAAAAAAAACTTAAACGGCCTACCCCACAAGAAAGTAATTGCTCAACCAAAATACCTAAATTTAATTATTGTTGCTACTTACAATTCAAACCATCTACACGAGCTTTTACAATAAGTTATCGTTCGTTCAGTATAATTCTACAAAAACACTGACAATGCAGTAATATATTGTACACTAACACATAAATATATACCTTAATAGATCCTCAAAAGATAACAGTAAAGTATTTCTAAACCAATACAATAAATTCAGTATCCTGCATCTCACTCTCATACACTAAAAGTAGCTTAGGACGATACAATTTCTTGATGAGGTAAATAAAGTAATAAACACATAAAATAAATTCACTGAAAACATTAATATATGTAAGTAATTAAAACAAATAATATAAGCTATTATTTGAAATTAATATATTAAAGTCCAATGTTTGTTTCTCTTCAGTGATGCATCATCCTGAATCCGTACTTAAATATACATATACATGGTAACCCACAGTAATGCTTGACCAATATCATAATAAAAAATAATAACAATAATAATAATAATAAATAATGCCACTCGGCCACCATACGACGGTAATATCTACGATCGTATACAAACTCCTCTGCCTTACACCACATTCCTAAATTCTGCTAAAATAAGATACTCCCTGTAAAACCCCTTATTTTAAAGCACTACCACCACTCCCAAAATTAATTTCAAAACCAGCCAAAGGCAATTCGAATCCACAGATAAAGAAAATAAAATTTTAAAGCTCTATCAAGCATCAAAACCTAGCGTACTGGCATCGAATGCAGCATTGGTCAAACATACTTTACAAAGTCTCCCACTAATATACTCTGCCGACAAATCAATTATTATTGTATCAATGCAAGTTAATAATAACAACAATAAAAATAATCTTCTAACACATTTTTTTTTTTTTTTCCCATTATTATTAAACGTACAGCAAATCTCACATCATAATACTACTTTGCATTGTCTTATTTTTGCTCCAACACCATGAATCAAATAGTAATAAAAAAATCTTTTCTCGAAATTTTACTTTTATTTACAAGAAAGAGCATCACTGTACTCTTAAAATTTCAGTAAAATTAGACAATGGCACCGAAAAATAACCTCTAATCTTATACAAATTATTTCTTCTATGAAAACGAAAACTGTATGCGTTTACCTTTTGATGGTTATATCAATAACATCAAATGCACAAAAGAACATATAAACAGCTTAATAAAATGTAACTGAAAATGATTACACATGATTCATTACAAAATATATATATATATAGTATAAAAATGCACATTCACACACACAAAAAAAACTTTAGAGCAAAATAAATGTAATAGCCCTAAAAACAGAATTGAAAAGTACTCCTATAATTTCTATTACAAATACATATTCTCTGCTACTACAGAAGAGAAAAAAAATATATATATATTTACGCCAGCTCAAAAACAAACAAACAAACAAACAAACAAACAAACAAAAAACTATATACAAGCTAAGACCGTTTCCGTAAACGGTACGAATGAGTTGCAATCTGACCACTTTTTACACAAGGAGTTCGTTGAACTCCCCCCTTTTTTCTCTCTCTTACTTTTTTTTTTATTCTTCTCGGGCTTCCGTTAACTCCTAAAGGAGGAAGGGGTGAAATTATTCTTCCATTTAGTGAACCATTCTGAGTATTGGTATCTGATACCTCTCCGGTCACTAAATTCTGAATATTTACCTGAGTACTCATTCCTGGATTTACATGTATATTTTCAAATAAATATCTTTTAGAATTTCGTGAAAATATCCTTGTAGGATATATTTTGACTTCACGGTCAATATTAGCAAATTGTTCTTTTGGCTGGACATTTTTATTTTCTGTTGTTTCTGGTGTATCACTTTTACATTGTAATGCAGGAAAAACTGGTTTAATTCCAATTTTTCTAAGTTGATTCACATGAACCGTTTTATTCTTTGAAGGATCAGACACCAACTGAATTTTATAATTTACTTTCCCTAATTTTTCTATGACCCTGTAAGGCCCAGTATTAAGTTTAGCAAATTTTCGAGATAAACCAATCTTAATTGCAGGACAATACCATAAGACTAAATCTCCAATTCTAATTTTTTTATCGACCGCCGTTTTATTTTTAAATCTCTCCTGATTTTCCGCAGCTTTTTCTAAATTATCCCGGATTTGATTAAAAACAGCTTGCAAAGAAGGGATTAAAGTTTCACAATAAGAACGGCAATCAGAATACGAGAATTGAATTTCCTGCGCTAATAAATTATAGGGAAGTAACATATCTCTTCCTGTTAGCACAAAATGAGGAGATTCATTTGTAGCAACGTGCGTTGCTGATCGCAAAGCTAGGAGCGCAAATTTTAGCTGCTTATCCCAGTCTGTATGAGTTGTGTTTACAAGATGCGCTAAATGAGCAGCTATTGAACCATGCTGTCTTTCCACCTTCGCATTAGTTTGAGGTCTATAGGGAGACGTGGTACGGTGATCAATTTCCAATTGTTTGTACACCTTTTTTATAGCATCACTCACCAACTGGCGACCAAGGTCTGTTATTAATATTTTAGGCACTCCGTATCGGCAAATAAATTCGCCTAAAACGTCTGCAATTGTATCCGAATCAATTGTAGAAACAGGCCACGCATCCGGCCACTTAGAAAATGCACAAACAAATGATACTATGTATTTATTACCCTGAGATGTTTGCGTGTAGGGACCCGAAATATCGAGATGCACAATTTGCATGACGTGAGTAGCGATGGGTAATCTTTGTAACTCCGCGTCCTTTTTCGGTTTATGACCGCGGTATTCCAAACACGAGTGACAAGCGCCTATTAATTTCTTAATATGAGCATACATTTTTGGCCAGAAATAAAATTGCTTGACTCTCTCTAATGTTTTATAAATCCCCGCATGACACGCCACTACTGAGTTATGTGCTAAGTTAAATATTTTTGGGACTAAAGACAAAGGTAAAACGAATTTGCTTTGTATATCTCTTCTATTTCTTCTACGTGTATCCTTACACTTCAAAATATCATCCTCTAAAAAAAATAAAATATGATCCGGTTTAGTAGTAACATTATCAGACAGTTTCTGAATGATTGACAAGCAAAATTTATCGTTCCCTTGTTCTAATTTAAGTTCGTTAAGAAAGTGCGAAGGGTCATAACTATGCATCAAAGGAGTACTAACAAGGCTATTTACAAGATGCACATTATCCTTCTCTACAGTCTTAACTTCTGTAATATCACTTTTATCAATGTTTTCAATTTCATGATCTACAAACCGAGATAAGAAATCCGCGACCGAATTGCATTTTCCTTTAATAAATCTAGTCTCAAAATTATAATCTGCGAGCGAACACAACCAACGAGCTATTCTCGAAGTAGGATCCTTTAATTTTAGAGCGTATGTAAGAGCAGCGTGATCTGTATATACTATGAATTTACGATTGAAAAGGTAGCATTTAAAATAATTGACCGCCCATACTACAGCTAAAAGTTCGCGTTCGGTTGTCGAATAACGTGTTTCTACTTCTTTAAGTTTCCGACTTGCAAATGCTATAGGCGCAGGAAAATTGTTTTCGTCAAACTGAGCTAAAACTGCACCCAATGCAAAATTTGAAGCGTCAGAAAATACTACAAAATCTTTGTTAAAATCTGGTAAATTTAATGTCGGAAGATCTGCTAAAGCGTTTTTCAAATCTTCGAATTCTTCTTGTGCCTTATCTGTCCAAATAAATTTAGATTTTCCTTTTAATAAGTTACTTAAATTAATAGCTCTTTTTGAAAAATCACCCAGAAATTTTCTATAAAAGTTTATCGTCCCACAAAATTGGCGCAATTGTTTCTTACTATTAGGCACTTTAAATTGTTTAATTACTTCCACATTCTTTGTAGTGGGCGATATTTTTCCGTCCTTTACCGTAAATCCCAAAAAGGTAATTTCGGATTTGAAAAAATGGCATTTTGAGGGTTTTAATCTTAGATTGTGCTGCCGCAATCTATCAAAAACTAAAGATAATTTTTCAAAGTGAGATTGTATGTCTTTAGAAGCCACACATATGTCATCAATGTAAATTAAAATATTGAGGTCCGCCACATCTCCGAAAAAAAAATTCATTAATCTCTGAAATGCGGGAGGCGAACTGGAACAGCCAAATGGGCTTCTTGTATACATAAATAGACCTTTATGCGTGGTAATTGAAGTATATTTTTGATCCTCCTCTTTAATTAGCTGTTGATAAAAACCCGAAGTCAAATCCATAGTTGAAAAATATTTGGAACCCCCCAAAGACTCTATAGTTTCGGTTATGTTTGGCAATGGGTAACTATCTTTTATTAATTGATCATTTAACTTTCTAAAATCCACCGCCAGTCTATATCCACCATCTGCTTTCTTAACTAACATTACGGGGCTAGCGAATTCACTGTTTGACGGTACTAAAATCCCCCCTTCTAGTAGAATATCTAACTGCCTTTCCATTTCTCCCCGTAAATTATATGGGACGCGATAGGGTTTACACTTAACTGGCTTCTCATCTTTCAGTCGAATTTCGTGTTTCACAGTATCGCACCCAGGAAGGTCAAGAACTGATGAGGCGAAGATATCTGAGTTTTTGTTAAGAAAGTCTCGTACTTCTGACCTTAGGGGTTCATTTAAATGATCTAAATCAACGTTACTGTCCCAACTTAAATCAGCATGATCCATAGATCCAATATTTTCGGCGTCAATATGTCCCGTAAACTCATCCTGCTTATGGGGGTAATCTGATATCACTGGTAGTAACACGCCTAACTTAGTTCCTTTATTTACGTGCACTACATTATCACTCAAGTTAGCTATCTTAATAAATAATCTATTTGCATCATTTTCACAAATCGAGGTCCCTACTAATAAATCCCTCCTAAGCGGAGCAATACAAGGAGTAATTAAAACATCTTTTGAATGTATAAAATTTGTTTTTCTGATCCTAACATTAATAATTCTTTCCGAATTCGGAGGAATGCATTCTTTATGCTTAGAAAAAACTGGCAATGGTTCAGGTTTTACTTCGATCGAATTAACATTATTACTAGGGCCCATTAATAATGAAAAACCTGTATTATCGTAAAATAATGTATTGTTTTTTAAATCAATAAGTAAATCAAATTTCTTTATAAAAGGTACGCCTAGAATAATATGGAAATGCGAGGATAATGAACCGTTAGTTACATAAAAATTATCTTCAAAATCCTGATTCTCAATTCGAAAAGTTAAATCAACAGAATTCTTTATTTTAAACTCTCCCCCCAAAACTGTATTCATAGAAATAGAAGTTTTTTTAAATTTATTTAGTTCTAATAAGTTTACAACTTGTTGTGTTACAAGATTACAACTGGAACCTGAATCAATTAATGCTTTACATATTTTTCCTTGAATATTAACTTCAATTAATGGTAATTTAGTTTCGATGTTTTCATTAAAAAAAACATTAAAATTATGGCACCCTGTATTGTCTGATACCGACTCTGTATTACTCAAAGAGGAATTATTCGCCGGCTTATAATTCCCCCTCAATAGTTTAAATTATTATCTCTAGATCTCTGGTTTGCAAATTGTCCGTGAGATTGAAATCCCCTGCCCCGATTACTTGAATAAAATGTGCGGCCAGTACCCCTTCCTCGGAAATCCCGTGAATTTTGAAATTCCCGTATGTCTCCCCTATCCTCCAATGTATTATCGCGACTCTCATTTCTGAGCCTAGAGTTATTTTCGGTCGACTCATCATTAATTCTTTGCCGGGTATGCTGAAATTGAGGGCAAAATTGTTGTATATGACCGGGTAAATTACACCGGAAACAAACAATATCATCTTGTTTCTTTTTTTTTGCGAATCTTTTTCGAGTTTAGAAATCTTATCTGATAAAATTTGTAACTGATCTTTCAGTTCCCTAGCGAAATCACGAAAATAGTCAGCTTCTGATTGACTATTTCTATTAACCGTAACAGCACAAGCTAAATTAGCATTATCTATTTGTATAGCCGTATCTACAGGCATTGATTTATACGCGCGTTCCTCCAATAACGCTATTTCTTCTAATTCTTTTAAATTTTTCGGATTTCTGGCAATTACACCCTTTCTAATCTGGGGAAGTAAATTTTTTTGCAACATGGAAACCAACCATTCCTGTTTTGTTTTTTCCTCACTATCTTTCGGTAAATTATGTGCCGAAATTGCTGCAGTAGCCTTAACATTTGCTTTTGCAATAAATTCTGCTACCGAATGGTCCTGCTGTTGTTTAAATGTCCAGAAATCATTTAAAAGATCCCCTTGATCCCTTTTAGCACCAAATTTTTCCTGCAATACATCAAATAAATCCTCCACAGTTTTAATGTTATGCTTGAAATTTAAGAATGTTTGCAAGGCCAATCCAGCTAATCGCTGTTGAATAGCAAATAATTGATCTTCTTTCGGCCAAAGCAAGAAGTCTGCTACTGCCGAAAATTTCGTTTTAAATTGTTCTAAGGTCCATGTTATGTCCTGCCCCGTAAAAATAGGAATGATATTTAAAGAATCTAAAATTAATGCGCGCCTTTTCATTGTAGCTTCTATTTCTGCCATCGTTTTGGCCTCTTGAGTGGGTGTTTCGGGCATTCTGAATCACACTCAAATAAAATAAAGAGTATTTCGAATGTAGATTAACTATTGCAAAATACTTGAAAATATTAAACAAAAGTAATTATATTTAGGAATCCAAGAAAATCATATATAAGTATATAAAACAGACAACATAAAATTACTCTATGCAATTCAAATATATTGAAAGATATTTAAAACACACAAAATTTCTTTATGGCAGAGGGGGGAGAAAAATTTATGACACATACCAATTAATTATACCCACACAAAATATAAATACCAATATTGCACTTCAATAATAATACTTTAAACTTATGAAAGTTGATACATAACATAAAATCATATGGCACTTTTATATACACTTTTTCAACTTCTCGCTATTAATATTTTTACATAATATCAAGAAAAATTTGTAAGTTAAATTTAATTATAAATTTCGAAATTAAATTGAATTGGAGCACCAAAGCCCTGTAAAGGTCAAACTCTAAACAGAATTTATTTGTTACTTAACGGCACCAGTGTTGTAATTCGTTTATTTTTGGTTTATTTATTTTTATTTATTTACTATTATCTGTTTATTTGTTACATTAAATAATTTCAAAATTATGCTAAATTAACTGAATCCCATAACTCTCATAATTAACTATAATCTCAAGAGGAATTCTCCTCTATGTAAACAAGTTTAAGCTCTACGATTGCGTTGTGTAAAAATGATGCTCCAAAGTAGTTTCAATTATTATCAGTTATAAATCAATTAATAAGGATAGCAAGCAAGAATTCCAGAATTAAAGAAACTAATACTTCTATTACTAAGATAATATTTTTATTTACAAAATTTAACAATTAGTATTTATTGATTGAGATATATTTACCAAACTTAATCATATTACAACATAATATTCTTATAACAACTTAAAATTACAATTAAATATACTGAAACTCGTGTAGAGTAACTAAACTCCCTAGGGGTAGAATTTATAGTATATTCCCCAAAACATAATAAACTACACTCACCCGGGTTTCTAATACACACAACCCTTTTCTCCGTACATCAACTCCATCAATATATCGTTTTCGGACACCTCAGCTCAGACCAAAGCCTCCCTATGAAGCCTTCATTGTAGAGTCCAAACACCGCGGCTGGAATCTCGGATCCGACGGAGCTCTGCCAAACGAACTGCCCCTGTCATCCCGTTGAATAAGCGAAGAGCGGGAACCTCCTTTGCCGCTGAAAAACGCCGGAGACCACTTATATGCTGACGATCTCTTCCATTCGTATCTCGAACATAGCTACTATCAGATGCCCGCCAGCTTTCAAACACAATGCTGTCTCATCTCTAACGCGAACAAGCCAAAATTACAGTCTTCCGGTAAAATCAAAGTTTCCGTCAGTACCTCATAATAGGCAGATCATACTTTCTCCATCATGAGAGCTTCATTCGCTCGGAGGAGCAAGACCAAAGGCAAGAGCTGCAGCCGAGAGCTTGCAAGAGAGTCTAATGATTTTTCTTGAAGTCCCCAATCCACTCTGTCTATTTTTTTTTTTTTTTTTTTTTAACTGACCGACGGGAGGTTCCCTTAAACAACCCCCAAGTTTCATTGGCCATAATGATCAACGCCCCTCTTGATGCAGTGAATTTTTAAGTGACATTGACCATTCTGACCTCCGAAATCCGGGAGTGTTAAAGTCGGCATTCTAAGGAAAATAATTGCTTACTCAGTCCACCTGCGAGGGATATTTTATGTCAAAACCATATCCCGACTTCAACTTTATAGATCCCCAAGTCAAAAGTCACATCGGCAAAATCTTTGAAAATGAATTCCTCTTCCGCGCCGACCCTATTTCAAAGCCGCTAAACTTTCATCCACCCCAAGAAAAATAACAAGCGCTATCTTAACTATCCCCTTTAATGATAAAAAGAGCAGCTGTGCTTATCTTTCTAAATACACCGCGAGCCTTGAGTTTTAACCAAATATTTTTAATATTATCCTGTTCCTAAAAACCAGTATAAACATACTATAACACTTTAATAATATGCACATCGCCAAAGTACAGTTTTTATGATGAAAAAAAGATACAATATTTAATGACATTTTAGCATAAATTGATGTACATACAAAAAGATTACTCTTTTATTTCCCCTCCATTGCTAGTGAGAAATGTGTACCTGCTTTATCGAATACAACTTCCTCATGTTCGATGCAATGTTAATTAGTTATAGATGTAAGTCAAATTCGATGTCTAATTTATTCTTATATTTCTTTTCCAAATAAAGAAGTAAAGAAAAAACAGATTCACAAAGATATGCAGTGCTACAAACTAGCAGATACTTTATAGCTACCAGATATTAGTGGATATTCTTCTTTCCTCACCAACCAAAATTCCATTAAATACGCATTTTTGAATGTGGATTCCAATAATTCATCACAGGAGAGCTAAATGAATTCATTTCTCCACTCTTCCGTGAGAGTCAATGGCAAGATATCTCCGATGAGAAGCGGATTTCTTACCAAAAGCTCTGATGTAAAATTTTTACTAAAGTATTCTTCAAAACTTGTTATCAGGCTTTTACAGTGATAATTTTTGTCTCTTGCTAAATCAAGAGGCATTTTGATATTTTCATTTCAGCCATAAAGCTTTCTAACGTAAGAAATAATTATAGGGTACCTATTTTCCAAAATACCTTTCAAAAAGAAATTTTTCATATCATAAGCTGCATTTTTTATTTTATTTCATGTGTCCGTATCGGGCTTTCGCTTACCAATAAACAGAGCTTTACGTACCAGTGCTGGTACGCGTACCGTAGTTTGAGAACCTCTGGTTTAGGTAAATATCGTCTCCAGCGAACTAAACTGCATATTCCTTGATTTAATGTGTGCGACTTCAGAGAGTGCGTGCGTTTCTTCATTTTGAAGCTGTGCGTTCTTCAATCGCAAAATTTCTGTGATTAAATAAAAAGAAAATTACTAATAGGAAATATAGTAGTAATAGAAAAAGGTGTATATGAAATAGGGGGAAAAAGTGGCCCCAAAAGTTGTTAGTAAATGTTTTTTTACAAATCTATACTCTCAACAATAGCAGATTTGGCATTAAAATAAATACTGCATTTTGAAATGTTAGATGTTTAAAAAAAAATTTTTGAAATTGAGTAAAAACGTGTATATATATATATATAGTGAAAAATCATCAGACGAATATTTTAACGATAATATAAACTTTGAAGAGGGCAAGTAAGGTTATTTTTACTCGTAAATTTAGATTTAAGAACACGAAGAAAAATATTATTATTCGAAAAGTTTTTTTTTTTTTTAAATAGCACAAAGAAAGTTGCATACTTGTAAAATTTGAGCTCAAAATGTTAGTAATCAAATATTAGTTGTAATCAAATAATAATATTCAAATTTTACCAAATTTATTTTAAAAAATGAATATTTTATTATTTTATTAATTTATGCATATGTATTTAACTTTGTGCTAACAATTCATTAATAACTTTATGATAAATTTGATAAAATTTTAAAAATAATAATTATTATTTGATTATAATTGTTATTTTGAATACCAATGTTTTGGGTTGAAACTTTATACGTATGTGTAATTTTGTGTATGGTATTAAAAAAAAAAACTTCAAAACTTTTATCTTACAAATAAGAGATAATATTTATTATAATGATTTTAAATCAAAATTTATGAGGTAAGAAAACCCCGACAGTAATTTATGGACAGCCTATGTCTGTATCTATTTAACAATCTAAAACTTTAAAATATAATATTTTCCCAATAGCTTAATAGTCTTAAATATTAAATATAAATCATTGTATTTAGTTTTTCTTTTTGTATTTCGTTTAATTTTAATAAGTAATTATTTATCGATGATTAATTTTAAATTCATAAACAACTTGATTCTTTGTAATCTACTTTAAGTGTAAACGTACTAATTAAATGTCTTGTCTGTTTGCTTCATCTCTTATCTATAACTACAGCGTAACTTTTGTTAAGGAGCTACTTCAGTTACGCAAAAAGACCAGCTTGAAAATGCTAATCCTATGGAATAAATTTTTGGGATATCTTATTTGCATTTCAATATTTTTAACTGATTTTTTTTTTGCGAATTGGATAGCTGAGGTTAATCTGTACGAAGGCCGTTTATTATTTTTTTTTTCAATTTTGTCTGCACATTTTTTTTTTATGGTGGAGTTTTCACTTTCAAAACCAGTTTCGAAAGTGAAAGTGTCCTTGTTAAAAATTCCTGAAAACACAATCTAAAAAGTTAAAAACAGTACATGCAGAAATTGATCTCAGCTATCCAATGCGAAAGATAAATTAAGAAAATTGTAATGCAAACGAGATATCTTAAAAAAAACTCCCATTGGATTTACACTAGCTAACGGCTGTTTTCGTCCGACTCAAGTAGCCTTTTAAGTTATAAGTGTTTCTCGCACAAGGCTATGAATACAACTCTTTTTTTAATATTGTTTTTTTTCAAGTTTCAATATGTTTTTGTATTACTTTTTAATTCAATATTTTTTATGTCTCGTTATATTCATTTTTAACTCACGCTCAATGCATTATTTCAGTAGTAAAAAAACTATATTGGCCATTTGTATATGTGTTATATATAAGTAAAGCCTTCTTTCTACACGTGGATGTTTCATGGTTCCGAAAGTAAAAACAAACTCACAATAAATAAATAAAAAGTAATAGAATTAAAATAAGTAAAACAAATTAAAACGTAATTGAAATGTACAAACTAACAACATTAGAGATCATCCTCAGGTTGAAAAATAAGAATTTGAATTATTAAATTTCACTTGCCAAAAAAAAAAAAAAAAAAAAATCTATTGTATGCGCACGTAAAACATTAAGAAAAAGAAGTACACTAATAATATACTCCTAAATAATTCTATTCGCACTATTTACATAGTTTCTTCATTATATCTCAAAAAGATTCTTTATGCATATAGAAATGTCACGGCACTAATTTTATTAATGGATACAAAATGAAGCATATTCCACCACAACAGTGAAATTTCTCTCATTTTTTCTAATAATTTGCTGATACATATCACCATTTACTCCTGTTCATTTTTGTCATTTCTGTTTAGCATTAAAGAATACAGGAAATGGATTGAAGAAAAGACTAGAGAAATAGCAAAATTTGAATTGGAATTCCCTTCACTAAAATATCAAATGTAATGACTAATTTTAACAAATCTGTACTTGATATTTTACTTCGTGTCATTGTCCTTTTCTAGTGAATGGATTTTATCGCATTCATAACATCCTTATTGATTACATCATGTCAAAATTCATGTTACTTTATCGCATGTCGTGTATAATAGTTAATGTTATACGATTTGTTGTGATTTGCCTATTTATGTCATCTACATCTAATGCTTGTTCAGAGCTGAATTGAAGTATCTACTATCTCGAATTTGAAAGTAATGAGACATGAAAACTTTTGAGGTCTTTCATTTAATCCTTTATGTTTCAACAGTACTTTTATATACCATTAAAGAAACAATAAGAAATAATTTACTTAATTCGTCCATTAACAAAAGAAAATGATAATTTTCACGCAAATACTATTATCGATCACATTAAAAAGCAGCACAACAATCGAAGCTAAATATTTACTAAGGTAGTTATTTTCTAGTAGTTATTCATAGGTGTAGATTTTCTCTAATTAAGAATGTTTTATGAAAAATTTGCAAATATAAAAATTTTTCAATAAAAAAAAAAGCCAAAGGATATTTTGGGTCAAGAATTTTATTCTTGTCTTATGATTTGTTTTTTACTAAATTGAATCGTGGGAAGTAATTACAGACTCGGGACATATGATCGTCCCAATGATTATTTTATATTCATTCGTACCACATTAAAAAATACACACATGCATACATATGCTATACAATATAGTGGGATTTTTAAAAGTAAACCTCCTATAAAGGAAACATTTTGTAAATTGTGATAGATTAAATTTAACAATCGCCATTCCTGTCTCATAATCAAAAGGTTGAGAGTTTTTATTAAACTTTTCTGTAAATTTAAATAAATCAGTTTAATGTAATTAAGAACAAAAATGACAGCTTTTCCCATTTCAAATAAAACTGTAAGTTCAATAGTGACTTATTGACGTTAGTGTCGACGAAATTGATGTTTGAAATTATGTACATATGTTTTCAAATGTTTTAGTGGCAAAAATGTTTTTAGAGTAGAATATGTTAGTAGTGTATAAACGAGAGTTTCACCCCATTAGCAGGATTAGGGATTACTCCTATTGCTGAGGGAGTCATATTATAGTAGGATGATATAAATGATCATTCCTGCTGTCGGAATTATGCTGTATTAGGAGGAGAATAACAATCGGATGTAAGATGGGTATTTCCGATCGGAAGTGTGTAATAGCCAGCCTTTTTTTCGAGTGATAGTAGACAAGTGAATGAAGTTGGAACACAAGCTGACTCCTTTTGTCACCCTATCCTTCCTCAATATTCTCCCTCTTTTTTTAATTTTTTTTAAGAAAAAGTTTAATTGTGTTGCAGTAATGTATAAATTTTCATGTTTCTAATTTAGAACTTTGTCAAAAATGCTATTTCAAGATAGGAGTGAGTTTTTTCTTTTAAAATTTAATTGGAATCGTAATCTTAGATGAGGATTTTTTTTATTATTGAATTTTTTAAGTGAAAAGTTTTATCTATATTTTTTTTCATTAGAGGTTAGATTTTTTCAAACAAGAAGAATGTGGGATGGGATAGAACATTTTTCAACCTGATTCGATTTCTTAGACCACCCAAAGAGTCACCCGCTTTACTTTGAAGATAATAAGTTGATGAGCTATTCATCTAATTCGAGTTTCGAACTCCTAAACATTCAACCGGGTTTTACATTTTTTTATTGTTACTCTAACCAAAAGGCTGGGCGGGCCCTGTTGTTTTTTTTACACGATTTCGCTTTCTTATTTTAAAAATGAACGGGTGTTAGAACATTTCGATATAAAGTATTTTTTCATTTTTAAAAAGTGTTGCCACGAAATTTCGTGTAATGTATTTAACAAAATAAAATATGTCTCCGAATTTGGAAAAACATAGTGTTGGTTTAAAAAAAATGAGAGATAATAAAGTAAATATTAAATTTTTTCAGACTATCATGTACTTAAACTTTAAGGTGTTTTTCTTTCATAGAATTTCAGCGGATAGATTTAATTAACATTTAATAATTTAAGTCTATACATTCACTTCAAGAATTTATTTTAATGAATTTGGAAAAAATTTGCATTGCCATTGAAAAAATGTGAGATAATAAAAAAAAAGTTAAAATTCTTTAGAATAACATCCATTTCAACATTTTTTTTTTAAATATTTTGAAGACTTTTAGATGATTAGGTTTTGCATAGATGTAATATTATCTACTAGAACTTCAAAAAGTATTTAAAATTAATAAAATTTTAGAGGATAGGTTTCCTTAACATTTAATAATTTTTTTCGTTCTTATTTTTTTTACAGATGAGATATCAACCCACCTTATGAAGAAAAGTCTTTCGCGTTTCAGGTTTTGATGTTTTTTTTTAAATTTATTTTAATGTCATCTCGTAAAAGATAGCTTGGATAAATCAGATAACCTCTAGTCGGATAATCGAAAGAGTACTATACTCTATAAATAGCAATAGCAAAAGCTGGTAGCTTTCTGCATAACTTCGTCCATCTGGACTTTTATTTTCAAAATGGAATTATATTTTCTTTCTCTAAAATACAAAATTTAAGAAAAATGACTAACTCCATGAAAAATATATTTACAAAAACCTCATAACTAAAAGCAAACACTCAAAAATAACAAATACTTTTCTAAAAGTAAAGTGTAAAACTGAAAATTATCTTGAGGAAGGCTGAGAAGATGAGGGTACTTTGCCAAAAAGAAGTACGTCCTTGTTTAATGGTGCTTGGTGTGACGGGGAAGAAATATTTTGTCTCATTTATGTGGAATAACTTTAAACAATTTCTTGCAATTATATATATATATATATATATATATATATATATATATATGTGCGTGTGTGTGTGTTCATTTATTTATTTGTTATATTACATTATTAAAAATATATATTATACATTTTATAATACACTATATCATACTATAACAGTTTGACTCATTGATAAGCGACAAGTACGATAAGCAAGTTAATATGTATATTTTTTATTCTTTAAAACAAAATAGTATATTTTTTGTGTTTACGATCATAAGCTTATTTCTAACTCGTTGCTTGGTTTATATAATTCGTCTTTCTAGGAAAAACTATCGAAGATCTATTAATGGTGGCGAACCTGCGTACCAGCGAACCTATTACATTACTAGTTCCGAAATTTTCTTATTGAATCCGGCCTCTGATCTATGAGTATTTTAATTTAAAAAATCCCGAAAATTGAAAAATGCTAGACCAAAAAAGTTATTGTATTTTATGTACACTATAAAAAATGACGTTTGACTGTAAAAGAAAGGGATGTTTCTTAATCTACGAAAATGTACAATAATAAAGAACGCAAATATATAATAAACTCTTCCGAGTTTCCCAAGTTTCCGAAAAGTGTTCCTTTATCATTAAACATTTTTAAAAAAACTATTTATTTTCGAAACTTAAAGAAGAATTTATATTAAAAAAAAAATGTTAGCTGCCCGAAATTTTCGGAAACGTTTTCTAGTACTTTTGCATTGCATTAATCAGTTCTGTGTACTCGGAAAATGGATGTTTAGGATTCTATCAATTCTCAAGTAAACATTTTCCGTTGCATACCTGAATTTGTGTATACAATTGCAATTAAACAATGTTAATTTTTATATTTATTTTAATGCTTTTAATTTTGGTATGTCTGTCTCTTAAATATGTTTTCTGAATATCAAAATATTTACCTGATAATTGACAGCATCCGAAAGAGCGATATTCCGATTTGAGAAAACTGATTATTTCACTGTAAAAGCTAATGAGAAAAGTTTCTCAAAATGGCGGGTAGGTAATAAATATTTATTTTTATAAATTATTCTTTGAATTTCGTAAATAAATAGTTTTTCGAGGTTTTAAAGGTAAAGCAGCACTTTTCGGCATCTTCGGTGATTTAGAATAGGATATTGTATATTTTTGTTCTTAACAATTGTAATCTTGTAGCCTAAGAAACAGATGGCTATTTTTACAGTATACTGAAAAAAAGGCATTGTTTTCTTGAATTAATTCCGATATTCTCTATTTTCAAAGCCATTTGGTCAGATTATATATTTTACATTACATTTACATTATATACCATTTAATCTAATGAGAAATTACACATTAATATATGGCATAAAGAAACACTCCCTTGATTTATATTCGCAATTTAAAATTTAAATTTTATTAATAAAAATTTACGCATGTTTATGTGACAAAATGTTTTACGCAATATAAACTGCATACTAACGTCATTGTCGTCAATCGTGGCAAGGAAATAGTTTGTCTCGATTTTAAAAATCGTGATTTTTTGGTAAAAAGTAGTTAACAATGCTATAAGAAGGTGCCATTTAGACAATATGAAGTGGATCAATTACTTAACTAATTTGAATGAAAAAAATCATGACTATGGTTAAAAAAATTTTTTTTGTTGAAAAACTGTTAATGAAACAGAAAAAAAGCCTTTCAAACAGTATGCAGTCTATCAATTGTTTCACCAAACTTGAAAATAAAATCATGACTACGAGGATCTAATTACCGTGTCAGGAAGGGATGGAAGCCTTTTCTGTAGCAATTTAAAAAGTTGCTGCATTAAAAATGGAGGTAAAAAACACAAGAAGTGAGTGAAAGTATAATTCACCATCATATGGATCTACCATTGAGACTTGCCAATAAGATTGCTCGTAAGATGATGTCTTACTATTCTTAGAAAAGGACACATGTTGAGCAATTGCATGATATTCATCCTCAGAGGTAATTCGCATTGCAGTTCCTTGCAGAAATATAACTTATAATAATTTTATAATAATAGTCTATGGTATAATTTGAGATGCGTGAGACCAACTTTTACTCCAAAATAGTTAGCCATAAGTTTGGCTATAAATTCTAGAATTTATCATCGAATTTATCATTCGAATTGAGAGAGAGATGTTCTTATCTTTTTTTTTTTTTTTTGGTGAATTCTATTGCAAGCATGTGCGTACATGGCCGTTGGCATTGTTTGAATTAAATATACATAATTTCGCTTTATTAAATAAAGGAACTCTGTAGCCGATCTTAAGCAATTTATTTTCTAAGACCGCGCCCATAGATTTTTTTCTGAAGGGAGGGGGAGTTGTGGAGGAGATTCGTCTTAATAAGGTTTAATTTACAATGCGTTTTTCAAAGTGAAATTTTATGATTGCAAACTTTTTCAGCTGTCCAGGAAGTTGAGGCGAACCAAGGTCCTCTCGTATTTGTTAGTTACCATTCGTTTTATATTCCGTGTTAAGACGTTTCATGAGACTTGATATTAAGCAGCTTGGCAACATATGCAACAAATTTTATTGCACGGCAGGTATCTCATTTAATATTGATACTTGCTCTGTAACAACTTTTAGTGAATGAGAGAGCTATTATCAACATTTCACGGTCGTGAAATCCCAAACGTAGTTTATAGGAGCAGTTTTTAATTTAAAAATTTTTTTAGTTATTTAGATTCAAAATAAGACAAAATGTACACAATTTAAAAAAAATTTTTGTTGTCATAATACCAAAAACTGCAATGTACGTTTCAGCAATAATTTCCTTGACGATTTTCGTACGGACGATTTCTAATATTATTGTACTAGCGGTGAATCGTGATAAACTTACCTTTTACGAGTCCTGGTAAACAAGCCGAAATTCAGGCCGCGTGTAAGTATCTTGTTCCGAAAGGATATAAGTAAGTTAAAAAATATATAGACAGCCTTGGAAACAGCAGTGTTGTAACAGAAAGTGTTGTTTACATATCAGCAGCTTTGTTACCTTTTCAAGAAGCAAATTACTGTCTCTGAACTTGCGTCCAGCCAGTTTTATTAAGAATTACTGTTAAAAAAAAGATGTTATACTGGCTCTGCATTGGAAATTGCCGAGTTAACGATGAGACTTTTAGCTTTGGGGGTTCTAAAAATCATTATTTATCACTCATCATTTTCACATCGGTACCATTTTTTGGAATTAAAAAAAATAAATCATTAGCATATCTGGAACTTTGGGACTTTTGTTGCCAAATGATAAAAACATCAAGGAAATATTTTCTGCGAACCTTTCTTAGTTTATGTAAATACGGCATAGGTATCTGTAATACACGGGTGTAACACATCTGTAATACAGTAAAACATTTGTGTAAAATTACTCCATAAAACTGGTGTTATGGTGTGATTTTTTTTTTCACTCATATAATGGTGTAATTTAAACATATGTTACTCGTGTAACATTACATATTAGTGTAATGTTACTCTGGTTATATTGGTTAATCGCTATTCCTCCATAAACTTGGTGGAAGCTTGGCTGCCACCAATTTTATGGAGTAACGTTACACAAATGTTTTACAGTGTAGGTAATGTAGTCACACCCCACATTAGATTAACATTTTTCGAGATAAATGCTTTATCTCTTATTTATCATTTAGCACTTTTTGTTATACCATGGAATCTACCTGGAATACATTGGAATTTAATTCACAATTAAAAAAAATTCCATATTGTTATGTTGCTGTGCCCTTTCTCCCAATGTAATATACATCTGTGCCAAATTTTTCGTTCCTTGAGAATTTTACCGCCAGAATTAAAATACTTTAAAAATAAATAAAAGCTATATCATAGCAGTAAACAGATATATTTAAAAAGAAAATGTTGGCTTGTATATATGTGACATTTTAAAGTTAGGAGCCAGAGACATCATCGGCGGGTTTCCCTTTCACCGCACAGAAGTCATGGCCAGCGAGGAAAAAAAAATAAATAGATGTAGAGGATCCAATAAATTACTCATTGACTGCTGTAAGTTCATTTATTAAACTGTAGTCATGATAGAGGGAAAAGCTCCTTTTTCAAACGATCTTTAACCGAAATATATATATATATAAATATTCCATCATTTACTTTAACCAGCCGTACTCATGGAAGAGAAAACCCAGGAATCTCCCTTACCACCTCAAGGCTTTCTCTCTTAAATCTAAAAATAAAAATCTAGAACATTCTTTACTCTCAAACCATCATTCTTTTATGTAAACGTAACTCATGCCCAGAGCCGAGACTATATTCCACAGACGATAATTTTATTTAAAAAAAAATATTATTTAACCAATTTATAATCGACTCAGAATTTTCAAATATCCGTGCAAACGATATAGTTTTTCAGACGATTAATTTTAAGAGAAAAAGAAAAGAAATGAATTTATTGTTATGCACACATGTCGAATGTTGAAAGAGGGAAAATAAATAAATAGACAAATAAAAATAATGATATTTTTTGAAAGGTATGGTTTTGGAATAAATTTAATAAGAGTTTCTTAAAAAGGGTTTATAAAAGCATAGAAAAAATGAGTTTTATTTGGAATATTAAGAAATAAAATTTAATTAAGAATATTTTTAATTTAGGGCCATCTTTTAAATTTACACATACTGGAATAAATGTTTTTTAAGGCGAGTTAATTTATATAGTTTCCATAAAGATAAATAGATTAGATCTAGAAACAAGATTTTAATTTAATAAGTTGAACTAAGTACGGAATATTGTTATAAGGAAATTAATATAGTATAAAGGTTAATTACGGCGAAAAAAATTAAAATTTGTAATATATAATTAATTTTATCGTCTTCATTTTTGAAGCATTTCTCAAAGTTTCAGTAGGTTACCAAACTCATGGAAAAAAAAATCATTCATTAGAATGATTTTTTTTTTTTTTTTTTTTTTTGTTTCGTAAACAGTTATAATAAATGAACAATATTTGTTTTTATTGAATGGGGACACGTGGGGTAAAATAAAAAGGTTTGAAAAATAAACAGGTTCAAAAAATAAATTCATAAAAAATACATATTATATTTTTGTAATTGTTTGGGCAAATTGGTGTGTTTTAGGTATCAGTTACCATTTTTCAATGAATAACAGAATATGTTTTGCTATATTAATATACTCAGCAATCATTTGAACATTTTGGACGATATGACTTTGTTGTAATAATCCGAAAAACTGTGATTTTATAGTAAGCAAAAACTTTTTTTTTCAGATTATTTATCCATTATATAGCATAAAAGATATTCAGGTGTATTTCCTGCAATTTTACTTCAGACTAATGTAAAGTTATTTTTTAGAGAAAAAAAAAAAGTCCTGTGTGAATTAAAGTAGTTATAAACTATTAGGCCTAACAAAGAAATAGCATTTTTTTTTTACTTTTTTGATAATTTGATAATATTTTTTTTCTGTAACATCTGACATTAAATCAATAAAGTGCTCTAAATTGTTTACTTTAATAAGTTTATTGAAAATGGATTTAATTTGATAAATTAATATACAGTAAAAGAAAACATGCAACTTTCAGCTTTTTGTTTACATTGTATCAATGGCTGCACAAAATTTTTTTAAAAAGTAGCAGGAAATAAGAAGAGAAATAAAAACACGAAATAATAATTAAATTATGCTTAAAAGTTTTACCAACAAAGTTATTGATTATCCCTCTCACTGACAAGCCCGTCTATAGACGTTCCCTAAGCTCCAAGTTTCACTGCAATGCAAGCAATAATTAAAATGATATAACACAGTTGATTTAATGGATTTTTAATACATTGTGAAATGATTAACACACTCAAGGATAACATTCATATTCGTAAATAAGATTTTTCTATAACTTTGAAAGAATCATATTTTTTTAGCAATTAAAACAAAATGCTGAGAAAACAACATTACAATTTTGCCCTTTTGCAAGACTGTCAGAGGGTTATTTAGCAAAAAGTTTTGTTTCTTCAGAAGAGAAAACATATCTAATTTTAATAATAGTAATATTAGCGGTCTAACTATCAAAATTTAATTTTAGATAAGAGTTTTTTGAAGAAGATAACAAATTAAATATTTATTGTTATCACAAAAATCAGGCATAAGTTCAGGAATAAAACATAGTTAAATTCATAAAAGTGTGTGGGTGTTCCTATTTCATGTTTTTAAGAAAGATGACATGTTTGATGTATTGCAGCTGTCCTTTCTGTTCCACTAATCAACCATAATTCAGACTATTTCTTCTTTTAAATCTATTGTTTAAGGTTTTCAGTATTTAAAAAAACACTTCTAATGAAATTCATATGCAACTATAAATGCAATTTAAAAAATAAAATGCTTTAAATAAATATTACTTAGTTTATTCCGTAACATGGAGTAAAACAGTAATTGACAATGTGTTTTAAAATACCATTATCAGTAATAATTTGCAATTTTATTGTTGAAATGGTCCTTGAAACATTGTGAGCAATGTTCATTTGCACATTCTATTTTTGTTATTATTTTTTTACAGCTGAAATTGACTAATTTTTTGCAAATTAAGTATAAGTTAAAAAAAGTGCTGTTTTTATAATAATTTTACTTTACGTAATTTGGTAAATAGCACATTTATTTTGTAGATCTTATTTAGTATTTTTATTTTTTATACTAATTTTTTTACCCCCGGAAAAAAATTAATGCTTATTTATAATACTAAATCAAAGTCTTTATTCTTTTCAAACAGTTTTCCTAAAATATTGGGATTCTTTATATCGTTTGGTAAGCAGTGATAGTATGACATAATTTCTGAAGGAATAGTTCGGAACAATTTTATAAGTGGTCATTAGTAATTTGAAAGGTTATTAAAAAATAACATATAATTTAAAAAAAAAAAAAAAAAGAAATATACAAATGAATTAAAACTAGCTCTTAGTATGTTCAGTAATATTATTAGAGGAAGACAGTGGAGCTGAGAAAAAATATTTTCTGCTTTGTGACTGGATTGATTAAAACAGCGAAAAATAACCTACATTATAAAACATGCAAGGAAGAGTTATGAAAAAAAAAAAAAATAAAACCTCAATTTTTATTGGTTACTTTTTTATGAACCAAAAACTTTGCGGAGTGGTGGGAGGGGAATATAACGGGTGCATTTACGCTATCATCAATCAGCAACAAAACACTTACCTTAGCATTCCATTTATACTGATCATTTCATGAAAGGCCATAGTTATAAAGTGGATATATAACATTAAATCTTTCACATATTCACAATATATATACATGCAGGCATATTATAATTATTCTGAAGATGAAACAAGGATTTATTATTCCGTACTCGTATTCTTGCAAGCACTGTATAAAAAAAATGCGCGGTTGAATCTCTATTCAGGCATTTGCAAATTTATCTGTATAAAACACACGCATAAGCGAAAAGTTCATTTTCTTGCCAAAGCGCTTGGCTACAGAGTTTGGTGTTGACGTTGAAGTGTTAGACCGTTAAGTATATTCGAGTTTGCATCTCACAAAGGCTCCTTCTCCACTATATTTATTTATTTATTTTTAGTTAAGCTTCCATATATGTGTGTATTTTTACTTTTTTATATTCTATCTTTAATTTTTTTTTTCGTCTTATTAATTCCCAGCTTACTCTTCTTTGCTTCCTCATTCCACCTCTACACTGTTTCCATTTTAATTATATTCCTCCGAGGTTGGCTGTTGCCTTTTGCTTTCCTATTGGCAGTTCCTTCAGCTTGTTCCCTTTCCCTTTTCTTTTTTTTCATTTTAGTCGTGCCACTGCTTTTATAATAGACGCACGTCTGATTTACGCCTGACGAAGAAAACACAGATCTTTCGAAAGGTTTAGCTTATTTCAGTATATTGTATGGTATTTATAAGAAGTTTTTATCAGTTCGATTAATTAACACCAGTTTCAACTTATTTTCTTATTTAAGCGTCGGTTGAAAATGAAGACGGAACAGAAAAAAATTCGGGAGTATTTTGTCATATTTATAACTTTACATTAGCCAAACCGCTTAGTAAAATTAACAAGTTGGAAATTGCACGTGAAGCGTAGCAAATGACGTGCGTTCGTACGATAACGAAGTTTTAAAAATATTCAGATCTTGCTGATATAGTAGACAGTACTTCGGATACAGTATAGTGGTTAAAATCTTTGTTTTCCTGTAAATATACAGGAAGTAATTTTTATTACACCTCAGCAACACATATCATATTCATAAAATCTGAAATAGTTTAATATAATCAAAACAATGTTTTACCGTATAGCATAATGTAGTGGAATACTTTTGTGTGGTCCTGTAATTTAATAATAAATATTCTTTGTATCACAGATTGTACAGAATGTATATTTTAGTATACATATACTTCATAGGTTCATGCCAATTCTATTATATGTTCGAATGGGTGTAACACCATTAAAATGCATTTGAAACTTTTTTCCCATTGACCGTAATGTAACGGAATACTTTTGTATGTATCATAGGTACGTCCTGTGTGTCATTGTCCATGTAATTGATCTATGCATCCGATTTTCATAAAATTTGAAAAGACTCGACAAAATTATGTAATAATTATATGTTTTAAATTTCAAACGATTAAAATGCATTTGAAACTTTTTCCCCCATTGACCGTAATGTAACGGAATCCTTTTGATTACCTCTGTAATTGATCTATCCTTCCGATTTTCATAAAATCTGAAATGACTCAACAAAATTATGAAATAATTATGTATTTTAAGTTTCAAACGACTTTGTTGGGTAGTTTTTGCGTTGTTATATGCGGACGGACAGACGGACTGACTGAATGACAACTATAGGTGCTACATATTTACATAATTACGAACGCACCTAAAATCGAAAGATATATTTTTAACTGTTGTACTTTTACGTTTTAAATTACGCATTCGATTAAAAAAATTATCGCAGTAAACTCCTTGAAAAAGAAAAAAAATTCAAAAAGGTGTTTTCCCCTTATTTTAATGCCCCTGTGGAGCGCAATTTTAGAGGTACTGACAAATCAAAAATATGTTCTTAAAGCTTAAACCATTTCCTAATCAATCGCGTAATTGGGTTTAAAAAATACGAACTTTAATTATTTCAAATACACCGGAGAACTCAGATCGCTTTGCACGTCATGGGGACGATATTTTTCTATGCTAAAATTAACTAAATGTTCAAATTTTAAGACAAACTTTTTAAAACATTTCAATTATCAGATTTACATCGCCATAAAAAAAATGAAATGTTCGGACCGGTAGAAATATTTTTTACAAAATAAAACGTGGGAAATTTTGACAAAATCAGAGGAAATCTGAATGGATCGTCGCGGTTTCGCTCACTTTCGGCGCGTATACATTCCAAAAATCAAATTATGCAGAAAATAAAATGCCACATTGATCTTTTTTGATTTAAAAATATAAATTAAGATAAATTGGAGTTAAAGATATAAAACTATAAAAATTTGAGATTAATTTGAGGGTCATTCATCACGGGCCAAGGCAACGTAGGACGGGTCAGATAGTAAAATAATTATAAATAAAAAGTAAAATATCTGCTAGAACACTGATTATTCAAGACCTGAATAAGTTTTAATTATTATAAAAATCCTTTTCAGCTGGACCTTGGCAATGATATTGTATCTAGAGGTTAAATAATTGTAATTGGTCATTTTCATTGGTCTCAAGACACCCAAACTATTAATTGTATCATAAACCAACGTCGCCAATATGTTAAATTTCACCTAATTTAAAAAAGAGTTTAAAAATAAGAATGAATTTAAGTAATTATATTTAGGTCTCTTCTCAAGTACAAATTATTAACTTTCTGGCACATTCACTAAGTCTTTTTTATTCTTAAATGCACGAAATTTCCAAGTGTTTTTCTTTTGAAACTAAGAAATCAAATAATGGTTTTCATTATTTTATTAAAGCAAAAGGCCTTTTAGAAAATCCCGAGGTATTTGTTGTTATAAGCGAATTTTCAGAATGCGACAGGTTGGAAAAAAGGTCTTCGTGAAACAATAGTCAGAATTCTGCATATAATACATTTATCGGAAAATGAAACGAAAAAAAAAAAAAAAAAAAAAAAAAAAAAAAAAAAAAAAGGTTTCTTATATTATTTCTGTAACTATGCCGGTAAGTTCCATGGTGTTACTCACAAAAATGAGTCCTCAAATGTGTCAGAAAGTTTCACGTTGTTGAGCGGAGGGGGAGGAGGAGGAGGAGGAGTAATATTTTGATGTCCCACCTTCATTTCCTACTTAAAACCCTTAACTGACATTGTTGTAGATAAATAAAATATCCTCTTTATATTATTTATTTTTTTATGAATCTTAACGGTAAATATTTCAAGTTTGCAGCATTTTCCCCCTGTTGTTCAGAAAATATTCACCATTCCCCTACCCTTTGATTTAAAATGCTCCTTGTGACCTGCAGTTGGCGGTCGATCTCACCCCCCCTCCCCTTCCATTGTTAGGTTTCAGGAATTTTTATGTTTTGATTGTTTACTCCGTTTTCGAGTGCAGATTGAGTTTTAGCTCCATTTTAAGGGAACAGAGTTCCTTGAAATTGATCAAAGTACCGATTTTCTTTTTTTAATATTAACTGATAGTTTCTTAAATTGCAAATATTTTGACACATTATTTTTACTATACGTCAATTATATCACGAGATACTGTAAATTTTGTTAATAGGTCCAGTGCAATTACCCATACAACTGAAAACTTAAAACTGATTTCCCCCCAATGTTCATATTTTTATAAATTGGTTTTTCGATAAATACTAAGGCTTTTTTTGTTAATTTAGATAGAGGTGTGAAATTTTTTACTTTCTTCTATCTTTACAAGAAGAAAGTATTGGATTCGTGAAAATTTTCGAACTTCGGTTTTCGACTGATTTACACATTTTAGGGGTCAAAGATTCCATAAAAGATGTTTTTACAAAATGTCTGTCTGTATATGACAAAAATTTTGTGGACGCCCTACCTCAAGAACTAATGCACAGAATTTCACAAAACTTTAGATTCAGCTAAACCTTGATATAACTGGATCTGATTAGATTTTGGTGTACATCGAATTTGGTGTATTATTTTCACGAAACTTCAAATTCAGTTAGCCCCTGCTATAAATTAGTATTCTTTAGCTTTTGGAGTAAATTGCTCAACAAATGTCGCTTCTGTCCAGTTTTTTTTTGTGATTTCTGCAATGATACTATGTCATATACTAATATACGGATTTTCATGAAATTTCAGATTCAGTTCAACAGGTGACGCTGCTTTGCTAACTGTTTCAGGATTTCCACAATAGCTATATCTCAAGAACTAATGGGCAGATTTTCATAAAACTTCAGATTCAGTTTGTCTTTGATATAATATGATTTTGATTACGTTTAGTGTAAATCGCCCAACAGATGACGCTGCTTTGCTAACTTTTTCAGGATTTCCTCAATAGCTATATCTCAAGAACTAATGGACAGATTTTCATAAAACTTCAGATTCAATTTGTCTTTATTATAATATGATTTTGATTACGTTTGGTGTAAATCGCCCAATAGGTAGCACTGCTGTGCAGCATTGTTCATGATTATCGCAATAGCTCTATCTCAGGAACTAACGCACGAATGTTCATTAAGCTTCAGATTCAGTTAGTTTTTGATATAAATGAATATTCTTTAGTTTTTGGAGTAAATCTCTCAAGTGGTAGCTCTGCTATGGGGAATTATTCACCCTCTAAGTGTTTGGAACGTAATATTCCTTTCATTAAGCTCCAGGTTTCACTGCAACATAAGCCATTTTAGGATAATATAATTCTATAGATTTAATGAATTTTCACTACATTTTAGAATGCTTAATACTCTCTAGGATTACAGTCATATTTTTAATTTTAGTTTTTTTTTAATAATATTAAAAGCATATTTTCTGAAGATTTAAAACAAAATGTGAAGAAAACAACATTACAATTTTACCCATTTGCAAGACGCTCAGAGGGTTCATGATTATTGTCATAGGAATTAATGTACGATTTTTCATCAAGCTTCAAATACAGTTAGTCCCTGATATCAGTTATTATTCTTTAGTTTTTAGAGTAAATCGCTCAACTGGTGGCGCTTCTATCCAGTTTCTTTACGATTTCTGTGATGGTTCTATCTCAAATATTAATACACAGATTTTCATCAAATTTCAGATTCAATTAGAACTTGAAATAAGTTGTTGCAGATTAGATTTTGGTGTAAAATTGCCTAACCGGTGAGGCTGCTATGTTTCATTTTTCTGTAAGTATTAACGTGTAGAGATAGGAGAAAGTTTTGGGATTGCCACACATCCGGCAAATATATAATAGTGTAACTATCATTTTAATTATTTTCCTTTTCATTTTTATTTTGTCGTTTATTTATTTTTACTTTCTTCTATCATAGCAAGAAGAAAGTATTGGATTTGCGAAAATCTTCGAATTCTGGATTTTGACGGATTTACAAGTTTTAAGGGGTCAGGGGGTCAGAGATTCCAAAAAACATGTTTTTACAAAATGTCTGTCTGCAGTCTGTCTGTATGTGACACAAATTTTCTGGGAGCTCTATCTCAAGAACTAATGCATGGAATTTCACAAAACTTAAGATTCATTTATACCTTGATATAAAATGTATCCTATTAATTTTTGGTGTATATCGCCCTAAAGGTGGCGCTACTATGCTGCCTTTTTCACGATTTTTACAAAAGCTATATATCAAGAACTAATGGACGAATTTCTATAAAACTTCAGATTCCGTTAGTCCTTGATATAATAAGGTTGTGATTTTGTTTTTGGTGTAAATCGGCGTACAGATAGCGCTGGTATGTGGAATTATTCACGATTATCGCAATAGCTCTGTCTCACGAACTAATGCACGCATTTTCCTCAAACTTCAGATTCAGTTAGTCTTTGATATAAATTAGTGTTCTTTAGTGTTTGGAGCAAATCTCTCTACAGATGGCGCTACAATGCAGCATTATTCATGATTATCGCAATAGATCTTTCTCAGGCCTATTGCCCGAATTTTAATCAAACTTCAAATTCAGTTAGCCCCTGGTATAAATTACACTGAAGTGACAAAAGTCATAGGATACCCTGTTAATAACGTGTTGGTTCTTCGTTTGCCCGGCGAAGTGCAGCACACAGTAGCATGGACTCCACGAGTCGTTGGAAGTCCTCTGGAGAAATATTGAGGCATTCAGTCCCCATACACGTCCGTAATTTCGAAAGTGTTGCCGGTGGAGTATTTTGTGTACGAACTGATCTCTCGATTATGCCTCATAAATGTTCGATGAGATTCATGTTGGCCATATCATTCGCTGGAATTGGCCAGAATATTCTTCAAACCCATTGAGAACAGTTATGACCCGGTGACATAACGCATAGTCAGCCTGGAAAATTCCATCGTTGTTTGGGTACATGAAGTCCATCAATGGTTGCAAGTGGCCTCCAAGTAGCTGAACGTAATCATTTCTAGTTAATGAACGGTTCGGTTTGACCATCGGACCCAGTCCATTCCATGTAAACACAGGCCACACCATTATACAGCCACTAACAGCTTGCACAGTGCCTTGTTGACAAGTTGGGTCTTACGTAAAGGTATGGATCTGCATCACACTCGTACCCTTCCACCAGCTCTTACCGATTGAATTCATGACTTATCTGACCAAGCGACTTTTTTTCCAGTCGTCTGCAGGTCCAACTGATAAGGTCTCGAGCCCATGAGCGCCGCTGTTGGCGAAGTCGTGCTGTTAGTAATGGCACCCGAGACGGCCGTCTGCTGCTATAGCCCATTAAAGCCAAATATTGCCGGACTGTACTAACGAACACGCCCGTCAGACATCCGACATTCCTTCCTGCGGTTATTTAACACGGTGATGCTTGTCTTTCTTACATTACATGTTTTCGCAAAAGTTGCTAGTCGTGGTCATTAAGTGCTGGAGGTCGATCACTGCGTTGACCATAATGGGAGGTTATACCGAATTTAAGTATTCTCGGCACACTCTTGACACTGTGGATCTTGGAATGTTGAATTCATTAACTATTCCCGAAATGGAATGTCCCATGAGGCTAGCTCAATTAGCATACCGCGTTCGAAATCCGTTAATCCTCGTCTTGTGGCCATAGTCACATAATCAACCTTCTCACAAGAAGCATTTGAACACGAATGAAAGTCCTGCCTAGGCACTGATCATTTTTACAATTTTTAAGCGAGATTGCTGTCATCTATATATTTGCATATTGCTATCCCATGACTTTTACCTCTCAGTGCAGTATCCTTTAGCTTTTGGAGTAAATTACTCAACAAATGGTACTTCTATCCAGTTTTTTTGCGATTTCTGCGATGATTCACGGGTGTTCATGAAATTTCAGATTCAGTTGATACTTGAAATATTTTGTTGCAGAGTAGATTTTGTTTTAAATAAGTTTTAATCTGTGATGCTGTTATGTTTAATTTTTCTAGAAGTATTAACGTGTATGAGATAGAAGAAAGTTTTGTGACTGCTACATTCTACTAGTTTTCGATGGAGTACTTAATATTTTTGTGCATGGATTTAACATTCAAGTTTATAGTTATTTTTTAAAAAATACTTAAATTGAGAGTTTTATGAATTTCCTTCATTATCTTAATGTACACAATCATTATCTTAATGTACACACAAAAATCATATTAAATGTAAAATTCCATACATCTAAAAAAATCAAAGCAAAAATATTCATATTTATAGAAGGAGTAGAAATTCTTAAAAAGTTAAGTTTATTTTTAAAAATTTAAACTTTAGTAAAATAGGCTGTTCTACAAGTTTTTATTTATTTTATTTAATTTTTAGTATTAATTATTTAGTCACCACATATATTACAGTATTATTCAAAATTGAAGAGATAGTTTCAAAGGTACTGTGTCTCTTTAAGGGTGTATTCGAAAAAACGCTTTTCCACCTTCAGCAGCTCGAAATTTTCCGATACAATTTCAGACACATTTTTAAAAGTAGAATCATGAAACTTGCTGAGGGGATTCTTGAAGGGACGTATGAGGTGCCGAGTAAAGTCTTTTTACGCTCAATTCATTAGAATTTAATTTATAAGCAATTAACTTCTCTGGAAGACCCTTTTTTTCGTTCCCTTATCTCCCACTTCGGAAAAATCGGTTCAAATTAGCGTTTTTGATTGCTTTTTTTGCAATATTTTGTACACTTATCAAAGAATTGACCTTTACGGCACCTTGTGCACTTTCTAAATAAGAGAATCTGCGAGTTTCATGTGTTTGAGAGCAAAAGTGATTGAAAAAATAAATCGGAAAACAAGCAGTTTGAATCGAAATACACCCTTAAATGGCACACTCTTTTAGGTGTGTTCGTAATTATGAAAATACGTAGCACCTATGGTCGTCGTTCAGTCCGTCCGTCTATCCAGATATAACAACGCAAAAATTACCCAACCGAATCTTTTGAAATTAAAAATATACTGTTGTATTATTTTGTCAAGTCATTTCAAAATATATTTAACTCGGATGTATAGTTTAATTATAGGTACAGTCAAAAGTATTCCGTTACATTACGGTCAATGGGAAAAAATAGTTTCAAGTACATTTTAATGATGTTACATTCTTTCTAACATAATAAATTTCACATTTATTATGTTAGAAAGTACACAGCAGTAGGTTAGAATTGTCATAAGAAGTATATACTAAAATATACATTATATGCAATTTGTGGTGCAAAGCATGTGGTATTTACAGGAATACATAAAAGACTTCAGATACTGTACTGTATCCCACGTACTGTATATTTTAAAAACATCGTTATAATACGAACGTATTCCATTTGCTGCATTTGATGTGGAATTTCCGACTTGTTTATATTTGGTTCCTGTTGCTTAGCAAAAAATGCACCTCTCCCTGTATCTTTTTATTTAACTCTTTAAATTGCAAGCAATCGTGTTTCTGTAAAATTGAATTCTCACCAGAAAATTGAATATTGAAATAGTTTAAATACATAACTTTTTTTTTCTCTTTGTAATTTTTCCTGATCTAAAGTTAGAGACAAATATTTCACATTTTCATTTCTTACTGCTTTTCATAAAAACAAAAGCACTTCTTCTATACCCTTTTTTATTTAAAATACTCTTTTTCATCTGGAGGGTCCATCTTTTCTTACTTCCATTGTTGCGTTTCAGGAATTTTGATATATTCCGTTTTTGTTTGTAGATCAAATTTTAGTTCCATTTTAAACGTCACATCATTTTTATGGTTGGTTCAGATTGACAAATAATAAACTATTAAATAATGGATGTTTTTTCTTTGGGTTTATAACAATCATAACAGCATTAGTCTTCACTGTTTTGTTAATTTAGTACAAATTTATTGAATAATAGCTGAAAAATAATATTGCAACGTCAACTTCTGAAAAGTGACAGTTTATAAGGAATTTAAAAAACAAAGGTGATGAAAATAACGGTTTTAAGTGGGAATTTAAATATATTAGATTAATATTACCCTTCAAAACTCTTAACTGAAGTAGTTTGTTTGATAAAAAAAATTCCTTCCCAGTAGTTTATTCTTTTCTAATTACAGTGAATTCATTGGTAATCGATTATCTGAAGTCTTTTGTAAAATTACAAAGATCAGAAAAACAGAGATAAGAAAAACAGAGATTCTGTTAAATAACAGAGAAATTATTCGGAAATTTACAATAGCCTCTGTAAATAAAATTCGTTAAAAATACACAGGACTCTAAATTTATTTTTAATGACAGTAATTTAGTTTTCAAAATCATTAAATGACCCGAGCTTTTGAGAGCGTGAAAAACTTTAATATTTCGAGTAACTTGAAACCCTATATCATTTATCTTTTACAGAACCTGCTCGAAGCCATGTTGGATTTTGAACCCGAGACGGCTTGACAATAGAACAGCACGATAGTTATTGTTCTATAACTGCTGCTGTTACGTTGTTCAAAATGTGTCTTTTATGATTCAGCGGGGAAAAAAATTGATAACCCCCCCCCCCCCCCAGTAACACATAGGAAATGATTTTTTCTTTCCAAATTATTCTAACTTAAAAAAAAATAATGATAAAATAAAAAATAAACTAAATTTTCTTTTTTAATGTTTCGAATAAAAATGCAAAAGAATTTTACAAGTGTGTATTTTGTATTATAAGTTTTAACGAAGATAGAAATGTCTTTAAAAAAAGACGAAATCAATAATATTCCGAATTAGACATAATATAAGAGAAATGTCGCTAAAATGATGACCAAGAAACTCGGTCGAATGAATTTAACCAAGAACTAGTGTAAATTTACAGAGATTCTCGCTTTTTTCTGTGTTTTTACAGAAATTTTTAAGAGTGCAGGTCCATTTCTTCCTGTAGCTCTCTTACTCAGTAAAAAATGCACATTTCCCTATCTTTTTATTTAACTTCTGAACGTATCTTTTTGTACTATGTGAACTTTAGTTGTCTTTGAAATGGAATATTTCTGTCAGCGCCACCTATGTATGTGTTAAATTAAATGTGTGTTTAGCGGGATTGAGATGATGATCAACCTCAAGGACGAGTAAATTATTATAATACGGTATTATACTATACAATCTATATCAGTAAAAGATAATTATATTTTCCCATACTGTATATATATAGGTATAAATATATAATAGCAAAAGTTAATAATAGTTGTAGAAATGTTAACAGAATACATTTAATATTGGACATTTGTACCTGGGGGGGCAGAGACTGAAATGATGATTTACTTTGTTTAAATCTCAAAACTACTTATACATCATTATATGTCCATTTATCATTGGTAATTTTTATAAGAACTGTTGCAATGTATTACATTTTTCAGTTTTTTGGTTTAAGTATAATTAATGAAATATAATAAGCAGTGGATGCAAATTGTCCAATTTTCAGATATTGACACTTATGCATTTTCTTAATTCCTTAGTCTTGAAGAAGCTAAAACATATTCCAGAAAATTATAGATTGTGTTAGCTTAATTCGCTATAATCAATATTTATTTCAAAATGTCTTGCTGCCAATTGACTAAATGTTTTGATAGTTTCATTAATATGCAAATTTTTTATTACAACTTTCACGGAACTGCTAACTCATTCTTTAATGAAGAAAATAACTATAAATAATTTGTACAAAAAACTTTGCCCGCTTGAAGGGTGAGAGATGTCTAATGTGCGTCGGTGGGTGGGGCTAGTAGAGCTTTAGTTTTTGGGTAGGGGGCTGTGCATATATAACGTTATCAACATTTTGGTAATTCTGGACCCCGTCACCCTTCCGATATCATTGATTATCATTCTCGGAAGCCCCGCTCCCCACAATAATGATATCGTTATAAATCTCTATTTTTTTTTTTTTTTTATCTTTAGAATTTTTCTCTTTTTATTGCAGTGATATACAAAATTGGTTACATTTATTTTTAGCATACTTTATTGATTCAGATGAAGAGGAGTCAATAAAATATCACTTTAGTTCATATAACGCATAAAAGAAATTGTTATTATTAAAAAATATTTGATAATGGTTTTTTCTTAGATAATGCATTCAATAGTAATAATGTCTTGTTGCACTTGCCCTGCATGAAGGAAGGGGGTAGAGATATAGAAACGCTTAACAAAAGAAGTTGGCAACATTCTTTCTCTTTCTCTATTATTTATTGGTATACACAAGCTTCATTCAAATATACTTCACAAATGGTTTCTCGAACAATGATTGTACATGTATGCACATATGAAGAAGAAAAAGAAAGCCAAATGTTGGAGTATTCCATATTTTAGAATTAAATATTTTTTATAATAATTTGGTGATTTTAATAAAAACTTTGCATTTTCATAAAAATAGATAACAGACTAGGAAACGATAACATAATCTTTTGAACCAAAAAAAGATGTTACAAGTGAAAAAAGAAATATTTTTTGGATCAAAAATGATATTGATACCAAAAACTATGTTACAAGTAAAAAAAGAAAATTTTGTTTGGATCAAAAATGATATTGATATCAAAAGCAAAACGCCCCCTTCCCCCAGAGATATCTTACAATATCATTTGCCGTATCCCCTCCCCTCGGTCCCCTAAAATGATAACGTTATATTTGCACAGTCTCTGGGCCTCCTCACTTAGTTGAATCTTCTTTAATTAAACATCATCCTTCATTTTAATACATTGTAAAATTGTATTAAAATTCTCTGAAGATGCTGGACAGAATTTCGTTATCTATGCTGAACGCATTATTTTTCGTTCTAGTAGTTTATAGATCGAGTTTCAGTTTCATTTTAAATGTCGCATCACTTTGACGTGCGATTCATATTGAAAAATAATAAACAAAGAATGGATGTTCTTTTCCTGAGGAGTATATCATTCATATCATTACTGTTCAGTGTTTTGTTAATTTAATTTTTTTGTGGATTTAGAGTTGATAGTCCATATGCCAAGACTGTTAATTTCTAAAAAACGACAAGTTTTAAGGAATTTAAAAATTAAAGGTGAATAAAACGACGGTTTTGAGTGGGAATTTAAGTATGTTAGATTTACTTTTCCTTGAAAAACCTTGACTGAAATAGGTCAAAATAGGTAAAAAAAAAAATCCTACACAGTAATTTATCCTTTTTTGAAAGTTAGAAGCAAATATTTCACATCTTTATTTCTCCCTGCTGTTCAAAGAAAACTCACCCTCTCCTGTACCTTTTTATTCAAAATGCCCCTTTTGACCTATCGTTGGAGGTCCATTTTCCCTCTTTTTTATTGTTGTGTGGTGGATATTTTTACTTTTTGCTTGCTTGGTCTGTTTTTGTTTGAACACTGAATTTTATCATTTTTTGTATCTTGTTCATTTTGACAAATATTAAACGTTTAAAGAATTAACGCTATTTTTAAAGGTTATTATGAAATCAATAGCATTCAGTATTTCGTGGATTTAGTTCTATCTATGAATTTCGAGCTGGTATCAATAAACCGAGATCGTTAACTTTTCAAAAATGCAGATTTTGAGCAGTTTTTTTCAAAAAGATGAATACAATAATACTTTTAACTGAGAATTTCTTGAAGCACATTGTAAAAACAGCAAGCTACTTCAGTCTCTTCAGTTGGATTTTGAGTAAATTATTTATTTATTTTGGAGTAGAAGTGTTTTTAATGACAGTTATATTTCGATTTAATATTCTAAATTTGTCAGTTAAATAGTCTAACTGATTTAAGGGTAATCCAGATAATTTATTAAAGAAATAATCAAATTAAAGGGATTTTTCATGACCCTTTCTCCATTAAAAACTATATCCGTTTCACACATGTGCAAAAGGCATAAATCCTTTTAATACATTTATTTGAGGCAAAAAATTTGTAAATTTCCATAAATCTGAATGGTTGTTTAATTCTTCTTTTTAAAGTAATATTTATTTAAACGTTAAATCTCTATCTAAGCGATATGAAAATGATTTTTGAAACAAAATAACATTTTAATCAATGCGAATTAAAAATTGCTGTCAATGGCGTCAATCTGAATGAGCGCATGCTCGCAAAATTTCTCCTAAAATCCTTTGTCACCCTCCGTTTTTCGCGAAGGTGTATGTTTGTGAGTTGGGCTATTAGCAAACCGCGTATGTTATTTGTGTATAAATATACATAATAAAAATAATGTTTCCATTTTAATTGAAATTTTCTGAATATAGTGAAGTAATGCCTAGTTGAAAATGAAGAGCTTAAAATAGTTTAACATCTTTGGTTGGACGTAAAACTTTTAAAATCCACGATATAAGGATTTCTAAATGTCAGTTTATAGACAGATGATTTTAAAAAAATCTAGAATAAACTAATTCATGAAATTTGAATTTTCAAAAACGTATTTCGATTTCCTCGAATTTTAAAGAATGTAATTTAGTTAAGATATTTTTTGAAGCTATTTCAATCGAAAATAATTTTTCTTTTAAATTTTAGTGTAAAAATAGAATCGACAAAATTACCATAATCGGTATTATTTCTTTTTTCTCATTTTTATCCACAACAGTGAGTGATAAATACCACTGTTACAGGAATTTTTTCTATGAAATGTTTAGTATACTTTTCTAACATTTATTTTTCTTTTATTTTCGGAGTAATTAATTGAAAATATAGATGCTACTATTACAGGAATTGCGCCAAAAGTTAGATTAAAATTGGTATAATGAACGCTGATTTCAATTTTGAAATTTTTGGAATTATTATGTCATCATTCGATCTTTGGGAATATGGTATACTTTTCAAACGGCAATTCATGCCATTACACAGCAGGCGACTATTATTTTAAAAGTATTATTACTATTAATAGACTATTATTACTATTACTAGAATTACTATTATTATCAGCAGGTGACAATTATTTTATTCTATTTCGTACCACTTTTTCAAAACAAAAAATTTTCATATAGTCTTTGACAACAATTAGAAGAGAAATATATTAAAAAATGTATTTTTTAAAAATAGTGGTGCGAACAGAATATAAAAATAGTCGCCTGTCTCAGCCTTTACTATCAGAGGATTGGGTGGGGAAACACAAAAACAGATTTAGATTTTAATATAATAGGTACTTTAACATTTCTATTTTTATCATTAGGTTTTAACATCAGGCAGCAATAAAAAAAATAACTGAAAAGAAAGCTCGTCGTTGGGGGCAACCGTAATACTTATAAACAATACATATACATAGTATAAAATACGAAAATAAACCGTATATGTAAAATACACTGCTCAAAAAAATTAGGGAAGCAAGCAAAGTAGTTAAGAAAATCGTGCGAGACAGCCATATATTGGCACAAAATGGATAGTACACGCACATGAATGCTGCAATAAGAAAACAAAGACGTAAAAAAACTGTAATTAAACCCTTGGGGACGAACGACACGTATACGTGCCGCAAAAAGGTTTAAGAATCCTTGTTTTTTCTCCACCAGTAAAATTTTACTGTAAAAGTTGCCTTATTTAATAAGAGCATTTTTTCGATTTACGAAGACACAAATTTCTGTTTTTAAAAACCGGTGACAAAACATTAAAATTTTCGTAAAAGACTCCCGTCGCGAAGGGGTTAAGCTTTAAGTATTTGAAAAGTTGGAAAAAATATGAAAAGATTATTTAGGGTAACAATTTGGTTACATGCAATTGATAAAAAAAAGCATTGTTTGGAAATGATGCAAGATTTTTAATAAAGCGTCTGGTCTCCTCGAAAAAACAAGACTGTTGCAAACCTGTTTTCCATGGTTGCGATGACACTATTCGATAAGGCTTTGTGGAATACTGTTCCATTCATCAAGAAGTGCAATGTCCAAGTATCGGACTATAAAAGGCCTTGGTCTCGCAGCAATGCGTCGTCCGACCATGTCCTAAACATACTCGATCGGATTCAGGTCAGGAGAGCACGCTGGCTATTCTATAAGCTGTATTGTTTCAGCTGCAGGCATGTTCTCTATAAGATGAGCTGTGTGCGGTCTGGAATTATGCTGGAAAACAAAGGAATTTACAATGGTTGCAGCGTAAGGTATGACATGAGGTCTCAGTATCTCATCTGCATACCCTTGGGTCGTCAAAGTATCATCCCAAATGATATGCAAGTCCGTACGTCACTTATGCTGATTCCATTTTATACCATCAAACCACCTCGTCTGTATTATGACCTTTCACGAACGAATGTGGTGCTACTTCGAGTGCCCCTTGCTCTCCATACCAAAACACGTCAAGTGTCACACTCGATTGAATCGGGACTCGCCTATAAACAGTAATTAGCTCCTATCATGTTGCTTCCAATCTCGATGTTCAGCAGCCCATCATCTTCGGGTCACATGGTGCCTTGAGGTCAACGGAATGCAGAGCATTGGCCTATGTGCATAGCGATCTACCTGATGAAGCCTATTACGTACTGTTTGGCTGGACTCACTTCTTTTTGTTGCCAAGAGCAACTGTCTTTGCAGCTGAGTAGCATTATCTGTTCTGTTTTGACAAGCTCTTAACAGTATATACCGATCATCAGTTGCTGTAGTGGCGCGTGGCAGACCTTGTCCTTGTCGGAATCTGACTTTCCCTGTTTCTAGAAATCGATTCTACGACCTTGAAACGACACTTCAGGCGACTCCAACAGCGCCTGCGACACTTCGTTGTGTTTGTCCAGATTTAAATCTGTCTGTACGCCATGCTATGTATTCTGATAAATTACGTTGTGGAGACATTTTTAAGACACCCTTTCTCAAAATAAATAAAAAAAGAAATAAGCTGAGCAAACGAATTTCACAGTTTAGCAGTAGATGCTTATTTATTTCTTGATTATTTCTGCCCTTATGTTCTTTTTCTGGATTTGATGTCATGAACTTTGATTTGCATGTGAAGTTTTATTCTTCTGTTTCCTGCTAGCCTTTAAATTATGGATGATTTATTTTATGTTACTCATCAGTGTAAGTATTTGTTTAATTTCATTAAAACCATGTGCCTAATGGTTTTGAACAGTGTATTTATAAAATGTATTGCAATTCCAAAATAAACTTCAAGCGCATATTTAAATATTTTTAATACATAATAATGCTCTATTACGGAATTGCGGATACTACTATCCTATCGATCGATTTCGACAAATTGTATAAATTGTCAAACTACTCGTAAATTATACAAACTGGCATAATTTTAATTTTAAATAACGAAAAAACAAATAAATTAATAAAAGATTAATAAAAATACAAATAAAACG